>CM034242.1:1685000-2090397 GCA_019916065.1 Vitellaria paradoxa
CTACAATAAAAAATAAAACAAAAAATTTTACTAAACACACAAAGTTTGTCACTTTTTTGTTCCGTTACAATAAAAAACTTACCAAACGCAAAAAAAGTTATCACTTTTTTTATTTTGTTACAGTAAAAAATTTACCAAGCACCTAAAAGTTACAAAAAATACTAAAAATTATACTTTGTTCCACCAAATACACAAAAAATGTAACTAAAAAACACATAAAAAATTACCAAAAATTTTACTTTTTTACTAGTTTTTAATCTTCCAAACGGGCTCTATTTGAATTTGTAATTCATCGTGTGGATTTATTTTATACTTAAATTTATTAAAATTTAATAAATATATTAAATAATAAATTTAATTTTAAAATCAAATTAAATCTAATCATATTATTTTTTTCAATAGATAAATTTGTGTTTATGTCAACGATATGGTTACTGTTATAGCAACAATTGAGTTGTTGTCAAATTTGTATTATTTTCTTCTATTATTAGATTGAGAGAACCCTAAATTTATGCATGTTGTGTTTGTTTTTTATATTCTCGTATAATAGTAAACAATTAATGGGGCGTTTGAATAAAACAAACAAAAATTATTGAGTAATGGTTCTAGACAAATTTAAAAATTATTTATACTTCTTTTTTCAAGTTGTGGGTGGTCAATAAGGTTCCGTTTAGCATCGGTAGTCATTAGTCAAGCTAATGGTTATTTTAACAGTACTTGATTAAATTTATCCTCTTACATTTTAATCTTTTTTTAAACTTTCAAAAGTAAAAATATCAAATTAACAAAAATAAGTTAGTCACTTCAAAAAAGTTACTTTTTTTTCCTTCTCAAACGCAAATTTAACTAATTAAAAAAAATTAGCTAAATTTATTCCCAAACCAAGTATAAAATTAATAGAATAAAATAAAAAGTTACCTCTAATGTATTTTCATTGCATATGTTGATTAACAACAAATGTGATATTTCAATACAAAAAAATTAAAAAAAAAATGTGAAGTTTCCACGAGGATTAATTTTACAAATAAGTTAACATTCCACTTGAATTCGTCTCTTCAATAATTCAATTGAAGTAACGCTTACAAAACTTTTTGTGATAGTTACATATCTTCTTATTAAAATATTAAATTTATCCTTAATTAAGAGTATACACACAGAATGCATGATTAGCAGTTCATTTGTATAATTTAATTAGGTCTATAAAATTAAAATAATTTGGTGATTAAAAATTTAAAATTTATAAAATGGCTTAATTAAAAGTACTTTTTAGAAATTATTTGGTTTAAAATTGAATTTAATGGGAAGTTAAAGTATATTTTAAGAAATTCAGAAGTTTTACCAAAAATTAAAATTTTATTTTTTTTGACTTCACTAATATCTATGATATTTCCTTTATAAAATAGTACATACAAATTGATAAAATAATATATTAGTGTTTTCTTTAATTTGAATTTCAAGTAAAGTTTGCAAGTTAACAATATTGAAAACTAAGTCGAGAAGATTGAAGAGTGTTAAAGGTGATAATTAAGATTATATTTCCGAAAAAATTTTATGTGAAACCAAGGATTTTATTTTGGTCGTCTGTAGTAATTTTGTAGCCCTTTTAAAATTTCGCCATTGATGTTCAAGTCCTCGGTTGAGGGCTATTTTATTTAAAAATAAAACTCGATTTTATTTTAGGTTCAATTCTATTAAGGCCTCGTTTGGTTTGTTAAAAAATAACAAAAAGTTCTATAAATCTCTGTTAATTTTACATCATATTAATTTTTTTCTTTCGCATTACGAACTCTCAATTTATCTCACTTTTTCTTATTCCAAACAATCCCTAAGTTATTTCAAGTCGGGCCACCACGCTCATTGGCCCGCCCCAAGTCTCTCCCGGGCTGTCGCTCGCAAGTTTTAAGAGAAAGTTCGGTTTTCGCCATTCGCAAACTCAGAGAGGAGCAAAGACAGATCAGAGAGAAGTCGAGCAGCAGAGGGGGGAGAGAGAGAGAGAGAGAGAGAGAGAGAGAGAGAGTTTTGTGGGCGGAGAGATATGGACGAAGAAGAGATAGAGAAGGCAGTGATAGCGTATTTGAAGAAGAAGGGTTTCAAGCAGACAGAGCTCGCTTTTCAAGAAGAGCAGCAACAGACCAAAAACTCATCTTCCAATTCCTCCGCCAATTCCCACACCGATCCCGACATTGCCAAACACCTCCTCTCCTTCTCCGAGTACGTTCATTACATCCCTCCTCTCTCTACGGATAATTTTGCGTTTACTTGGTTAATTTTGGGTTCGAATTATTTAATTTTAACTCATTTAACTTGAACCCGCTATAGTTCGGTTTTTAATATTCTTGAGTTTGTGGCTTGGTTGTTAGCGCGTGTCAGTTTAACAGCTTCCGAGTATTTGAAATTTACGGGCTTTTCTGAAAAAAAGAAAAAAATACATTAAAAAAAACTGAAATCGCTTGAATTCCCGACTTTTGGCTTTTTAAGTTTCTTAGGTTTGTGGCTTGGTCGTTAAACAGGTATCAATTTAACAACTTTTAGGTATTTTGAAATTTAAGGGTGTTTTCTGGGGGAAAAACTGTAACTTTTTTAAATTTCTGTTAGTGATAGTTTGCAGTTCGTCACTAACTCATGCTAATAAATGTACATATCTATGGCTGTATATATAGCGCCTTAATGGGTAAGATATTGTCAAGATAGAAGGATTGTTTGGGTTCAATTCAATGCAGTTTCTCAGGGCAACCTTAACCCGAGAAAATAATACATTTACATTTAGTTGAGGAAAAAGCTAAGTTAAATTGAGCTGAGAGATTTGAAGTGGCAAGATAACCGATTGTTTGAGTTTATTACATAGCTAGGAAGATCCTTTATATTCACGAGCAATTGTCGACCCAAAAAATGATTTTTTTTTTTTTTTTATGCAAAACTATGTAGAGTTGCAAGCCAAGGTTTTTGGGATTTATTTGACAATTTACATTTAGCTGGTTGTATCATAGCTAACGAAAAAATTTAACTAGTCTTGTCAACCATTTTGAAGGCTGTGGTTCTTGAAACTTGATGTCTTTGGAAAAATTTCTTCATTGGTGGTATGTGTCTTAATTTGTTCATGTCGCCAGTTATAAAAATTTGAGGAATTGGTGTTGGGAGGTGAGATGCTGATATTATTTTTAGTCATTCTGGCTTCGTAACAATCAATATTTCCTACTAAATCTAAGAAATTCATGAAAAATTTGTAAGTAATCTACACAAGAAAAATACATTTTAAGCATGCAACTTTGCCAACCTTTATCAATCCTTCATAGCAAGATCACAAACAAGGTTAATAAAGGGGTCAAACTAACTTTAGACAGGTACAAAAGTACAAATGAGAAAAATAAAAGAAGTAAGGCATAAGTATGGGGTAATCAAAGTTCATCCCTTTCCCATAAATAAAAATAGTTAAAAAAATAAATAGACAAAAGCATTTATGGATGGTGGGCGCCGGATTGAATGTTCTAATCATCTAGGAATAATTTTGAGTGTTGTCAATGGTGGGAGTCTCTAGAGGCGAGCGGAGTAAGAGTAAGGGAAGTTTGGACAGAGAAAGAGACTATAGAGGCTAAGATTGTCTTTAGGGTTAACGTAGAAGGGTGTATATAGGAAGGAGGTTAGACTTGTGGTGGCTAGTGAGGTGACAATTTGGTTAAGTGAATGGCATCGTCTGTCGTGCGGGTAGGCTTTGTGAGGATTATGGGCATTCAATGGGGTGATGATCTCACTGGTTTTGTCTTGTAAGTTATAATGTTTCTTTCTATGCTGATTGATGGAGTCTTGAAGAATCTCCTAATTCTAGGCACACCAAACCATTACTCTCTGGTAATCCCACACAGAGGGAAGGGTCATCAGACCCCCGAGGGTGGAAGTTCCCCTGAAGTGTGAGATCCTTAGGCCTTACTTCAAGCCAAAGTTAAGTCTCATAGAGGGTAGATAAGGAGATATCAAGCTCTGACAAAAAAAAATTGAGGTTCCTTGATCGTGGGATGGAGATCGTGGTATCCGCATCATGATGTAACCTCTTAAAACTTTAACATCTAGGAAGACATTGACTAATGGGTGTTTTTTTTTTCCTTCTTGTTCTGGATTTTGATTGATTGTTCCCCCCCCCCCCCAACCTTTTTGCAAAACTTATATATGTTTTGGTTACAGATCAGAAAATGTTCCAGCACAGTACCATGATGGATACAGCAAGCTTAGGTCATGGACTGACAGTTCACTGGATTTGTACAAGGTAACTAGTTTCTGAGTTACAGGCCTCCTAAATTCATGTAATAATTTGCAGTTTATGTTTTACTACCAAAGTTTCAGCTGTTGCTCTTTAAATTGGTCTGGTAGCATCAGTCATATATTTAAGGATGCACTTGATCGGTGAACTCTGATCCCATGCTTGTACAACAAGAAGGATAATGAATCCCAAAACCTACCCCAACATGTGATAGGATGGGGTGGGGCAAATGCAGGTGTTAAGTGAAGGGAAGCCAGCATTACATTAATGGTTTCGTAATGTCATCTATTACAAAATCTGGTATTAGACTTGTATTCTTTTAATAATATGTATCAAAGTAAAAACTAAGCATTAATGCAAGATGCTTTGGGCACAAAAATTAAAAATTGCAAAAGAAGAAGAAAATGAGAAATTTAAACCGGAGTCAAATGGTTTCCATTTTTCTTCTGTAATTTAATGCTCAAAATTTAAGTTGGTGTAGTCAGTCCTTGTTTGTTAGAATCCTGGGTTAAAAAAAGTAATGTAAAAATTGATTTAGAAGTTGGAACATTAAACATGAAGTAAACTCAAATACCCTAAACTGGGGAACTTGAAACTTAGGGTGATTGTGATAATAAATGGTGATGTGGCTGTGAACATGGACTTTGGCATTATCAAGGTGGTGACAGTCATGGAGATTGGAAGAGACTGAAAAGGATATTGGGATGAGACTGTGACAAACTAATTGTGGATTGAAAGTTTGAAACCCTATAATGGCCTCATTTGTGAAAGGGCGATAGAGGACTTTGGGGCTTGTGGCCCCGTCTTAATCGATTGAACATGTAGCATTGTTTGGTTACCCTAAAAAATGAATAGGAAAATTAAAACATTGACGTGTCAGGTCTGACCTTATGATCTGAGTTGTAGAAAGGTTTTCTTTGGGCAATAAGAGAGCCTCTAATTTTGAGCTGGTTCTTGAGTCATGATCTTTAGTAGTGTGCTTTGCCATGGGGCAAGTCTCAATAACAGTTTCAAGACCTAGATCTCTCTAGAAGTTTATCCTATCTGCTGATTCTGCCCAATCTGTAGCCTAACTGCTTTCATGATAACATATTTCTTCAAGCAGCTATGGTGGCATCCATGTGATGCTGATCGATCATACATGTTTACTTCCTATCTGTTGATTCTGCCCAATCTGTAGCCTAACTGCTTTCGTGATAGCATATTTCTTCAGCAGCTAGGGTGGCATCCCTGTGATGCCTATCAATCATGCATGTTTGCTTTTAAAAAAAAAAAAAATCTTCAAGCAGCTATAATTTATTGACCTCAAAAAACTCCTGCTGAACTGGTTCCTATCTGCTGATTCTGCCCAATCTGTAGCCTAACTGCTTTCACGATATCATACTTCTTCAAGCAGCTATGGTGGCATCCCTCATCCCTGTGATGCAGATCAATCATACATGTTTGCTTGAAAAAAAAAAAAAAAAAAATTCTTCAAGCAGCTATATTTTATTGACCTCAAAAGACTCCCGCTGAACTGAGGCCAATTTTGTGAAGCAATTATAGTTCATTGCTGACAAATAGTGTTTGTTGTGCTTCCCTGTATTCTAGATACAATATTACTATGATCATGTTTGTGTCTTTATTGATGAGCATTTGTATTTCTTCCCTCACCTTTAGTTTTTGAAGAGCCTGTAAAGAACCCTTAATGGACAAGATGACAATTCATGGGGAAATTGCAACCATTGATCATGTTTAATTTCAATTCCGTGGAATTGTTGATTCTGTAGGTGTTCAAAAACATGTTAGAGGGTTGTCCGCATACTATTTGTGTGCAGCATTGAGAGAGTAACTATGGTCAATTGCAAGAAGTTACTGCAAAATATAGAATGGAATGGTTTTTATTGGAATAATATCTATTATCCTCAATTTTTTACGTAACTGCAAAAGCCATGGAAAGACATTTTATAGAAGCAGCGTAGCAAAATTATTTTTTTTTTTTTTAATTTTGGAAAATGCTATAAATTGATTGGGCTTCAAAATAGGGGAAACACCAAAGTGGTGTTTTCCCTTTATAATAATGTAGATTGTTAGGTGTAGTTCTGTTGATTTCAGAATAACCTTTCTGCCCTTGCAATTTGGTCAATAATATTTCCCTCTAGTTTTGGATCTTGTATAAAATTCCATTTCACCTTACTTGGAGATTACCCTTACCGGTTGTTCTTCAATTTCAATTTATTCAGTAAAATTATCTGAGTATAAGTCAATGTATTTGATGTGTCTTGACGTTGCAACCTTGAGACAAATCAACTTAAATTGTGACTTCGAAGTTGAATCTCCACTATACCTAACTAGATCACTTGGCTTGTTTTCTCACAATACAGCATGAGTTGCTTCGTGTCCTCTATCCAGTATTTATCCATTGTTTCATGGATCTTGTGGCAAAGGGTCATATTCAAGAAGGTATGCTTCAGAGTTGCTGTACTTTGTGTTATTTTGTTTCTCAGGCTGTGCCTTTCCAATTCAGTCATTTAATGTGACAAGCATGCTGTGCTTACTATTGATATCTATGCCTGAATCCTCAGCTAGAACTTTTTTCAATAGCTTTCGTGAAGACCATGAACTGATGCACTTACGTGACCTCCAGAAGTTGGAAGGTGTTCTTTCGCCCTCTCATCTGGAGGTAATTAATGTCCTAGGCTGTTATTTAGGATTTATACTTCCCGTGCCAAATCAAACAATTCCTTATTAACCTTTGTTAACTACTTGCAGGAAATGGAGTTTGCCCATTCTTTGAGGCAGAGCAAAGTGAACATAAAGATATGTCAGGTGATCCCTTGAGTCCTGTTTAGTTAGCCATTCGTGTACTCATATACGTGTATATATTATGATTATGGTTTCATTTAGCATGGGCATACCACCATAGTCACTACTTAAAAAATAAATGGGCCTTGGCATTGCCAAGGTTAACACAATTTAGAGCATTAGATTGCAAGATTTTTCAGCTTCTGTATCATTTTTAACCGTGTCCTTTTTATTTTACACTTTCTTTCAGTATTGTGTGTTGCTATTGGAACCTTGAGACATGGATCTAGGAGAGTATTTAATTTAAATTTTATTTCATTTGTTGTCATTCATTGTGGTACACTTGACCCTTCTTAGATCCCAACACGGGAGTCTTATGCACTGAGTTGTCTTTTTATATTAACCAGTGAACAAAATATCATTTTTCCCCCATTGAAAATGACAAAATATTAGAACAAAATATTAGTGGAATATTAATTTTAATATTTCCATTAGATGAAGATGGGTTGAATGTTCTTTTTCTGAAGAGAAGTGTGTGAGGCACTAAACTAAATACACATTCTATTTGGCTGTATAGAAATTTCTTGTTGGTAGAGTTGTCATGGTGACAAAGATTGATGACCGGAAAACTTTAAAACCTCTTTGAGCCTTGCCTCAATTTATCAAGGACCCTCTGAACTGCTTTGTATAAGTCAATTTGAGATTTACAAGTTCACTCTTATATTTCTGAACCTTTATTTAAGGCCTCGTTGAGTACCTTTTTAAACAAAGAAAGGATCTTATAAAATGTTCTGCTTAACCATATGATACGTGGGTTTTGTTTCAACCTTATAACCTCCCCTTCTAGTTCTGAAAGTGGTTGGTATTATTTTACATTTTAGGGGAGGGAGATTTTTAACCTTATTTTAAAGTTTATTTCTAGACCGAGGAAATGGATTTGGTTTTCAGTATTCCATTGGTTGAAATTTCTTAGAACAATAGTGTTCATATTGTAGCGAATCTAGAAATGATTGCAGTTTCGAACTGTTTTACTTTTTGCAATCAATAGTTAGAAGCTATAAATCATATGTACTGTGCTGATGAACTGTGGCTGAGTCAGCATCTGTGGGCTTCCAACTGGCATTGGCTTGAGATTAAATAGTTGTTGGCACCCAATGGAAGATTGAGGCTTGGGAGTTCAAAAATCAATTTGCCAATGTCCTTATCTCTAAGCTATGGTGGAGGGACATCTGCCCTTGGTTGAACTTATATTTTCCTGATTAAAGCTAGGGGAATCAGTAATGTATCAACTAATGTTGTGGTGGACAGGGACTTGAGACTGATTTTCTTTACATTGCTTGCTTTATTCATTTTTGTAAAGCTTAAAAAGTTAGAATTCCATTTACCAGGGCCCAGTCATTGAGCAAGTTCAGCAGTGTGTTTTATATGCTTTATTCTTCAAGTAGGTTAAGATGGGCTATACATGGGAAAGACCAATTATCCTTGACTTGCATAGATGCATTATAGAAATTATTTAGTGAAAGCTGAATGTCACTTTCCCCCCCCCCCCCCCCTCAGTATTCTTATGAGCTTCTGCTGCAATATTTACATAAGACGCAATCAATTACGATGCTTGGGGTTATTAATGAGCATATTAACTTTCAAGGTACAGCTCTTTTCTTTCCCACCATATTTTGACGTTCTGGCTCTTTATTTCCATCTTTGATTTTCGAAATTGACTTAATCATATCTGTTGTCAGTTTCTCCTGGACAGCCTATCTCAATTTCTGATGATGCTGAAGTTGTAACTCTTGTTGGGAGTGGCCAGGATGCAGCTAACCTGATAAATCAGAAAGAAATACATTGGGGGGTAAGTAAACGAGGTGGATCAGGTCATGAATGTGAAGTACTGAACATTTGAAAGTGATATAGTTCCTTTTCAAGAAGTTGCATACCTAAGATGGTTACTTCAGCATCTGTTGGATAGCATCATTGATGTTCTTTAGTTGCTTTTGAAAGCTAAATATACATTGGTTTTTGCCTTTGAAATGTGTATAACCAGCTATATCTATGGTATTGTCTGTCAGTTGTTTTGCTGTATTTATAGAGTTCCTTTGAAAGTAGGAGAAACCATATTTGTCTTCATATATGTGTTTTTTTCTATTTATAAATCAGGATGCTCGCTTAGCGTTTTAATAATTCTTGAGGTAAATGAAGCAAAAGGACTAATGGTTCATTCAGTGCATCAGAATATTTTACCTTTTTTGGCTTGATATGTTCTGGGTTTAAACCTTTGGAATCTAGAGCATAGTTATTTATAATGTTCTTAGTTGTTAATCTTTGGGAAGAGTTGGAGGTCAGGAGGTGGGCCAATACTTTTGTTAAAGACTAAAAGAAATTGGTGTAACTGGGCTTGAGAAATAGACTAAACGGAAGTTAGTATCCTTTGCTGTTGTCAACTAATTAGAAAGGTAGGATCATTTGAGTTGTTTGACAATTAGTTGCTGTTGAAGTCCTATTGTTGAAATGTGGGATTCACACCGTTTAGTTGAAATTTGTGGTTTTCCAATATTTCTCTACTGCGTCACTTCTGCTTTCCCTCCTGTTGTTTTGTTTTAACCATTTAATATACAACAGTTGCTTGAAGATTCTTTAGAGGAGCGGTTGGAGAAAGCAGGAAGTTTGGTTTCAGATTTGGAGAAGGCAGAAGGAGACATGAAGGAGGGTGACTTGGATGAGAGTAAGGTAGAAAATATGCTTTAAATGTTTGTGTTCTCTCCCCATCTCCCTACATATCAATTTTTTATCAGCATATGCTTTAAAATCCTTTAATTGCTGATATTTTACCTTTTTTTTTCCTTAGTTCTATGCTGTTTTTGGCTTGACATTGATGCAGTCATATGCCTCTTCTGGCCTGTGCTTACATTTTTGAACACTTGTATTTTGGTTCTATTTTGTAGAAAAGAACATTGGACGGAGGGAAGCAAGGTGCTTCTCTCAAAAAGTTGAAAAAGGACAAGGCCGTTGGTGCAACAGGGAAATCTGTTCGTATTGAAAGCAATACTGTGCCCACAGCACCCCGTGTAAAACCAGAGCTTACTCTGCCAGTAATGTATTGTACAGAATCCTTCAGTTTGGATTTGCTGTTTTATTTATTTATTTATTTTAACTACTCTCTGATTTTTGAAGGGGATATCTGAATTTATTGATAACATCTGTTGATGCATTCATAGTTTGGGGACTTACGTGTTACTGATGAGTTCAATACCCTAAACATTTCAACCCCATTGTTCGCTTTTTTTTTTTTTTAGGGGGATAAACAAAGTCAATTTTACTGAAAGCTGCACCAAAGGGATGCCACCCTATACACCAACCACGCCACAAAACAAAAAAGGAAAAAACTAAACAACCATCTTTACAATGTATTTAAAAAAGAATACTTTTCATCATATACGAAGCAAATTCCTAGCCTTGAAATAATCTACTATTCATCTTCCCCCAAATGATCCACCATAAACAAAAGGCACAAGTCTCCGCACCTTTCTTCATCTTTTATCCGCATAAGTGCCCTACCAAGCTCCAACTTCTTGTTTAGACTCTTTTGGGAAGGTAATTGACTCCAAAGAAAGAAAGCGTCTTATGATGGAATCCTTTAAATAAATTTTGTTGGTGCTATATGCTTTTTGACGGATTTCATCCTTGATATCCTCACTAAGGGAAGCACCACATAGTCTGTCAAAGAACACAGCCATAGACTAGCTCGATAGTATCTTATGGTAGAATTCCTTTAACAAATTTTATAATGCTATATGCTTTTTGTTGTAATGTGTCTTTGATATCCCCACTTAAGGAAGTACCACATAGTATGGTGGCCAGAGAATTATGGTCTTTGATGTTTTTATTTATTTATTATTATTTTTGGGTTTTTTTTTTGGGGGGGGGTGTGGGGGAGTACAAAGTCTGGGCAATGTACTTGATGAACTTCTGATGGTGTGGAAGCTCCTAGTTTTAGACGAGTATAAAGTTTTCTGTCGACTCTTTTTTTTTTTGGGGAAAACTATTTTTAGGATTTTATAGCCTTGTCAGCAAACTTGTCATGGATTTAAAAAAGGAAAGAAAGAACAGAAAAGAAAAGAAAAGTGCTGTATTTGATGAAGGGGACATTCCCAAAGATAGATGTACACATGGTTCTACACAGGCTAAACTCGATTATCACTTAAGGGGGTGTTTAAAGAGGAGAGAAAAGATAAATGAAAAACTGGCAGTAACAATCTTTCAACTTGTATCACGAGTCACCATTTTTCAAAGGTTGGAGGAAGTATATGGTGATGTGACCCAACATTTTTAACCATATTCTCTTTTCTTATGCACACCCATAAAGAAATAAACTCCTTTTGATCTGCAAACATTATTTTACATTATATATGGTTGGGGATTTTTTTTTTTGGGGGGGGGGGGGGTTCTAAAAAACATGTATGAATCCAAAATCAGTGGTGCTTGCTTAGCTGAAACTGGTGTGGCGTGCCTTTCAGTAATGTCTTATACTCTTATTTCCATCATCTCAGGCCAGCAGAGGTAGAACATTCTATTCTTGAAGATCTACGAAACCGTGTGCAGTTAAGCAGTGTGGCTTTGCCTTCAGTTAGCTTCTATACATTTATTAACACACATAATAGGTATACTTTTTTCTCCTGGTTGAGTTAGGACTCTGGGCAGATGTTTTGTGCTTAATTTGTGATCTTTGTACCAAATATTTTAGCCTGAACTGTTCATCAATATCCCATGATGGGTCATTGGTTGCTGGTGGATTCTCAGACTCTTCACTGAAGGTTAGCGTATTCTAGCCTTTTATTTTTCCTTTTATTTCCTATTTATATGTATGTTTAAAATTATGTCAATTTGGCTTACTGAACTGTTAGTAGTAGTTTTGTGTTTGCTGATTCACATACTGTTTCTACAGGTTTGGGACATGGCAAAGCTTGGACAACAAACTGCTAGTTGTAAGTGTCTTATGATAATTTTCTATTGCAATGTTGTGGTGCGTATCCTATTGCTTCAGAACATGCCATTACCTGTGTTACTTCATTTTGTCTTTTGGAACATTGAAATATACTTGTTGTTGCTTTATATCATGAATGGAATTAAAAGTTGTCATTTTAGTTAGTAATTATATAGAACGTGAAATTTATGAATCAAAACTGAGGAATCGCTACCTTTGTTACTTTCCATTGGGATGAGGCTTCTGCGGAAGTGTACGGCTGTGGAAGTGTACGGCTCATCGCTTAAATACCCAACACCCTGTCCCATATTCATGGAAAAGTTACAGTCTTTCTAGTTGCGCCAATTCAGATGTTTGTTGCTTTGCTTTGAAATGGTGTCATGCCTTAAAATAAATTTACATAAATCAAAAATTCTTGCCATTGGTGTGGTTTTATGGATTGGATGGTTCAGCGCAGAGTCTTGGGTCTAAGAGGGGCAAATTACCTTCCACTTACCTCAGGTTGCCCTTGGGGTCTTTTGTTAAGGCTCACTCAATTTGGGACAAAGGTGGTGGAGAAATTGAGAAGACTGGCCAGTTGGAAAAGGCAATATTTATCCAAGGGTGTAAATCTCACTCTCATTAAGAGCACCTTTTCCAATTTTCCAACATGTCATGTTTATGTTTCTGATGCTTCTGTTAGTGGCGAGGAAGTTTGAGAATGTCTCTAGGGATTTTTTGGTGGAAAGGATTTGCGAGGAATGCAAGTTTCGTTTGGTCAGGTGGGATTCTGTTTGTTGTACAATCAAACTGGCTGGCTTGGGCAGTAGAAAGCTGAAACTTTTCAATAAGGCGTTTTTAAGTAAATGGTTATGGGGGTTTACTGGGGAGCGGGACCAGATGTGGAGGAAAGTGGTGGCTTCCAAGTACGGTGTGGGTTGGGGAGACTGGGCATCTGAGAAAGTGGTGGAGTATTTTGGTGTAGGTGTGTTGAGAATTATCCATTGGGTTGGCAGGCTTTTATGGAGCTGTGTTCGGTGACAAATCGGGCAAGAAGGTTCGTTTTTAGCGACAGATGGAGAAGAGGCGAAAGTAGATTGTGAGAGGATTTCCCATTACTTTATTATATTGTGACAAACCAGGATTCAACCATTGATGAGTATCTCAGGTTTGTGGATGATGCTCCATTCTGGAACATTATTTGTTGCTGAAATATCAGTGATAGGCATTTGGAGGAATTTGTGGCTCTACTAAAGCTGCCGTATGGTCTCAGAATGGACAGTTTTAGGGGGAGAGAAAAGATGAGCTTATTTGGAAGCTTCTCGTTGTGGAAGATATTCAGTGAAATCTTTCTATCTCAGACTTCTAGGGATTGTGGGGGTGGAGTTCCCGTGGCTCAAGCTTTGGAGTGGAGGGGCTCTGACCAAGATTGCCTGTTTCCTTTGGTGCGTGGTTCCGGGGAGTATTCTTACCTTATGATAATTTGTGGAACAGGAGGATAATCATTGTCAGTCAGTGGCCTTTATGCAAATTTAATGATGAGGTCTCATATTTTGGCCCATTGCTTGGTGGTTAGGGAATTATGAAGTTTGGTGTTGATTTGTGTTAATATGTATTGGGTGTTTTTCAAGGTGGTGCTTCAGGTTTTGACGGAGTGGCAGAAGTGCACGGGTTGGCAGGAGGAGGAGGAGGAAAGCTTGGAATTTAATTCCATTAGGATGGTTGTTTTGGAGGGAGAGAAACATAAAGACGTTTCAAGGCATAGAGTTGGCTTTTCACACATTACAGGATTGTTTTTATCTACTTTGCATAGTTGGGTTTTTAGATCTGTGGACTCGGATGTGTGTATTTTTTGGATTTTGGAAGTCTAGTGCTTGACTTTTGGTCTTGTATAGTCGGGCTTGTCCCATTTTTGTACCATGGGTGGCATCCCCTTGATACTTTTTAATACAATTTTACATTACTTATAAGGAAAAAAAATTAATTTATGTTATTAAATAATGTTACTGTCAGCTATTTTGCAAGGTGAGAATGATTCGGCTCCTGTTGAACCCAAACTTGGGACAAATGGTGGAAAAAAGTCTTATACCATATTCCGGGGCCACTCTGGGCCTGTCTACTCCGTCAGTTTTAGTCCTCTTGGAGATTTCCTTCTGTCCTCTTCGTCGGATTCAACAAGTATGTTCCCTCTCTCTTTCATGTTTCAACTTTTTCATTCTTTACTTTCTTTTGTTAGATACAGACCCTATGGTTCCAATAAATCATTATTGAACAAATTTTATCCCACTTCAATCTTTTTTCTGAAACTACTGTCTTGAAATATGACATTTCTCAATTGCAGTTCGATTGTGGAGCACAAAATTAAATGCAAATCTTGTCTGCTACAAGGGCCATAACTACCCTGTATGGGATGTTCAGGTAGAGACACTCTGATGCTTGATCTTTTTGGATTTAATTAAATGTCTTATCTCCTAAGAAGGAAAAAATAAAAAATAAAAAATAGATTCACAACAGCCATATCTGCTTGGGCAGAAATGCAAATTACCTTGATTATATACTTGTTTCTCCATTATTTTTGGTTCTTTTTTTTTAAGTATTTTTTTTCTTCTTGTTTAAAAACATGGAATGATTTTTTAAGTATTTTTTAAAAAATACTTTTTTAAGTTGGTTATTTTTTAAGTATTTTTTAAGTAATTTTTCTTCTTGTTTATGAACATGGAATGATGACCATTGAGTTGTTAGGTGATGAACGTAGTTTTTCTTCTTGTTTACTCTGTCTAGGATGGAAATTGTTAACAGTATGTACACAAGTTTCCTGCAACTGGTTGCCTAATGCATTCGATATTTTTCCTAGTAAATGGAAATTATATTGACAAATGAGAGCATGAGCTGCCTCACAACTGGAATAACCAATGCTGAATGGACTTCTATTCAACCAGTGTACCCCTGTCTAATAGTTTTCAGATCTTTGGGCTGCTTTGGAAAAATTTCTGAAATGTTTCCAAAATGTTTTCTGTTGCTGCATTAATCAAAACAATCTATTCATAGCAAAATTTTGATTATTGATTCAAATCTATTATTTCTAAGAAGCCTTGACCATTTGGTATTGTGATCTTTTTTTTTTCTTAACTAGGTGGGAATTGTTTACTAGAATATTGAGTATAATTCGGCTTGTAGGTTGAAAATGTTCACTGGAAGGTGTATCTTGTAGCTAAAATTTAAAATGCTTTGTTAGAAGATATAGAAGTTCGGAATTTTTTTTTAACTGTTTTTGTTTATTTATTTTACTTTCTATGGATGCTTGCTGCTTGTTTTTCATCTTTTCGTTCTTTGTTCTGCTTTGTGGGAGTCCATTAGGGTTCTTTAGAAGCTTGAGGAGTATATCATTAGAACTCTTTGTTTTTGGCATTGAAGAACATCATTTTTTTTTTAAATGGTTAGTCTGGTTATTTGTTAGCATGATTTGAACCCATGACCTAAGTCATAGGTGGGCATGCTTTTTCCAAGTTAGTCCCTCCTGTCCATAACTCTTTCTTGAGGACCAACTTGAAGAGGCTTTTACGGTTACTTGCTAGTGTTTGGGGGCTATAGAGGGATGGGGTAAGATAGTATATAGTGTGGAAAAAGGGGGCAACCCTTTTATCCATGCACTCGTCTTGATAAAAGAAGGGAAAGTGTGGATCTTGTTTCCTTTTGCATAGGATGGATCATTTGGAGGAGAGGCATAGATCTTTTAAAGGCTTTAAATTTTGATGAAAATCATTCTCTTCTCTATTTTGTATAGATGGAACTTGGGGAATCCGGGTTCGCATTTTTTCTATCTTTTGCAGAGAACAGGGTACTTTAATTTGTAATTTCTGGGTCCGATTTTCTGTATTTGGTTGGCATCTTCTTGATTCCTTTGTTAAAGTAAAATTTACTTTGTTTATTTTAAAAAAATGATTTTATTGATTCTCATGCCGTTCAGGCACATGTGCTCATGCTTATGGTATGTGCTGGTATTTCCTAATGCAGTTTAGTCCAGTAGGACATTATTTTGCCAGTGCTTCACACGATCGAACAGCAAGGATTTGGTCCATGGACAGAATACAGCCTTTAAGGATACTGGCGGGGCACCTTTCAGACGTCGATGTGAGTAGTTTTCTAGTCTACCTCTCTCTCTCTCTCTATCTCTCTCTCAGCCTTTTCTATATAGTTCTCCATCAGATGTGGTGCACAACTTAAGTTTTGGACATAGTTTTCTTCCTTTTTTTAAGTTTTGTTTTTGAAATCATGTGAAAGGAAGCCAAAAAGCTATCTTAAGAAGTATGGTAGCTAAGAGAGAGTGCCATTTTGATCAATATGGAGTAAAACTTATTGTCTGCACTGTACGTATAGTTTGGCCAATAGCTTTTACTCATAGCTTCAAACGCCTCACTTTTGGCATAGAGTAAATTTTTTTTTTTTTGGGGGGGTGGGGTGGGGCAAACTCAATTTTTTTTAGGGAGTGTTTTAGTTGCTTTCTTTTTTGTTGTGTGTATACGTCTAGTTCACAAGGGTGGTATACCCTTGGAATCTTTCTAATGAATACTTCTATTAGAATTAATGTAATCTTATAGAAATGATTTATAACATTGGAATTCCATTTTTCAGTGTGTGAAGTGGCACGCGAACTGCAACTACATTGCTACAGGATCGAGTGACAAAACAGTTCGATTGTGGGACATACAGAGCGGGGAGTGTGTTAGAATTTTCATTGGTCATAGGAGTATGGTCCTATCTTTAGCAATGTCTCCTGATGGCCGATACATGGCATCCGGTGATGAAGATGGCACCATCATGATGTGGGATCTCTCAAGTGGCCGTTGTGTCACGCCTTTGGTGGGTCACACCTCCTGTGTTTGGACACTTGCTTTCAGGTGGGAATCCTTTTTCTCTCTGTAATATACCTATAAAATTTATTCTTCAATCTGCAGAAGTTATTAGTTTTGGGAGACCACCAAATTTATTTAAATAATTTTCTGGTTTACTACTTTTGCCTACTTTCAGTTGTGAAGGTTCACTTCTTGCATCTGGTTCTGCCGATTGCACTGTGAAATTGTGGGATGTGACAGCAAGCACGAAGGTGCCAAAAGCTGAAGAAAAGTAAGTTTTATCCAATTCACTATTTTTTTTTAATAAGTATTTATAGAATTTACTATGTATTTTTTGTTTGTGGTCAGCAAAACTGGAAGTACAAACAGACTCAGATCATTGAAGACTCTACCTACCAAGTGCACTCCAGTCTACAATTTGCAGGTAAAAACACTGGCAATGCTTAAAAATTCCAAGTGTTTTATATTGGACTGAGGTTTTTCCAGAGGCTTATAAGTTTCAATCCTTCTCCTGCAATAGTTTTCCCCAAGGAATCTACTGTTCGGTGCTGGGGTTCTCTCAAAAGCTGTATGATATGCAACAGGAGCGAACGCAGATGTCTGATTCTGTGGGGATGTGCAAAATTTTGGTTTACGATGATTCGTCGCAGATTGGGTGGTTGTAGCTGAAACCTTAGTGTTTGCACTGTATATCCCTTTTCAAATGTTTGAAATTTTGTTCAACTGCTGGATGTACAATATGTTACTATTTTTTATTTTTTAGTAATTATGGTGAGAGTTGTTCATGATGTAGAATATTGTGTTAAAATGACAAAAGTCTTCTTATAATTTATATCCACACTTTTAAAGGATGAATTTCTGGATGTTCATTTACTTGGGGCTTGGGCTAGGTTGCAATTAATGTATTTGTTGTGGGCATCTGTTGTTAGATGAAAATCATTTAATTTATGTTTGGTGGCTTTGAATGCTAGCGCAACCCCAGCCCCAATGATTTTCTTCATTTGTTGACTTCAAAGTGCTCCTCTTGTGTGCATTCTGTTATTATTATTATTATTATTATTATTATTATTATTTTTTTTTTTTTTTTTTAAGTGCATGCAAGATTGGGGTATGGATGGGAAGGCTGTTGCTGCAAGCATTCAATTCAATTGAGAATAATTCCTTCAGCTAATCTGGCAAACAATCCATGCAGCAATTAAAAGTCCTTTCAGACAACAAAGTTTATGTAGACAAGAAAAAACAAGAAAAGAATGTGATTTGAGATCAAGAAGGGTGTTTAGTGTTTCTTTTCAAATTGTGTTTTTTAGAAATGAACAGTGTCAAAATTATTACAAAAATTTCTAAAATTCGTTTTAACAGATTTAAAAAAATGTTGCTCAATGTTTTGTATGGTAGTTCTTTTCACTTTCTTTTGCACTAAATCGCACTAAATCGTTAGAATGGTTTTTTAAATTTGTTTTAACGGATTTAAAAAAAATTGTATAAAATAGCGACAATAGTACTCATTTGAAAGCTTTGGACTTGATGAATATGATTGTCAACAAAATTTTCACACTCGATTAATTTTCTTCCGAATTTTTTTTTAGTGAAATATTAAAATTTTTTGAAATTAGTAAAAATGAGAAAATATAAATGTGTAATAGAGAATTTTAGTAATTTGTAAAAATTATTAAAAAATTATTTTATTTTATTTTATTGTTTGTTGGCACTACAAACGGTGCTTAATCTGACTCTGCAGTCGCAATTTTTTTTTGAAAGACAGCGACTTTATGTCTAATTTAGTACAAGGGGGTAGAAGGATAATTTTATACTTCCCTCTTCATTCTATTTCTTCAAACAAACAAAACTGGCACCTCAAATAAGCATCATTGGTTGTTGCTAGCCAGGGCCAAATCTCCACACCAGCCGGCACCAGGGCAGCCACCACTTTGACAAATTTATTTTACTTTAATTGAACCTAAAGTAATATTAAAATAGAAATCAATATTAAAATAGAATGCTTTATTTTTTTGGTTTTTTATTTAATTTATTAACTAAGCGAGTGAATGATTTCAGAGTTCCATCTCTGCATGCCAAACAAACAAAGCCTTTGGCAAAATAGTCGGGGATATTATTTCTTCCAACAATGATGGAAAGAAACTTTGACAAAACGTTTCACATTTATCACCAACAAAGGACTAATTCTGTCAACCCACCGATTGTCCAGCAGCATTTAACAAGTCTAGAACCCAATGAACAAAACCATAGTTACAGCATCTGAGAGCATAACAAAAAAAAAAAAAAAAAAAAAAAAATTGAACTAGTAATCAATCAATCAGCTCACGGAGGATTTGACAACAGTGGTGTGGTTTTCATTCATTGATATCCTTCGTCGTCAACAGTGGTGTGGTTTTCATTCATTAATATCCTTTGTCGTCGTCTTCATCATCATCCTGATGGTTGTCATTTTCAGTTACAACTATATATCCCGCCCTGCAAGAAAGAAAGACAAGAGACAATTGATTGACGAGCTGAACCCAACATAGAATAGAAAATTTGCAGTAACTAGAAATCTATCTGTGGTACCAAAGCTTTAAACTCTTCTCGACATAGACGTGGGATCTGCCATTCTCCCTATGATTATCCAACACGTCACAAACTCTGAGACAATAATATTAAAAGAAGATTTTCTTATCATTTTTATAAGAGCAAAAGTACATTGTTGACAATATTCGATATCTTGACAATCCAAATATCTAGACTATATATATTTACATTATACAAACACCATAGAAACTTCTGGAATCTTTCTATGGTAAATAATTCTCAGATACAAGGAATATATTGTTGGGTGACAGTAAAATACAACAAAAAGCAAACACGCTGCAACTTATGGCATATGCGAGATATTTCATCCCTTCTCGGAAGAGTAAAACAAGCGACAATAGCTATTAGGTGTTAAGCGTGTCTGTCGTGTGTCGGAATCTCTTGTGAGTCCAACTCAGAAATTAATCTTAAAGCCTTCCTAAATATCAGGAATCTTCAATATATGTCAGCAATGACAATGTTTTAGTCAACACTCCCACACCAAAGCCCATGGGGACTGCCAGATACAGAACTTGCATTGTTGCAGATTCCGAATGTAACCGACCAGCCAATCCTCCTTTTATTGCTACACCTAGTCAGAGCCGGTCCTGCCAGGTGGTCATTAAGGCAAATGCCTTAGGCCCCAACTTCCAGTAACGCCCCATAATTACAACATATATATAAATATGTGTGTGTGTGTGTGTGTGTGTGTGTGTGAAACACTATTGGAATCTTCGACTTACAAAATTTTACTAATCATTATTATTTAAATGTTCCAAAAGCTCTTAATCTTCTCATTAATGCATGCTTAAAAATATGTTGTTTTCTTTTCAATTAAAAGCTAAGCTGATAAAATTTTTTATTTTCTCATCACATCTTCTTCTCTCCCTGTTTTCTACTCTCAGAGATTATTTGTTTTTAAATTTTCATACCTTTTAGACATTATCAAAAACCAAACTTAGTTTAGAAAATTGATTCTTGGTCTTCCGTTCTTCTCTCCTATTTTCCACTAGGGTCCAAATTATAGTCTCAAGTCCTATCATCAAAGAAAAACCTTCGAGCTCTCAGACCGTGAGATTCCACTAGAATCTAATCTAGCCCTTTAATTAGGTCACTCCTTTTCTATCTCTTTTTCTATATATATACATACATATATATATATATATAATGCATGTTTATGTATAATGACTGTTTCTAAATTCTGATTGTAATCTATCTTGCATTGGTTTGTTGCAAGTATTAACAAAGCTTTTGTAACCATTAAATGTGATTTTTTTTTTTAATTATAGCTTCGTATTTGTTTTAGACAAGCCTCGTTACATATTTTTTGCCTTAGACCCCAAATTTTCTAGGTCCAGCCCTACACCTAGTTCATTCAATCAAAAAGACAAAGCAACAACACAAATCATAGAATTCATTATCCAGAGTCCATAGAACAAGAGACGGCAGCACAAACATGAATGCTAGTCAAGCTCACTTCTTCGGGTAATCCTCCATTCTAAGCAAACCCTGATTTATTCCATAAGTTTGGACATTCCAATATAATCTTTTATTATTACATGTAGTAAGCACATTCTTTTTTTGGGGTTTTCTTCATGAAAATATATATGCAAATAAATATAAATCCTAGTGAAAAGTAAGTATTTGTGTGAGTGTGCAAATGTCTCGCATGTAACATTCTAATTTTGTCTTAGCTTATAAGTTGAAAATCACCTCTCCCCAAAAGTAAAAAGAAGAAAGACAAATAAATTAGGTGAAGATGGAGAAAGCTTGGGATGAGAAAAAAAGGTTGAAGACTCAAATAACCAAAATCAATCAAGCAGAATCAAACTTTTGCCAAGAATTTTAATATCTATGGAATAAATATTTAATCACTCTGATAAATGGAATTATATTCTTCATGAATATATTTGAAGAATATTGCCATGCTAAAACGGAGCAATATTCAAATCATGAAAGGATTAAAACTAAAGAAAGGTCAACGGCTCAAACAAAATAGAATTTTTAAGCAGATCCATATTTGAACTAAAGGTGTAAGTTACAAAATTTGAGTCTTAGCATGTCAAACTTGAAAGCAAGTTATACTGATAACAACATATTTCACAAAATAAGTTGGCACCACAAGCAAATAGGAAGATAAGAAGAAATACGGTTCATTGATAGCTATGCAATAAGAAAAATTAAGGATGGCTAGGTTGTAATTTGTTCTCAACACACACTCGTGGGTAATCAGGAAAACAATTGCCTCAGCCATATAAGGGAAAAAAAAAAAAAAAAAAACAAAATTTTAGAGCAGGAAGAATTTTATTTATTTATTTAATTCTTAGAACATGAAGAAATTTGATTTAGTGATATATATATATGTATATATATTGTGAGGAAGCATAATTTATCTCTAAAATTTATCATTTGATGATGATGATGGGAACTCATTACATAAAAATAAATGCCTTCTAATGATTAAATGAAATATTTTGTGATTATATGTTTGTCACGCAACAAATGTATTTTGCTATTAAGTTTGTGCATGAGTATTAGTCACAACTAATTCACCGTCACTGATTTTGCTATGATGAAAGTAAGATTGGATATTTGTACATCTAGTTTAAAGTGTTCATTGCACGTTAATGCTCATCTTAGGCATGTATTTAAGCTATAATTCTTACACACTTGCATTATTTGTTGTGTGAGCATTTTAGGACGAAAAGACTTGAAGTTTGTGCATTTATGACCTTAAAATAGCAGGTGATGCAAGGAGACTAAGCCAAGGTGAAGAAAAGGTTCAAAAAAGACAAACGACCTGGAAGTTAAGTCTGAACACCAACCTTGAGACTTGCAAAAATAGTGACAGGATTGGGGTGGACCCAAGATTTGTAGCTAGTTGAAAAAAAGTAAAATTTTGAGGTAAATTGGGACAAAAGTGAAAAAATAATAGAAGTAAAAGTGTAAGAATAATGGAGCTTAAGCGAAATTTCTAAATAAATGGGAGTAAAGGTAATGGGATATTACTTTAATTTTTTAGATCAATTTCCCTTACTAGGCCTCACCTCAATCCACCATTGGTTGGGACGATGCATGAAATAGCCTAGCATCGAGACATCATTCAACCACGTTTGGAGTTGTTTGGATGCTAGCCAAGTCGTCAAGACGAAAACCATTATTCATGCTCATGATTAGATGCTACCTACCTAATGTCTAGGCGCCATCTCATAACTACCTTTTCGTTAATCAAGCATCTTGTCTTGTCCTAATTCTAGACAAACGTCGACTAGTGATATGGAGTTTTAAGGCTATTGGTCATCTTAGGGAATGGGCCATCTAAGGAATGATCTAGGGTTTTTAGATTTGTTCAAGAACTTGTTTTTCCTGATTTTCTCTCTTAGATTAGGATTTTGATGTTATAAAGCCATTTTTATCTAGATTTTGGCAAAGAACTCTGGATTTCATGTTTTGGATTGAGCTTTCAAAGCCTTTCATTGAGATGAATCTCTAGTTTTCAATTGATTCTATCTATTTGAATATTTGAATGGTTGATTTACACATATTTTCCTAGATTTGCATGCAGTGCTTGATTCATTATTGACAAACTTGTGTGTTGGCATATTGAATTCTCCAAAAGCATGTGTTTAGGTTTCATTATTGATAAAGCATGTTTTGGGATAATGAATACTTAGAATTGTGTGCTTCCACTTAGTTCTTAAACTCTTAAAATCCATTCATTCCCAAATGTGATTTTCATTGTTAAAATCTTCTAGGTCAACAAAACCTTATTCAAATTCACGAAGAGCATGAATCCATTGCAACTCCTTGGTTTGATGCCACTAATTTTCCTTTTCTTAGTTTTTGCTTCATTTTCTATTTTGATTCTTATCGTGAAATTCAAAGAAAATAGTTTATTTAAATTATGTGTGGCTAGTGCCACAAGCAGAGCTATTCGTGAGCTGCTAACTCGAGCCATTGGATGTTCGGTTCAAAATCTCATGAGTTGGCTAAAAAACATAATATATATATTCAGGAACAGATTTAAGATTTTTACTAAGGGAGGGCACCGAACATCTAAGAAGAAAACAACGATTGAGGTATGTTAGAATTAAGATTGGAGAAAAGCGATGTTATTTTTAGAAAGAGAAAAAACTATCCTTAAATAATAAACCGGTGAATATACTTTCCACAATTAATGGTTCAAGAACCTGAAATTTGTTAGAGATGTCCTTCATTTTAAAAAAATAATTATTATTAAATTTTATTATTTATAAAATTTATTATATTATATGCTATATTTACTGATTATACGTATAAAAATATGTAATAATGAATTGAAAGAATGCACTTTATTTCACAAAAATACTTAATTTTGATTCTTGTAAACTTTTTCATATTAAAAAATTTTGAATTAATCATAAATTTTTAATAAAGCCAAAATATTCTAATTTTTAATTAATTTAATTTTTGAATAAAGCTAAAATACCAAGAGTATTTTAGTAATTTCACATTCAAAATTAAGGGGTTCACTTGCCCCCTTATTCCCATGTGACTCTGCCACTGTATATATTTATAATATTTTAGGCCAAAATAACCTCATTTTTGTTTAGTTAAATAATGTAGTGCTGATTGGGCTGAACTATTCATTTTATTTTATAATATTAAACGTCGTCATTTTGTTAGTTGGACCATTCATGAACCGAATTTGAGCCTAAATAATAATTTATTATTGAGGCAAGCTCGAGTTCTAATCCCGTGTTATTCGCTCATTTCAAGTTAAAATTCTACTCAACTTGATTTTACCCTTAAGTTTAAATATTAGCAGGAGAAGAGAGACAAGTGTGAATTTAAGTTTCTCCTTCAGACTTATTGGTTAAACTTGATAATAATCCTGCACTTGAAAGTGATTCATGTTTTGAGTCAATGTTAACTTTTTGGGCTTATTATGTTTTTATTAGTGTGATAGGTTTGTCAACTCACTTAATTTATTTGTTTTTTTTTTTTTAAAGGCTAAAACATAATCATTATAACAATTTTTTCCTGTGTATCCTTGCCTGCTCCTCTCTTTTTCGTTCGTGCATCACATTTAGATGTATGGAAGGATTTAGAGAATGTACTCAACCTTTTGATCACGCATAACCCTTGTCAAATAATTCTCAAATCAGCCAAGTCAATCTAATTCCAAATTGCATCTGACTTTTCGTGATTTTATGATCAGACAAGCAATCATAAAGTAAATTCACTTACCCAAAAAAAAAAAAATCATAAAGTAAATTCTGGAAACAATCAGACCTTCACCAGAAACAACAGTAAGAAAAAATGGTGTTCGTTAAAAAAATAATAATAATTAAGTTACTCTAAATAATGATAAATAATAAAAAATAAATATTTTATATTGATAAACAATTGGTTTATATTGATTTGATTCAGAATTGTAAACATTTATGAGGGTAAGTTATGATAAATTGCAACAGAAATCACAAGAAAAACACATAAAATTAGAACGGTTATCAAATCCATGGAGTTACTTGAATGGATTTACGCTATTTTCAAAATTTGTTTCAATATATTCATTAAACTCATAATTAATTTGTATAGATGTAGACTTTTTTTTTTTTTTTTTCCCTTTGTAAGTATAACTATATTTAATCTATAGAAGATATCTTATATAACATTTTACCAAATCCATTTCGTGTTTTTATCATCATGATGTCCTAGGAAGTGATTTTAGAAATCTACCCTTGGTAGGTTTACCGAATGGATTTGTAGGAGATGAGACTTTCCATGGAAGTGTTTCAACAAAAATTCACCAAACCTTCCAAAATTACAAGTAAAAAGAAAAAAGTGCTTCTGGGGGAAGTTCCTCCAAATGCTACCTAAAACTTTACAAGTAACTTGTACCATGTTTTGAAGACAATTTCCATCTTTGAGTGAATAAACGGTCCATGGAAACTCATAAGGTGGCGGCGATCCAAGATGCATCCAGAAAGCTTAGTTGGAGTGCAATCAGAGAGGCCTTTCATGGCTTTTCACTTAGAACTTTTTGACTAGATTGAAAATATATGGAAGCAAAAATGGCATAACATGGCAGATAAAGAACTTCAAAGACTTGGGAGCTTGAGTACTTTTATTTCATATATAGATATAGAGAGAAGGAAAGAGCTTCAATGAAATAGACAAAGAACTTTAAGAATTGGGAGCTTTAATATCAGATAAAAATCTGAGTAGAAAATTAAGAATAAAGCTCTGAAACATTATGTAACCACACAAAAACCTAACCAACTTCAGCTTTTTGGCCTTCACTAATTCATAAAACTCCGAATAAATTGTAAATACACAAAATCAGAGCTTCGGATTTGACAGAATCAATGTACTACACTAGGTGTAAGATCACACAAAGCCGATGCACTCATCTGGAATGGGATAGACTTGTCTTGTTTCAGGTCCATTATGCATAGCATAGACATGTGAGAATGAAGCCATCCATAGGCCTATTGTAGGAGCATTAAAATGAAATATCTAACCCTAGTAAGAAGAATTCAACTTGAAAGCGAAGAACAATAGCAGGAACAGCTTCCGGAAGCAGAATATGAAATTGGATCATCCCTAGGCCAAGTTAAGAACAAACCTCTAATGAAAGTTCTCTAAATCCATAGATAGAATAAAATGTGATGCAGAGGGAAATAAATAAATTATGTGAAATGAAAGAATTCGGGGGTCACTGAAAATAACATAAAACAGTACAATGAGTGATAAATGGCATATTCTATCACGAAAATTTAATCATTTAGTGAAAATATTAAATATTAAAGTGGTCATCACTAATTTTCACAAATTCTTAATGACAAAATATTTTCGCTTCGTGAAGGAATCACAATTTTTAAAAAGTACTTTTCACCGGGGCATTCGCACTAATAGCAGGAATGAAAATGTTTTGGATCATTTGGACAGAAGGCAATTCGATGGTTTTCAAATATAGAATAAATGAAGATGTGCTCAGAATGTGGGAGATGTTCATCTTTTCCCACATTTTTTTTCCATTTTGCCAGAGTTTTACTTATCCACCTTTATTTGTCATTCAACAGAATTGGCTTCCTTTTTTAGCAATATCATACTGGTTTAAGGAACTCTAACTAGATTATGGAAACCAAACTCAGATAAAGGACCCAACTTCCACCATTGCAATTTCCACAATGAACACAATTCCAACGCCATAAACTAGCCAGATGTGTTTGGTTAATTTTTCAAGTAAACACTGATTCCTATTGGGAGAATGAATTGAAGACAATTTGCCAAGTAACCAGAATTTTTCCGTTGCCAAGTTCCTGGCTAATTGCTCTTAAATGTGGAGGAAGTCCAACCTAGACCACTAATCAAGCCTTAATTCTTTATAACATAGGTTGTGGCAGCCAGGTATTCCTTAAATTTGATTACTGGCTTTCCATAGATTCAATTTATGACTATTTTTTTTTGGGGGGGGGGGGGGTGGGGGGAGTCATTCACCTTTTCTTCCGATGGTCCTATTCCCATAGGAGTGACATATTGTTCTAAATAGAAGTGATTTTTATCATGCTACCTCCTCCTGGGTAGAAATGTTTACTTGGACCAATTAATAATCAATGTAAAGATAATAGTTTTAGAATTAGTTGGCTTGGCAAGATGTCCCTGGCAACTACAATTTACTTTCTAAGGAGGGAGAGGAATGCTAACATATTTGAGAACCAGTATAAGCATGGACCTTTAGTTATTGTTAGAATATAAAAAGTAAGAAAGAAATTCTGAAGGGAATAATCGAATTCTGTGTATTAATGTATAGCATATGTACATATATATATATATATATATATATATAAACTTACGAGTTTCCTAAACATAAATTACCTGAATAAGGTAATGAAATATACTATGATATACATGAGTAACTAAATATTAAAAAATAATAAATTTACATTAGAATATTTCTAACATGCCCCTGGAAACTTAAGGAAGCATAGAAGAAACCAATTTGAGTTTGGAAACTAACTAATTTATGAAATCTTCCAGGAGGCAATGTTTTAGTAAATAAATCAGCAATCTATGCAGTGGAAGTCACATAAACAAGCAGTGTAATATCCTGTGCCACATGTTGACGGACAAAATGGCAGTCAATCTTAATGTGTTTGGTACGATCATGGAAAACAACATTGTGAGAAATTTGATTGGCACTCCGATTGTCACAGTAAATAGTAGTGGCAGCAAAATGAGACACATCCATGTTCGAGAGTAACTAATGAAACCAGAGTACCTCTTGTGCAGTGTCTGCAAGAATATGATATTCTACTTCAGTGCTAGAGCGGGCTAGTGACAGTCTGTTTCTTGCTACGCCAAGAGATGAGAGAGTCACCTAGAAAGAAGCAAAATCCAGTGGTAGATCGCCGATCAATAGGATCACCAGACCAATCAGCATCAGTGTAAGCCCGAAGATCCAGAAATGTCTGAGAGGAATAATAAAGTCCATAAAATAAAGTGCCCTTAACATATTGCAGAATACGGAGAATTGTAGCATAATGAACTGAGTAAGAAGCTAACATGAACTGACTAACAATATGAATGGCATATGCAATATCAGGTTGAGTAACAATGAGATAGATAAGACTCCCAACTAAGTGATGATACAATGTGGCATCAGACAAAGGCGTGCCATCTAGAGGTGTGAGATGAACACCAGGCTCGAGAGGAGTTGGTACAATCTTGTTATCAGTACGTCCAGCCCTGGAGGGAAGATCAGAAGCATACTTGACTTGAGAAATGAAGTAACCTGCAGTGTCAGTAGTGACTTCTAAACCAAAAAAGTAGTTGAGATTACCCTAATCTTTTGTTTTAAAATGAGAACTGAGCAGAGACTTGAGTTCAGATATGCCCCCGTGATCATCACCAGTGATGATCATATCATCCACATAAAAGAGAAGAAGAACAGTGCCAGGTGTTGATGTCCGAATGAAAAGAGCAGAATCATAAGGACTGGAAAAAAATTCAAATGTACCAATGACAGCACTAAATTTAGCAAACTAAGCACGAGGTGCTTGCTTGAGTCCATAGAGAGCATAGCGTAGTTTGTAGACTCGATGTGAAGGATAAAAGGAGCCAGGAGGAGGTTGCATATAAACTTCTTCGGCTAAGTCACCATTGAGAAAGGCATTCTTAATATCCATTTGAAATAAGGGCCACAGACGAGCGGTAGCAACAACAAGCAAACTTTGGACAGAGGTGAGTCGAGCTATAGGAGCAAAGATCTCCTCATAGTTAATCCCATATTCTTGAGTATAGCCTTTGGCCACCAGACGAGCTTTGTAACGCTTAATAGACCCATCAGAGCAAATTTTAATCTTGTAAATCAATTTGCAGCCAATGGTTGTCTTACCAGGAGGAAGATCAACTAAATCCTAGGTGTGAATCTTTTCAAGAGCTTATAATTTTTTAGACATTGCTTGCTGCCAAAGAGGGTTGGAACTAACCTCGTGAAAAGAGCGAGGCTCATGTTGGGAGATAAATAGTAGGAAAATAGTTAAAATCACGAAGGTGAGATGAAAGTTTTCTTACCTGAATAGAGCGGTCAAGAAATGTAGAGTTAGTGGCAAAGGACTCAAGTGAGATAGATGCATTGTTTGAAGTTGTGGGATTAATATTAGAAGACTCAAGTTGTATCAACACAGTGTTTAAAGGTGGATGATTGACAGGTGGTGCTGGAGAATTAGAAGAGGCCAAAGTAGGCATTGCAGGAGCTGGTAGAGGCTCAGAAGGAGAGGGAGATAGGTTTTGAGGAGGTATGGGTAGAACTGGTAGTTCCTTAAACGGAGATGAGGATGTATCATTAGGAAATAGATCAATAGTAGGATTAGTGAAAAATAAGGGAATAGTAATAAAAGGTGAAGGAAAGGAGGATATAGATGAAAACATTTTGTGTTCTCAGAAAACTACAAGGCGAGAGACACGAAGACAATTAGAGATGGGATTCCAACAACGATAACCCTTTTGTTCAATTCCATAACCCAAGAAACAACACATACGAGTGCGAGGTCCAATTTGGTGTGCTTATGAGAAAAAAGCAAAACAAAACAAACACATCCAAAAACACAAAGAAGTTTATATGGGGCGGAGGTTCATATAATCGTTCATAGGGAGTTTGGTTGTGAAGGAGGGGAGTAGGGACACGATTGATAGTATAGATAGCAGTAAGAGCAACTTCCCTTCAAAATTTTTTAGGACAGGATGAAGAGATGAGAAGGGTGTGAACAGTGTTAAGAATGCGATGATATTTGTGTTCTACTTGACCATTTTGCTGGAAAGTGTTAGAATAAAAGCTGTGAGAGAGAGTGCCTTATTTTCGAAGAAAGGCAAGAAAATCATATTTTTGATATTCCATGGTATTGTCAGAACGAAAAATTTAAATAGTACGAGAGAATTGTGTTTTAACCATGGTAGCAAACTCACAATAAATTTTTGAAAGTTGGGATTGACTGTGTATAAGATAAAAATCAAGTAAAACGAGTATAATCATCCACAAATAAAACAAAGTAGCGAGCCCCTCCCATAGTAGTAGTATGAGGAGGACCCCAGGCATCTGAATGAATAAGATCAAAAGCAGATGAAGAAAAACTATCACTTTTATTAAAAGATAATGTAGGTTGTTTTGTAAGCTTACATGACACACAATCAAGATGTTCAATATGAACCAATCCTAATTGACCACTAGAAACTAAAAATTGTAAACGACTGATTGAAAGATGTCATAATCCAAAATGTCATAAATAGTAGGGAGAAATAGCGCAGGTAGTTGCAGCAGAGTGTTGAGTAGTGGATAGAAGGTGGAGATGAACTAGCTTAAACAAGCAATCATGCTTATGGCCTATCCCAAGGGTTCACCCCAACTGCGGATCCTACGCAAGACAACCATAAGAAGAAAATGTAACAGTAAATCCAAGATTACACAATTGACCAACAAAAATAAGATTAAGAGACAGGTCTGGTAAATAATAGGTTTAAGGGAGGAAAAGTTGTAAAGTAGATACATGGCCAATAATAGGTTAAGAAGAAATACATGTAGTGGCAGACATGACAGTAAAAGGATTACCAGAAATAGCACTGAGCTGACAAATGATATCTGCAATATCAGTTGTGGTCAAGTTGGATAAAGATGATGTAGCAGACTCAGGCAAAATAGAGGCAGCAGCAGACTGAGTAGGCTCCATGGATTTGGAATATTGCTGGTCGCGGCCACAAGACTTATTAGTGCGAGAGTCAAGCGGTTTCTAGGGAAACTAATGATTTAGGTGTCTAAGACCTCACTTGTGACAATGAATGTATGTACGATTGGGACACAGAAGTAAGAAGTGATCAGGTCGCTTGCAGTATTTGCATGGAGGTTGATCTGAAGGTTGTCCACGAGAAGAACCTGATGAAGTAGAGCCAGCAGCATAGGCAGTATCTGGTGACTGAATCTAGAAAGACCCAAGACGAGTTTCTTTAGAAGGAAGCTCGGAGATTGCTTGATCAAGGTTGGGAAGAGGGCAGTGATGTAGGAGAGATGCCTGAACTGGATCAAAATTATCATTCAAGGTCATGAGAAATATAATTAACCTTTGATTATCACGATAGAGCGCATAATTTCTTTGCATCAATGGAATTAGTCCAATCAGGTTCAAAGGCAGATAATTGATCCTAGTGAACTTGCATTTGAGCCAAAAAACTATGAATGGGTTGACTTGGCTCTTGACGAAGATGGTGGAGTTGGGTTAGAATTTGATATTGGTAAGCAAGATCATCAATAGTGTAGCGAGAATGAAGGAAATCTCAGACCACTTTAGCAATATCAAAACGATGAAATTGAGACCCAATAGAAGGAATATAGATATTACGAAGCCAAGTAATAATTTGATGATTATTACTATCCCATTCGTCAAGATGTTTATAAAACTTTTCATATGATTCATCTTTATTTTTAATGGGAGGACATATATCACCAAAGACATAGCGGCAGAGCTTGCGGCCTTTTAGAAAACTAGACATGGCATGAGCCCAAAGCAAATAATTGGAGCCGGAGAGAATGATGGAGATAGGTTAAGCAGTATCCACACGTTCCATGGATAATAACCAAGTAAGCAGTGTGTTGTAGAAACAAAATCTGGTAGAACACAGCACTTAGCAGAGGCTAGTTCGGGAGGGGGGTATAGGATGGAAACAGTTTGGTTGTTTGAGATGTGGGTATGAAATTAAAAACAAAAAAAGAGGGGGGGAATAGTATAGGTAGTTTCAGAAAAGGTAAAATTTAGGGAATTTGGGAAATAAGGTTGAGGTTATTTGGTAATTTAGGATTGTGGGTTAGTTTACACTTTTAGTGCCTGGCAGCAAAAGAGAAAGGTAAGTATATATATATATATATATATATATATATTGTGTATATATATATACAGGGAATGGAACTTAATCAATTGAATTGGATTTACTTAACGAATTGTAGTATTGAAGGTAAAATTCCCCTTGGAATTGTGAATCTAATAGAGCTGATCAACCTTGAGCTCTTGTATAATTATCTTTCTGACGAAATTCTATCGGAGATTTCAAAGCTTTGGAAGCTATGATGGCCAGAGTTCTACCACAACAACTTGACTGGAAAATTTTTAGCTAGGTTTGGTAATCTCACGACTCTGGAGATGGTTGGAGGCGCAATGGAGACCGAATCATCGGCGCAAACAGTGGAGGCGGAGGAGAATAGTGATAGTGGAATTAACCTGACTCTGATACCATATTAGAATATGAAAAAAAAAAGAAATTCTGAAGGGAATAATCGAATTCTGTGTATAAATGTGTATCATATATATATATATATATGTATATATATAAACTTACAAGTTTCCTAAACACAAATTACCTGAATAAGGTAACGAAATATAGTATGCTATACAAAAGGTGACTAAATATTAAAGAATAATATATTTATATTAGAATATTTCTAACAGTTATCAACGAAATATGTGACACCATTAGTCCCAAGGCTGGTTTCCTTAGAATAGATGACAATGAAGTCAACAATTAAGCACCTTAAGGTTAACTTGAAATGTTGAGTTAGATGTTGTTTTGATGGCGTATATAGGTAAAGGCTCTGTTGTTGTGTAACTATGGCTTTTGCTGCTTTAAATTGCTGCTATGAATTGCCTAATGCTAATTCCTACTCTGGCAGGAGGTTGGTCTGCCAGAGCAAACGCCTGGGTTGTGGGTGTCCACTGATTTTATGAAATGAACAAAATGTTTTGATTTCTTCGTCACCAATTTTATAAGGTTATTTAAATCAGTATCTTTTCTAAACAGATATTCTAAAATATATTAAAAAATACTATATTTTTATTAACGAGTTCTCTATTCAATTGATTTTTTAGCAATATTTCTACTGAATTAAAGTACTGATTCTTAAGTCTTTCTTTTATCATTTTTATTTTTTCAAAAATTTTCTTTGCCCTTGACTTTGTTTAGATGAAAAATAAAAAAAATGTTAAAATAATACTTTAAAAAAGCTAGCGTCACCCGAGGATTCATTTTGATTGATCCTAATTATAAAAGTCGCTAGGCAATTTGTTGATGGTCAAAAAGTAATCATTCCTTTCTCTATTGCAGAGAATTCCCTTGAATGGGGAAACTGCTGGCGATTTTGTGTTCCAAAAATGAAATGGATATCGAATTAATTCTATACCAGTGTAAATGTGCTCCTAGGCAAGAAACTATACAGACATCCTCTAGCATTTGCAGCTCTCATTGGATTAATTATGGTGGTCCTAAGGAGTGATGTATCACGTAGATATATATCCACAACACATTCATATATATAAATATATATACATGTATATATAAAAATATATGTATGTATGTATTCAAGACAAGTGCCATTGTCACCACACCTGTGGGTTTAGCATGTGGTTTAGGACGCAACTCGGTAAACTACTCCAAGAATCCACTAATTGAATTGACATCTCAGTGCCTTTTTGCATCAACCAGCTTAAGTGGTGTAAAAATAACGAGTGAAATAATTAATTTATGACAGGTGGACAATATTGGCCTTCCTAGTATACTTCGTTTTGGCCTATTAATATGGTTGGACCCTTGATTTCCTTACAGACCCAAGGTTCAACAAATCAATAACAGCACTGGCTTTCATAAAAACTAGGTCATACTAAAAGTAAGTAGAGAACAATTACCAAATCAGCTGTGGAGTATCTGCATGTTTTTACCATTCCCAAGAAATAGTAAGGCAAAGATCAACCCTTCAAAAGAAAAAACAAATCATTAAAATCTGCCAATGGCTCTAAAAATACATGTATATAGCACGCTATATATACTCATGGTAGTTAAGAATCTTAAGATCACAAACAAGGCATTGCATATATATGCTTATCATGTATATATAACTCTAACTTTCATGAATAATCCATGCTAAAAACTTTTGAATGAGGAGAGAATTGAAACAAAGAGAAAAGAAACACTTGAACAAATTTTATATGTATTTACTCACTTATCATAACCTTTTTTTTGAAAGGCACTTATCATAACCATCTTATGAAAAGATCCCAAAACTAGGACCAGCATCGCCAGTCCAACTTCTACATGCAGGTATTTGCTCAAAGTAGCCATTTAAAAAACCAACAATTCTTTAAATAAGTCAATAAAAAAATTTGTCAACTCAAAGGAGCTATTTAAAAAGCTAACAATTCCTCAAACAAGTCAGTCAAAAATTGATTTCCGTGAGTAAGTCACCTGCTTAATTTGTCAATCTGAATAGCATACTCAAAATGAGGTCATATACTAGAAATCATCTTTATTATGATCACTCATCTACTAGAAGTCGTCTTTTGTTATGACAACTTTAAACTGAAGTTATTGATGTGAATATTGTATTCAAATCAAACCATAAACACTGTCACTCTTAACTTTATCTTTTTATCTCAGTCTTGCCTTTTTCTTGCTAGACCCTATCTATTCCTTAAATATGCCATTGTAAATGATGACTTTATTATGAATACGCTATTCAAATTAATGATTTCAATATACTCTATCCCTCTTATTCTTATCTCTTCATTAGTTCCCTCTTAAATTCACTATTGCAAATGACGAGTTTTCTATGAAAACGTTATTTAGATTGACGTTAACAGACTCTCTCTGTCAGCATTATCTTTTTTTTTAAATTAATTAACCCTAAATTCGTTATTGCAAATGACAACTTCAACCGGTAATAAATACACTATTCAGATTGATGACTTTAATAGACTCCACTATTGCAAATGATGAGTTCACTATTAATTTACTATTTTGACTAACTTCAGTAGACTTTATCTCTCTCAACCTTATATTTCTCTTATCAACCTTCTCTTTTTTTATCAGTTTTCCCAAACTTGCTATTACATATGATGACTTTAACCGGTGACCTATTCATAGAAATTATTTTTTGACTGACTTGTTTGAGAAATTATTGATTTTAAGGGATTGCTTTGGACAAATCTCTCCGTCTAGGCACAAACAAAAGAACGTAGATAGACACCTACTCAATCATTCAGATTGATAGCTTTAGCAGGCTCTCTCCCTTTTTCTCTCTCTCTTTCAGCATTTTTTTTATCAGTTTACCTTAAATCTGCTATTACAAATGACGACTTCAACAGGCTAGAAAGCACGGATACTCCAAAATAGGTGCTGTATTCGTATCCAATATGTATTAGATACACATACACTTCGGATACTTCAAGATACATATTTGATACGCTACATGACGTATCCTATTATTTTATCATTTTTATTCAAATATATGATTAAGAAAAATCTAGATTTGAGTAATTAAAATTCTTAAAATTATAAAATTTTATAACTTATATTTTGTTATATTTTGTATATTGACTAATACATTAAATTAATTTTATTTGTGAATGTTATATCTGTATTATAAAATAAAATAATTTTTAAAAATATCCCTCTCACAAAGTAAGATCTAACAATTAGGAATTATCTTTCCTTTCATTCAACGATCATTTTTATATTTTTAACTTCTGACTCAATTCTTATTTTAGTAGACCCCACTATCATTTATCTCACAAACAGTTTGAGTATGTTAAATTTCACCATATTTTAGTGAACTCTACTGCCAACTTAAATTCTATCTAATTATGATTTGAACCTTCCAAATTAAAACGCCATAATTTATTTTGTATAGTGCTTATCAAAAATTAATTAGAGAGAAAAAGAGAGATTAAAATACATGTAATAGTTATTATGACTTAAAATTTTAGAAAAAAAATTAACTCATAAATTATCATATTTTTTTATTTGAACTTTTTATCCAAAGTTTTAATTATATAAGAAATTTAATATTAATTGTGTTTAGAGTGCCGGAGGCACATGTTATTGTCAATTCATATATATAACTAATAAAAATATACAAAATTTATAATTTTTGGTCGTATTCCTACCGTTTTCATATCCTAATTTTTTTTTTAAATTACTGTATCTGTATCCATATTTATATCCATATCCATACTTCTTAGTTAACAGGTGACCTACTCAAAATAATCATTTCTTTAACTGACTTATTTAGTGAATTATTGGTTTTAAGGGACTACTTTGGACAAATCTCCACACACCCACCACTCGGTCAATCAAATTGATAACTTCATCAGCTTTTCTATATACTATGTGTTTGCTTCATTTTGCTAGTTTGAACATCAAATTCTGAAAGTTAAAACCAAATTATAAACAGTAACTTTTAGATAAACAACATGGAAAACAAAAAGAAGATAAAGCGACCCCCACCGTCAATCAAATTTATAACTTCAACAGCTTTTCTCTATATATTATGTGTTGGCTTCATGTTGTGACTTTGAACATCAAATCTGAAAGTCAAAATCAAATTATAAGCAATAACTTTGAGATAAACAACATAAGAAAAAGACGAATAACAACAATAGCGCAAGTAGATAATGATTACCAAATCAAAGATGAAGTACCTGTATGTTCCATGAAATATTCCCATGCGGTGTAAATATAGATCTTGAAGATGAAAATCAACCTTGAAAAATAAGAAACAAAGCAAGGAATGGCGGGAATATTGGAAGTTGCTTCATGAAATGACAGGCAAGTGATTTCCTAGTGTAAAAAATGAAACGTACCCAGTTGATCTTCAACCATAAATCCCCTTGTTCATCTTCTTGTGGAAAATCATAAAATCCAAGCATAAAAGAAAGAGAATTAAACATAGATTGAGAAGAGCGAAAAAAATATATACATATGTATATAATGAACACGGTTCAGACAGAGATCGGTTAAAGGAAATACGAACCTGGATACAAGTTGAAAACCCATTTGCACTGAGTTCACAGGCAATAAGATTTGGGGTATACGGAAACAAAATCATGCGAAACACTAACCTCACAAGCTACCAGATTATTGCTAGGTTCAGGTAAAAGAACTAACTCCGATCTTAAGTAGAACCAATTCTCAAGAACATATTGCATGCGCAAGAATTAAAAAAAAAAAAAAGGGGATCAAACAGAGAATAAGAGCAGCAATTTCATAAAAGAAAACAAAAGATAGAGAGGTTTTGCAAGGAGGACCATCCTATATTCATAGATATATATGTATGTATATATATGCCATGCTGTAATAGTAAACAGATCTGATAATAATACAGTTTTCCGTTAATCTAGCACAGTAATTAGGGCTACCTTCCCAAAGAAAGACATCAAAAGTCACGCTTTCAGGCTATTAAAATTTAACAGCGCCCAGAAAATAATTAACTATGGATTTAAATAATGAAATTCAAAGTGAGAAAAACCAAACCAAATCAACACTAATATAAGTAGAGACTACCATTTCTTCCCAGTACTACTGGCATCGCCCTCGTGTTTTTTGCAACATCTACACTAAAGAAGTTAGAGAGAGAGAAAGTGGGATTATGTTGGGACGAAGAAACAGGTCCGAGAAAGATCAAATTCCGGCACTGGAATCTGACGGAAAGAGAAGTGAGCACGCAAGAGCAATGGCATAGACTTATACCAACTTGCCTCTGTGTGCTCACTCTCTTCTGTCAGTTCTCTTTCTTGGTGTCCCAGAAAAAAAAAAAATTAAATAAATAAAATCAAAATCGAAGGGAGGAGCAATTTTCTTTTGCTTTCCCAGAAAGGGTAAGAAACAAAGCAACCAACCCAGAAAGAGAAAATGAAGGCTTACCCTATATGTAAAGAATTGAAGTCAGATCTGAGAAAACAAAGTAAAACCCATTTAAGGAAAGATGCCAAAACTCAACAAAGAAGATCAAAATCTACCATTTCCAGAGACCCCAAACAGGTATCACCACATTTAGGGTTTGCTCAGGCGGCAGAATAACAAAACCCTGAAACCCCACCGTGGAAAAAGCCCACCCTCTATCTCTCTCTCTCTCTCTCTCTTTCTCTTCCATGCAGGCTCGACAGGTGTCGGCGATACGTACACTGACTCTCTGATCAAATCAAACAGTGCCGATGGGAACCACCGATAAAAAGGAATTTTTTTTGTTTTACGGTTATTTAATTAAAATATTTAGCATTTACCGTCCGGTTAAAAATAATTACAAAACTACTGTTAATGAAAACGCTAATTCAAATAGCGTTTTCCAAAAGTTAAAAACGTTAATTCAAATAGCGTTTTTTCAAGTCAGCCACATTAAAAACGCTAGATCAAGTGGCGTTTTGCTTTCATTAAAATCGCTATTTCAAATAGCGTTTTGCCAACCCATTAATGAAACAACTGATATAAATGACACATAAATGAAACAAATGATATAAATGAGACATAAATGAAAATAATAAAAAGATATAAAGCCAAATTATAATAATGCTCTTTACTTCACTCAAATACATATCACAGTGCTATTTCAATAAAAAATAATAAATAAATAAATTTAATTATAATTTTTTCACTTAATCAGATTAGATGCATTTTAAATATATATATATATATATATTTAAATTAGTAAAAATTATAATCTTGTAATTGTATAATATTTAAAAAATTTTAATATTTAAAAATTTATTTTTTAAACTCCAAACACACTATAATTTCATGAGAAAGAGGGAAGGGATAGAAATTTAAAAATACCTTATCTTATTTAGCTTCTGATAAAAAATGAGAGTCAAAAGACATGAAATTTGAAAAATTAAAAATAATTAAACTTTTTTTATTTAATAAGATTAGACGCATTTTAAATATATATATATATATATATATTGTTAAATTTTTTTATTTATTATTTTTTATTGAAATAGTCTTATGATATGTATTTGAGCGAAGTAAATGGCATTGTTGTAATTTGCCTTTATATCTTTTTTATTATTTTCATTTATGTCTCATTTATATCCGTTGTTTCATTTATGTCAGTTGTTTCATTTATGTCTCATTTATGTGGGATGGAATGGGTTGACAAAACGCTATTTGAAATAGCGACTTTAATACTTCAAAAATCAAAACGCTACTTGATTTAGCGTTTTCAATGCGACTGACTTGAAAAAACGCTAACGTTTTTAACTTTTAGAAAACGCTATTTGAATTAGCGTTTTCATTAACAGTAGTTTTGTAATTATTTTTAACCGGACTGTAAATACCAAATATTTTAATTAAATAACCGTAAAATAAAAAAAAATCCGAGAAGAATATAGAGAGAGACAGTGTCGAGAGATAGAGAGAGAGAGAGAGTTTCTTTCTTATCACTTCACTTGCAGAGACAAGGAAGAGCAACAGGAGTGCACGGAACGGATGGGACGTGTCTCGACTTGATTGGTGGAAGGAGATGCTCCATTTGTGGCCGTTGATTTCCACTCGCATGACTTTTGTCTTTATATGTGCGGTCAGATGGATGGGGCGATGTTTTTGTGGGGCGCAGTGGCTGTCTGAACGGTATTGCCTCCCTTGGAAATTCCGCTGATGGGCATGCGTCATTTTGGGAGACGGGTTGGGTTCTGCTCCTCTACAACCATTTTCATTCGGAAGTCGTACAACTGCCAGTCAAATCAATGCGTGGTTTGGGAATTGGTAATAAAAACATTGCCGTCATTTTAGGATTGACGAGGCTTGAATTTGGTTTTAAACATCAAGGATTCGAAATTAAATTTTAGCCATTCAGTTAATATGAGTTTAATCGAATTTTTTAATTTTAAAATTTATTTTTCATCTTTAAAGAAAGCTAAATTGGTTAATGAAAAAAATATTAAATAATGAATTGAAAGGAAGAAAGGGAAAATTTTAAATGATGAAAGAGAAAAAAAAATTAAACATAAAAAAATATAATAACTAAATATAAATAAAGATATAGAAAAATTTTAATTATTTTTATTTTTAAAGATATATTTAAATTTATATACATTAATTTAAAATTTTAATTATTTATTTATCTTTAGTTGTTATATTTTTGATTACTTTTAGCTATTATCTTTATTTTTATTTCGTTATTCAGTTATAAATCTTTATCTAACAAAAAATTTATTATATCTTTATTTATCTTTAATATAAATTTACATATTTTAAAAAAATAAAAATAATAAAAATTTATTATTTTTTATTTATCTTTAGTTGTTATATTTATTTGTCTTTATTTGCCATATCCTTACAATTACAAATCCAAAACAAATAATGATATAATTCAGTTATAAATTTTAGTCTACAAAAAATTGATTATATCTTTATTTATCTTTAATATAAATCTATATATTTTTAAAAAGTAAAAATAATTAAAATTTATTATTTTTATTTATCTTTTATTGTTATCTTTATTTGTTTTTGCTTGCCATATTCTTAATGTTACAGATCTAAAATAAATAAGGATATAGCAGCTAAACAAATAAAGAACAACTAAAAATAAATAAAAATAATAAATTTTAATTATTTTTACATTTTAAAAATATGTAATTTATATTAAGGATAAATAGAGATATAATAAATTTTTTTGTTAGACTAAAATTTACAATTGAACAACTAAATAAAAATAAAGATAATAACTAAAGATAAATAATTAATTAAAATTTTAAATTAATATATATATATTTAAATATACCTTTAAAAATAAAATAATTAAAAGATTACTATATTTTTATTTATATTTAATATAACAACTAAAGATAAATAAATAATTAAAATTTTAAATTAATATATATAAATTTAAATATATCTTTAAAAATAAAAATAATTAAAAAATTACTATATATTTATTTATCTTTAATATAAATTTAATTTTTTTAAAAAATAAAATAATTAAAATTTTCCTATATCTTTATTTATATTTTGTTATCATCTTTATTTATGTTTATTTTTTTCTCTGTTCTTTTTTTTCTTTTCTCTTTTCTCTTTCTTCTTTTTAATTTATCATTTAATATTTTCTCAGTTGACTGGTTTACCTTATTTAAAGGTGAAAAATAGATTTTGAAGTTGAAGGGTCAGATCAATCTCATATTAATTGAGCGGCTGAAATTTAATTTCAGGTCCTGAAAGTTTAAAAGTAATTTCGGGGCCCCTCAATCCATCAGAAAAGGGTTTGTAGTAAAAAAAAAAAAAAATTCATTACAGTGAGGTGCATTAATAAACGATCATGATTTAATTATAATAATTTAATAATCTTAATTTAATTTAAGTAAAATTAATTTCAAAATTAAAATAAAAGCTTAAGAAAAATCTAGTTAGAACATAATGAATGCAAAATATGAAGAATCTTATCACATTAACATACAATTTAATTATGACCACTCATTGATGTACTTTAACTCTTACAATGAATTTTTTTACCGCAGTCCCCTAGAACTCATGAAAATGTCTTTCGACCAAGGGATATGTTTGTCATTTTACTAAAGTTACCAAAAAAGAAAAAATATCTATCTTAATTAAAGTGTAAATTAAGGAAACTTTCTTAAATATTTGACTAAATACATTTAACTCCTAAACCATCAATATTATATTAGCACTCTATATTTTATTGTTGATGTTATTAATAGTGAACTCTAATCATCAGCTAAATTAACCACATCATTGTAATGTTTAAGGAGCATAACGTAGAGAGAAAGAGAGAGAGGGGGGACAGTCATGACCCACATTCACCATAGTATAATATTATTTGGTTTGGACTGAGTTAAATATATGTGAGAATTTTCTAGGAGTCACAATCTTCTTTATTGCTACCCAAACATGTTTAATCTTGGAGTTTTAATAGAATTAGGTGCCTGAATGGGTTTAAATTGCATTGTAACATGGATATATTAAATCTAACATATATAACATTTCACCTAACCTTTCTTGTAAAATATATGCATTAGCATCTCAAGCATGCGTCCCTGTATTTCTTATTATGCTTTGGTTTTGATTCCATTTTGATGAGCCGCATCTATCATAATATGATATTATCCTATTTGGGTTGAGTTAGGTGTAATACGAAGACTTCTCAAAGAGTAATATATCTTCTGGTACGTGGAAGTCCGCAACCGCTACCCCGTACTGGGGTGCGCACAGGGCGAAGCACGCTCCAGGACCCTAGCCGGCAAAGGCCCCTGAAGAGTTAACCAGCCTAGGCAAGCCCTGGCTGACCGGCACGACCGAGAGAAGGCCATTAGGCACCCGCCATTACAGCGGTAACCCACCCCCCCGTGGGGGAGTCGAACCCGGAACCTCGAGAGGCCCAAGCTCTAAGGCGAGCCCGACTTCCACTCGGCCACCCCCGAAGGGGTCAAAGAGTAATATATCTTAGTACTATTTTCGTCCAATCATGTTTAAGCCTAGAGGTCCAATTGAATTTAGTATCTGGATGACTTTAAAATATATTGTACTATATATGTAGATGAATTTAACATATATATTGGTGCGTTTGGAGTTGCATAAAATTATATAAAATTATAAAAATTAATGTCTCGTATTTTGTGTAGTGAGTGAAGAATTTAAATTTATTGTCTCGTAATTCGGATTTGTAGAGATTTATAGAATTTTATAGTATTTTATTTTAATTCTAAATAATAATTAATCTCACTCTACCCAGGCAATATTGGATATGAGCGTTTCATCGTGACTGATGGTAGCTTGCCCAGCATATTTCTCTACACCTACCATATTATCGTTGATTTATTACAAGAATACTCATTGAAGATGATTTAGCTTCAATATAACAGTCTCTATTCAAATTTAGCCATTAACGATCCATTCAACAATCGTGCGTGGTACTCAGGGTTATTTGAATGTTTATTCATACTCTTTTTCACGTATTGGTGAAGGAGTGAAAATTTTCTCATGTGTTACTAAAAGTTATGCACTTTAATCTGTGGCGGTGAGAGTTGAGAATAGATTGTGTAAGCTATTTTTATTAATATTTTACAATTAAATTGCGTTTACTAGATAATTTTAGTTTTCATAATATGATATTTTCCACCTTTATTTGTGCAGGATTTTTTTTTTTTTTTTTTTTTTTTTGTTTATTCTTTGTTTCATCGTTTTTTATTTTCTATTTTTCCATGCGTGAGATTGATTGTTTCGCACAAGCATAGCAAGGGCCAATTAGTTTCTAGTTGGTGTCCGAATTCATAATTTTATAAAATAATATGCAGTATAAAAATGAGCATGTTGATTTTCATGGTTTAAGGTATTATACATAAAAAAAATAGACTTGAAAAAAATGGAAAAAGAAAAAGAGGTTGCAAGAAAGATGAAGTGCAGATGAATAGAACCCAAAAACTCAGTTCCTTTGGACTCTTTTGGTGCTTCCATTTATTATAACCAGGGTGACAATATGGATAATGTGTGGGTGGGTGGGGACCAATCGCAGCACATCCACTATTTCTTTCGGTCTTTTTTTTTTTTTTTTTTTTCCGTCCAATTTTCAAGGTAATTACATCTTATCTTGTTTGGGGTTTGTTGCAAAAACACATAACAAATACCACATAATTCTCTTGTGATTTAAATTAAAATGCAATATCAATCAAATTTATTAAATTTAATTGAATTTATGACTGTCACATCTCGAATTTCATAACTCGAGCACGTAAATAAAAGATAAATAATACACATTTTAACAACTTCTCCTTTCATTCGTCAGAACCATACACATACTCTATGGAGCAATAAAATAAAAATAAATAAAACTAAACTTTAAATTTAAATAAATGCCTTAGTCAAAGTCAACCAATCAATAAGCTCCAAAAATTAAACCCAAACAATCTCCACAAAAATAAATAAATCAACAATTTATCTTCGCCTCAAAATCAGAGGTTTGTTACCATCCACTAAAAAAAATTTGTTTCTAAAGTCTTGCATAACTATATAACAATAAATAAAACTTCTAATTTCTATTCTCAATAGGTCCAGCACGTAACTCAATCTCATTACCTGTATCGCAAACTGTAAGGGGATGAGTAATAATACCATGTGTGCTCGGAATCTTAATAATAATATAAATGCAATAATGTTCTAACGTACTACTAAGTAAAATAGTTATGCATAAGAAGCAATCTTAAACAACAAATTAAATCAATTTATCAATTTATCTTTGTTACAATTAATTATGTTTTAGCACCACATCACACATCAAAGAAAACAATTCGATTTCGAGGTACTGTTACTTGGTTGTCCCATCGAAACAGGACCCAACCAATATACATCATCATTCGATATCTACTTGGTTGTCTCATAGAAACAAGATTCATCCAATATACACCATCATTTGGTGTTTGCTTCCTAGACCGAAATCTTAGTAATATAATATACCGCCCTTAGACATCTGCTCGTTCATAAGTTACTAGCTTACTGGAATCGATAACCAACCCCGCGCGGATTTTGGGACTTTTAACCCTGATATTTCAGCCCCTCTCAATCCCAAATAAAAAACAAAATCTAATTTTCACTTGGAATTCACATTATATAAATTTTCCTTAATTTAAAATTTAAAACCTTATTAACCAACACATAATTAACACAAATTTTTATCACATTAACAAAAAAATCCTACGGTTAACACCTACAGTAAATATACGTGCAGTTTTGCTTTAAGAACATATATATATATATATATATATATATATATATATATATGAATAAGTTTCAAATTTAAAAATCAATGATTTGTTTGCTCATCTCAGATTGAAATAATACATATATATACACACAAATATACACATATTTAATATTAAAGGGTCCACCTCTTACCTCAAATTAAATCTGCCAAAAGAACACCCAAGTCGTAATGAAATCCAAAACTCAATCAGCAGATCAGACTAAGATTACCGTGGCCATCAAGAAGTTGGTATTCTCCATGGCATTCACATTAGATTTTTTTTTCTCCTCTGCCGCCACTACATCTTATCTTTTCTTTTTCTCTCTTTTTTTAACCCTTTTCGTTTACTGTCGAAAAATGCATGTTATATATATATATATATATATGCACATATACCTAGGTTAACTATTAGTTGGTAGAATTCTAATGGAAAAAAGGATTAAAATCCATATTAAACTAGACTTCCAACTCCACGTATCCACTGTTAGCTGGTAGAATGTTAATGGAAAAATGACTAGAATTCAAATCAAACTAGACTTCCAACTTCATGTACTCATTAATTTAGACCGTCTTAAATTATATATATAACATATATATATTTACATATAATAGGTGTGTAAATATACATATATACACATGTAAACATATTATCGATTTTTTGTTTAAAGAGTTCAGATAGGAACAGAATGCTAAATTCACATTATCCAATCTACACCCAAACTAATTTAGATTGCACATTAGAAACCAAATAGAATTAGAATTTGAACTTTTACTTTTACTTTTTAATTTATCACATATTAATCTAATTGGCTGTCAGAAATATATAATATTATTACTTAACAAACAAATATATATATATGAATATATATGCACATAGTACCGTGAACATGATAAAAAAGTTATATTTCATTAAATTAATAATTTATCAAAATTAAACCATAATTTTGTAATTCTCAAAAATAATTAAATACTAAAAATTTCTCACACAATTTGTGCGTCCACAATAAAAATTGAATTTAATTTATGTCTCAAAAAATTTAAATCAATAAAAATTTTATTTTTACAAAATTAAATATTAATTAACAAATAACCAAAGTATTAAAATTCTGGGTCATCACAATGACTTACGAATCAAAATTAGTTAAACAAAAAAAAATTGTAAAATAAATAGAAAAAAATATATTTTTACTCATTCTATATTGAAAATAAAATATTTTTTATTTTTAAATAATCTCATTATAAAATCTATCTTTATTTTTCTTTATAATATTTTTTGTATACATATGAGCATCAATGTTACATGAAATACAAATCTAATTCAATTTATCAAATTTGGCCAATTGTACATTTTGATTCAGTATTAAACTTTAAAAAAATCATGTTTTTGAATAAAAAATTTAAGCGGGATAAATTTTATTTGAGTAACTCTCATTTAGACATCTAGTAAATTTGTTTTTTTGCACCTATAGCCTATAGATTTCATAAATAAGCAAATAGACCCATTGTGGTTTTAGTTTTGTACACCGACATCCATTGATATTAGATTTTCCCTTAATAAGTAACTTTTAATTAAGTTAATCATATGAAGGGACCGTTTGGAACTACAAAAAATGAGATAAAGGGTGATTCGAGTTATTTTTTTAACATTTGGAGCGTAAATCATAATTCACAAAAAATAGAGATTAATAGTTCTATTCGAACGGATGTGGGCAAATACTATTTTCCTTTTTGTCAGAACTTTTTAAAATTTGTAAAAATGTTATTAGAATTTGTAGAAATTTGTAAAGATTTACTAATTTATAAAGATTTATGGAGATAAAATAATTTGTGTTTCTATTTTATATATTGAGCATAACTTATTTGGGTCTGTTTCACGGGTATTCTAGTCATTTTACATGATCAACTTAATTAATAATTACTTATTACGAAAAACATTCAATGGTATGAATATTGATGTAGAAAGGCCAAATCATTTTCATGCCTATTTTTCAAAGCTATGAAAATTACCTTCACAAAATATCTGTTTGGGACACCAATTTTTCATAATTTTATAATAAAAGTTACAAAATAAAACTTTTTATGCGTCTAATAAAAATTGATAAATTTTTATCAAAAATTAAAAATTATATTTTCTTGTAACTTTAGCGTGTGTGATAATATTTTATGTATTTAATAAACATTAATTTTTGAAAAATCTAGATGGATGCAAAATCGAAACCCCTTAATTTTAATTTAGGTAAATTAATTTTATTTATTTATTTTGGCTAGAATGCAATCTGCTTTGACGGCAAAAAAAAGTATAAAAAAATATAAAAAGTTGATGTAAAAATGATATGTTATAAAATTTGATTAAAAAATTAATAAATTTTAATAAATTTTGATAAACCAAATCTATACTATAATACTAAAACAATGTATTTTCTCTCTCTTCTTCTGTCATTCATTCTAATCCTACGTGAAATGTCTATTTGATCTCTATTCCACTTTTTCTTATTTTTTTTATAGAATTTTGAATTATTTTTTTCTTTCCCTCTTCTTCTCTTCTATTTTTTAATTCACAAAACCTTTGTTTCTTTATTTTACATCACCAAAAGATTACAACTTTATTTTTTCTTTAACTTATAAAACTATTAGAGTTGTGGCATATGATTTTAATAAATGTAAATCAACTCTTGGTTCTTAAAAAGGGACCCACTTTCTTTGGTTTTGAAAAGGGATCTAATTACTTATAAATTTCATATGATTGAATTGAGGGGTACAAAAAAAGGGTCCACTTATTTAAGAATTTAGTATAGTTGTAAATTTTATATATTTCAGATATATTAGTAATTAAATTAGAAATACAAAATAAAATAAAATTAAATTAAAAAATAATTAAACTATTTTTCTTATAACAATTCTTAATATTTTTAAAATTTAAAAGTACCAAAAAATATTGAATATTAATTAGATTCGAGAGTTATTATTTTCTAAAATTTAAATTTAAATTTAAAATTAGCTGCATTAACTATATTTGTTTTATTTTATAAAGCACATATGATTAATAATAATATTAGAGTTGACCTGTACGATGCACGAAATTGAATAATATTTTTTATGAATAAAACAGAATTTTTAACTATATTGCAACATATTTCTACAAGATTATATAATTTCATGAGATAGTTAATAGTTATTTTTATAAAACTAATTAAAAATTTATTATCAAATCCTATGTGGTATACTTTATATTCATCATTTCACTTTTTTTTTCCTTTTTTTTTATAACACATTATCAAAAGAAATTAGTCTCAAGGGGTTATTTTTTTTTTTAAATTCTAACTTTAAATTTAAATTGAGAAAATTGACTATATTTTTTTATAAAGTAGAATGTATGATTAATAATAAGATTTTTAATTTAAGTTATTTTTATAAAATCAATAACTCTTAATTATCTGATAAAATTATGTAATTTTATTAAAATATTTTGTAATATTTTTAAAAATTTTATTTTATTCATAAAAAATATTATTTAATTTTGTACCTCTCACGGGTCAAACACTACTTTCATATTTCTGTGTCACTTGGTTGGTTGGTTGGCTGGTACGGTACAGGGAACTTCATTTTCTGGAACAGTCTAGGGCGCGACATTTTTGAAGAATGGGAGAGGTACACCCTCTTCACAGGGCAGTACATTTTCGACTATAATTGGATACTTGTGGTCATGAGCTAAAACTTTCTATATTTTGACATTATCCGGAGTGACGGGTGACATGTCATCCAACAACTATATATATATATATATATATATATATATAATAGATGTGTTTGAAGTTGTATAAAAATATATAAAATAAAATAAAATAAAATTATAAAAATAAATATCTCGTAATTTGTGTAGTGAATAAAGAATTTAAATTTTATTATCTCATAATTTATATTTATAAAAATTTATAAAATTTTATTTTATTTTATTTAACACCAAATCGAGCCAATATATATGCAAGACAGACATGCACTATGCTTTTTCAGAGGCCAGCACAGTTTGTCAAATTGGTGGTCATGAATCAAAACAGTAGTTTCAGTGCATGATTAATCCATGTCACCCATCATGGAAGGGAACTTCAGCCCACCACATTCCCTGCTCCTCCCAGCTGTGCCACATGCTGATTCTTTAATGTTGGGCCCGTTTCTTTGCTAAATTTTTAATAATTCTAAAAAAATTATTATTGGATAACTTTTAAAGTTTAGTAAATTTTACACAATAAATTATTAAATATTACTAATTTTTTTATTGAACAATCAAAAATTATTATAAAAAGTTTTAAAATTTTTATCAAATAACTAAAAATTACTGAAAATTTTAATTTCTTACTAAACATATAAAAGTTTCAGTTACTAACTTTTGTACACTAAAAATTGTTAAAGATTTTGCAACCAAACGACTCTATTGTGCAACATTGCTGATCGATAATGTCATATCTATGTGACTTGATTTTGATTTTAATACTCACCGTTGTAAATTATTATTAGTTTCTTAATCCCATATTGTTCACTACTGGTTTAAATCTCGAATTGTGACAAATCCTTTCAAAATGTTTATGGTCATAGTCCCAATCCTTTGTCCGTGAATGTGAATATTATTTAATTAACCATCACCAAGCATTGATGATTAAGGAAAAACAAAATATAGATTAAAAAACATTATTTACAATTTGCATCATTGTATTTGATGTAGGATAAGTAGAGGGTAGTTTTGAACTTCATGGAGGCATTTGAATTCAAAATAAGCAGAACCGAAGGGGAACGAAAAAGTTGAAGTAATTGAAATCGTAATACTCGGTATTTATTTTTTTACCATTTATGTGTTATTTTGAGTTAATAAAATATTTATATCAAGATTGAGTCTATTTAGTTGGGTTTATTTTATTTTTCTTGAGCCGAATTAGGCTTCAAGTGGTATTAGGTTGAATAATTGGGACAAGGGGCCTAGTCTTTTTTCATACTTTTATTCCTTCCCTTCTTTTCTTTATTTTTTTTTCTTTTCTTTCAGTTGGTCATACGGTTGCCAGAATCGGGGGCAGAGAAAGAGAAGAGAGAGGAGTAAGAGAGGATAGAGAGAAAGTGTGCTCCGAGAAAGAAGGCCGATGGATCAGGATAGCATTTGACAGCATAAACATCATGGTAGTGATTGTTTTCTCTAGTTTTGCTTGAGATGGAAAAAAATCAACTATGAAATTTCGAGAGCCAAAATCAAAATCCTCTTATTTCTTTCTTTTTTTGGATTCAAAGTAAGTGAGACTTAGCTTTGTATTTTAAACGTTGTTAGGATGATTTTATATATTATGTGCTTGATTTGGATGAATAGTTAAGAATTTGGGTTAGTGTATATATATATATATATGAATGTGTGTGTATATATATACTGTAAGTTTAAAATTAAATTTACGCGTAATAAATTAATTAAATATGTAGGATCTTGATCTTCATAATATTCACATATATTACTTATTTACATAATATTAATTAAGAACGCGTACCTTGAGCTATTGCTATGAAAAATCTGAATGCGGAAGCTAACTCAAAATTATGTTCTTGAATCTTCTCTTTTCACAAAAATAAAACCCTTTGGAAATTAGGGTTTCTCTCTCTTGCCCTATAAACCCTAATGTGTTGTAATTTTAATGTGTATGAATTGATGGAATTCATTCACTATTTATAGGGAGAGAGAGGACCCAATTTCCTATTTAGTTATTTAATCTCTACCGTCCATCAAAGTAGGATATGGTTAGGAAATTAACTCACAATCTTTTGCCAATAATAACTTTCTAAATAATTCCTTATCAAATTTAGATTCTTATATGGACCACTTTAATTAGGAAACTAATTATGGGAATTAAATATTAATTAATTCCAACATATACATGTTGAAATTCTGCATCCATTTGAATTATTGTTGAAATTTATGTTATACAATCATGTTATTGAAATGTTTGGAAGTTTATATATGATTTATTGTTAAGTTTGAGGCCCTAGAAGAACAAATATTGGCTAAGAATGGCAGAACAAATATTGGCTAAGAATGGCCGAACAAGGTGAGTTGCAGACCAAAACGAAGGTCTGTCTAGTAAGATGCCTTAAGGTGCACGCTTCCATCGGGCAAAGTGCGAGGTATTCTGCCTTAACCCGAACCCGCAAACTCCCATCAGGTAGGGTGTGAGCTTAGCTCGAAGTCGCGTGCTCCTTGCGAGTAAACTGTGAGCTTTTTGGGATTTTTATGTTTGGGTTGTTTTAACCTCATTTTTCGCGGGTTAGTCTATATACGTGTTTAAAATATGTTAAGATACAAATTATATGAATTATATGGGGATAAATTGATATTTGAATATAGTATGCCTTGTTTAATGTTGAAATACAATTCATGAGACTTATATGATGTTGAAATTATGCTTGAATGTAGCATACTTTTATTTTAAATGTTGAGATATTAATGTTGTCTATACATGATTGAGCATATCATGTGTATGAGGCTGAGATGGTTTCATCTGGATACGAATTGTGACTTTGGAATGGGTTGTTTCATTTATGTCAGTTGTTTCATTTATGTCTCATTTATGTGGGATGGAATGGGTTGACAAAACGCTATTTGAAATAGCGACTTTAATGCTTCAAAAATCAAAACGCTACTTGATTTAGCGTTTTCAATACGACTGACTTGAAAAAACGCTAACGTTTTTAACTTTTAGAAAACGCTATTTGAATTAACGTTTTCATTAACAGTAGTTTTGTAATTATTTTTAACCGAACTGTAAATACCAAATATTTTAATTAAATAACCGTAAAACAAAAAAAAATCCGAGAAGAATATAGAGAGAGACAGTGTCGAGAGATAGAGAGAGAGAGAGAGTTTCTTTCTTATCACTTCACTTGCAGAGACAAGGAAGAGCAACAGGAGTGCACGGAACGGATGGGACGTGTCTCGACTTGATTGGTGGAAGGAGATGCTCCATTTGTGGCCGTTGATTTCCACTCGCATGACTTTTGTCTTTATATGTGCGGTCAGATGGATGGGGCGATGTTTTTGTGGGGCGCAGTGGCTGTCTGAACGGTATTGCCTCCCTTGGAAATTCCGCTGATGGGCATGCGTCATTTTGGGAGACGGGTTGGGTTCTGCTCCTCTACAACCATTTTCATTCGGAAGTCGTACAACTGCCAGTCAAATCAATGCGTGGTTTGGGAATTGGTAATAAAAACATTGCCGTCATTTTAGGATTGGCGAGGCTTGAATTTGGTTTTAAACATCAAGGATTCGAAATTAAATTTTAGCCATTCAGTTAATATGAGTTTAATTGAATTTTTTAATTTTAAAATTTATTTTTCATCTTTAAAGAAGGCTAAATCGGTTAATGAAAAAAATATTAAATAATGAATTGAAAGGAAGAAAGAAAAAATTTTAAATGATGAAAGAGAAAAAAAAATTAAACATAAAAAAATATAATAACTAAATATAAATAAAGATATAGAAAAATTTTAATTATTTTTATTTTTAAAGATATATTTAAATTTATATACATTAATTTAAAATTTTAATTATTTATTTATCTTTAGTTGTTATATTTTTATTTACTTTTAGCTATTATCTTTATTTTTATTTCGTTATTCAGTTATAAATCTTTATCTAACAAAAAATTTATTATATCTTTATTTATCTTTAATATAAATTTACATATTTTAAAAAAATAAAAATAATAAAAATTTATTATTTTTTATTTATCTTTAGTTGTTATATTTATTTGTCTTTATTTGCCATATCCTTACAATTACAAATCCAAAACAAATAATGATATAATTCAGTTATAAATTTTAGTCTACAAAAAATTGATTATATCTTTATTTATCTTTAATATAAATCTATATATTTTTAAAAAGTAAAAATAATTAAAATTTATTATTTTTATTTATCTTTTATTGTTATCTTTATTTGTTTTTGCTTGCCATATTCTTAATGTTACAGATCTAAAATAAATAAGGATATAGCAGCTAAACAAATAAAGAACAACTAAAAATAAATAAAAATAATAAATTTTAATTATTTTTACTTTTTAAAAATATGTAATTTATATTAAAGATAAATAGAGATATAATAAATTTTTTTGTTAGACTAAAATTTAGAATTGAACAACTAAATAAAAATAAAGATAATAACTAAAGATAAATAATTAATTAAAATTTTAAATTAATATATATAAATTTAAATATACCTTTAAAAATAAAATAATTAAAAGATTACTATATTTTTATTTATATTTAATATAACAACTAAAGATAAATAAATAATTAAAATTTTAAATTAATATATATAAATTTAAATATATCTTTAAAAATAAAAATAATTAAAAAATTACTATATATTTATTTATCTTTAATATAAATTTAATTTTTTTAAAAAATAAAATAATTAAAATTTTCCTATATCTTTATTTATATTTTGTTATCATCTTTATTTATGTTTATTTTTTTCTCTCTTCTGTTTTTTCTTTTCTCTTTTCTCTTTCTTCTTTTTAATTTATCATTTAATATTTTCTCAGTTGACTGGTTTACCTTATTTAAAGGTGAAAAATAGATTTTGAAATTGAAAGATCAGATCAATCTCATATTAATTGAGCGGCTGAAATTTAATTTCAGGTCCTGAAAGTTTAAAAGTAATTTCGGGGCCCCTCAATCCATCAGAAAAGGGTTTGTAGTAAAAAAAAAAAAAAGTCATTACAGTGAGGTGCATTAATAAATGATCATGATTTAATTATAATAATTTAATAATCTTAATTTAATTTAAGTAAAATTAATTTCAAAATTAAAATAAAAGCTTAAGAAAAATCTAGTTAGAACATAATGAATGCAAAATATGAAGAATCTTATCACATTAACATACAATTTAATTATGACCACTCATTGATGTACTTTAACTCTTACAATGAATTTTTTTACCGCAGTCCCCTAGAACTCATGAAAATGTCTTTCGACCAAGGGATATGTTTGTCATTTTACTAAAGTTACCAAAAAAGAAAAAAATATTTATCTTAATTAAAGTGTAAATTAAGGAAACTTTCTTAAATATTTAACTAAATACATTTAACTCCTAAACCATCAATATTATATTAGCACTCTATATTTTATTGTTGTTGTTATTAATAGTGAACTCTAATCATCAGCTAAATTAACCACATCATTGTAATGTTTAAGGAGCATAACGTAGAGAGAAAGAGAGAGAGGGGGGACAGTCATGACCCACATTCACCATAGTATAATATTATTTGGTTTGGACTGAGTTAAATATATGTGAGAATTTTCTAAGAGTCACAATCTTCTTTATTGCTACCCAAACATGTTTAATCTTGGAGTTTTAATAGAATTAGGTGCCTGAATGGGTTTAAATTGCATTGTAACATGGATATATTAAATCTAACATATATAACATTTCACCTAACCCTTCTTGTAAAATATATGCATTAGCATCTCAAGCATGCGTCCCTGTATTTCTTATTATGCTTTGGTTTTGATTCCATTTTGATGAGCCGCATCTATCATAATATGATATTATCCTATTTGGGTTGAGTTAGGTGTAATACGAAGACTTCTCAAAGAGTAATATATCTTCTGGTACATGGAAGTCCGCAACCGCTACCCCGTACTGGGGTGCGCACAGGGCGAAGCACGCTCCAGGACCCTAGCCGGCAAAGGCCCCTGAAGAGTTAACCAGCCTAGGCAAGCCCTTGCTGACCGGCACGACCGAAAGAAGGCCATTAGGCACCCGCCATTACAGCGGTAACCCACCCCCCCGTGGGGGAGTCGAACCGGAAACCTCGAAAGGCCCAAGCTCTAAGGCGAGCCTGACTTCCACTCAGCCACCCCCGAAGGGGTCAAAGAGTAATATATCTTAGTACTATTTTCGTCCAATCATGTTTAAGCCTAGAGGTCCAATTGAATTTAGTATCTGGATGACTTTAAAATATATTGTACTATATATGTAGATGAATTTAACATATATATTGGTGTGTTTGGAGTTGCATAAAATTATATAAAATTATAAAAATTAATGTCTCGTATTTTGTGTAGTGAGTGAAGAATTTAAATTTATTGTCCCGTAATTCGGATTTGTAGAGATTTATAGAATTTTGTAGTATTTTATTTTAATTCTAAATAATAATTAATCTCACTCTACCCAGGCAATATTGGATATGAGCGTTTCATCGTGACTGATGGTAGCTTGCCCAGCATATTTCTCTACACCTACCATATTATCGTTGATTTATTACAAGAATACTCATAGAAGATGATTTAGCTTCAATATAACAGTCTCTATTCAAATTTAGCCATTAACGATCCATTCAACAATCGTGCGTGGTACTCAGGGTTATTTGAATGTTTATTCATACTCTTTTTCACGTATTGGTGAAGGAGTGAAAATTTTCTCATGTGTTACTAAAAGTTATGCACTTTAATCTGTGGCGGTGAGAGTTGAGAATAGATTGTGTAAGCTATTTTTGTTAATATTTTACAATTAAATTGCGTTTACTAGATAATTTTAATTTTCATAATATGATATTTTCCACCTTTATTTGTGCAGGATTTTTTTTTTTTTTGTTTATTCTTTGTTTCATCGTTTTTTTATTTTCTATTTTTCCATGCGTGAGATTGATTGTTTCGCACAAGCATAGCAAGGGCCAATTAGTTTCTAGTTGGTGTCCGAATTCATAATTTTATAAAATAATATGCAGTATAAAAATGAGCATGTTGATTTTCATGGTTTAAGGTATTATACATAAAAAAAAATAGACTTGAAAAAAATGGAAAAAGAAAAAGAGGTTGCAAGAAAGATGCAGTGCAGATGAATAGAACCCAAAAACTCAGTTCCTTTGGACTCTTTTGGTGCTTCCATTTATTATAACCAGGGTGACAATATGGATAATGTGTGGGTGGGTGGGGACCAATCGCAGCACATCCACTATTTCCTTCGGTCTTTTTTTTTTTTTTTCCGTCCAATTTTCAAGGTAATTACATCTTATCTTGTTCGGGGTTTGTTGCAAAAATACATAACAAATACCACATAATTCTCTTGTAATTTAAATTAAAATGCAATATCAATCAAATTTATTAAATTTAATTGAATTTATGACTGTCACATTTCGAATTTCATAATCCGAGGACGTGAATAAAAGATAAATAATACACATTTTAACAACTTCTCCTTTCATTCGTCAGAGTCATACACATACTCTATGGATCAATAAAATAAAAATAAATAAAACTAAACTTTAAATTTAAATAAATGCCTTAATCAAAGTCAACCAATCAATAAGCTCCAAAACTAAACCCAAATGATCTCCACAAAAATAAATAAATCAACAATTTATCTTTGCCTCAAAACCAGAGGTTTGTTACCATCCACTAAAAAAAAATTGTTTCTAAAGTCTTGCATAACTATATAACAATAAATAAAACTTCTAATTTCTATTCTTAGTAGGTCCAGCGCGTAACTCAATCTCATTACCTGTATCGCAAACTGTAAGGGAATGAGCAATAATACCACGTGTGCTCGGAACCCTAATAATAATATAAATGCAGTAATGTTCTAACATACTACTAAGTGAAATAGTTATGCACAAGAAGCAATCTTAAACAACAAATTAAATCAATTTATCAATTTATCTTTGTTACAATTAATTGTGTTTTAGCACTACATCACACATCAAAGAAAACAATTCAATTTCGAGGTACTGTTGCTTGGTTGTCCCATCGAAACAGGACCCAACAAACATACATCATCTTTCGATGTCTACTTGGTTATCTCGTAGAAACAAGATTCATCCAATATACACCATCCTTTGGTGTTTGCTTCCTAGACCGAAATCTTAGAAATATAATATGTCACCTTTAGGAATCTGCTCGTTCATAAGTTACTAGCCTACTGGAATTGATAATCAACCCCGCGCGGGTTTTGGGACTTTTAACCCTGATATTTCAGCACTCCTCAATCCCAAATAAGAAACAAAATCTAATTTTTACTTGGAATTCACATTATATAAATTTTTCTTAATTTAAAATTTAAAACTTTATTAACCACTAATTCACCAGCACATAATTAACACAAATTTTTATCACATTAACAAAAAAATCCTACGGTTAACACCTACAGTAAATATACGTGCAGTTTTACTTTAAGAACATATATATATATATATATATATATATATATATATATATATATAAGTTTCAAATTTAAAAATTAATGATTTGTTTGCTCATCTCAGATTGAAATAATACATATATATACACACAAATATACACATATTTAATATTAAAAGGTCCACCCCTTACCTCAAATTAAATCTGCCAAAAGAACACCCAAGTCGTAATAAAATCCAAAACTCAATCAGCAGATCAGACTAAGATCACCGCAGTCATCAAGAAGCTGGTAATCTCCATGGTATTCACATTAAATTTTTTTTTCTCCTCTGCCACCACTACATCTTATCTTTTCTTTTTCTCTCTTTTTTTTAACCATTTTCGTTTAATGTCGAAAAACGCATGTTATATATATATATATATATATATATATATATATATATATATATATATATATATATATACACGTATACCTAGGCTAACTATTAGTTGGTAGAATTCTAATGGAAAAAATGATTAAAATCCAAATTAAACTAGACTTCCAACTCCACGTATCCGCTGTTAGTTGGTAGAATGTTAATGGAAAAAGGACAAGAATTCAAATCAAACTAGACTTCCAACTTCATGTACTCATTAATTTAGACCGTCTTAAGTTATATATGTAACATATATATATATACATATAATAGGTGTGTAAATATACATATATACACATGTAAACATATTATCGATTTTTTGTTTAAAGAGTTCAGATAAGAATAGAATGCTTAATTCATATTATCCAATCTACACCCAAATTAATTTAGATTGCACATTAGAAATCAAATAGAATTAGAATTAGAATTTGAACTTTTATTTTTACTTTTTAATCTATCACACATTAATCTGATTGGCTGTCAGAAATACATAATATTATTACTTAACAAACAAATATATATATATATATATATATATATGAATATATATGCACATAGTACCGTGAACATGATAAAAAAGTTATATTTCATTAAATTAATAATTTATCAAAATTAAACCATAATTTTGTAATTCTCAAAAATAATTAAATACTAAAAATTTCTCACACAAGTTGTGCGTCCATAATAAAAATTGAATTTAATTTATGTCTCAAAAAATTTAAATAAATAAAAATTTTATTTTTACCAAATTAAATATTAATTAACAAATAACCAAAGTATTAAAATTCTAGGTCATCACAATGACTTACGAATCAAAATTAGTTAAACAAAAAAGATTTGTAAAATAAATAGAAAAAAAATATATTTTTACTCATTCTATGTTGAAAATAAAATATTTTTTATTTTTAAATAATCTCAATATAAAATCTATCTTTATTTTTCTTTATAATATTTTTTGTATACATATGAGCATCAATGTCACATGAAATACAAATCTAATTAAATTTATCAAATTTGGCCAATTGTACATTTTGATTCAGTATTAAACTTTAAAAAAATCATCTTTTTGAATAAAAAATTTAAGCGGGATAAATTTTATTTGAGTAACTTTCATTTAGACATCTAGTAATTTTGTTTTTTTTGCACCTATAGCCTATAGATTTCATAAATAAGTAGATAGACCCATTGTGGTTTTAGTTTTGTACACCTAACATCCATTGATATTAGATTTTCCCTTAATAAGTAACTTTTAATTAAGTTAATCATATGAAGGGACCGTTTGGAACTACAAAAAATGAGATAAAGGGTGATTCGAGTTATTTTTTAACATTTGGAGCGTAAATCATAATCCACAAAAAATAGAGATTTATAGTTCTATTCGAACGGATGTGGGCAAATATTTTTTCCCTTTTCGTCAGAACTTTTTAAAATTTGTAAAAATGTTATTAGAATTTGTAGAGATTTATAAAGATTTACTAATTTATAAAGATTTATGGGGATAAAATAATTTGTGTTCCTATTTTATATATTCAGCATAACTTATTTGGGTCTGTTTCAAAGGTATTCTAGTCATTTTACATGATCAACTTAATTAATAATTACTTATTACGAAAAACATTCAATGGTATGAATATCGATGTAGAAAGGCCAAATCATTTTCATGCCTATTTTTCAAAGCTATGAAAATTACCTTCACAAAATATCTGTTTGGGACACCAATTTTTCATACTTTTGTAATAAAAGTTACAAAATAAAACTTTTTATGCGTCTAATAAAAATTGATAAATTTTTATCAAAAATTAAAATTTATATTTTCTTGTAACTTTAGCGTGTGTGATAATCTTTTATGTATTTAATAAACATTAATTTTTGAAAAATCTAGATGGATGCAAAATAGAAACCCCTTAATTTTAATTTAGGTAAATTAATTTTATTTATTTATTTTGGCTAGAATGCAATCTGCTTTGACGGCAAAAAAAAGTATAAAAAAATATAAAAAGTTTTTGTAAAAATGATATGTTATAAAATTTGATTAAAAAATTAATAAAAATTAATAAATTTTGATAAACCAAATCTATACTTTAATACTAAAACAATGTATTTTCTCTCTCTTCTTCTCTCATTCATTTTAATCCTACGTGAAATGTCTATTTGATCTCTATTCCACTTTTTCTTTTTTTTTTTTTATAGAAGTTTGAATTATTTTTTTCTTTCCCTCTTCTTCTCTTCTATTTTTTAATTCACAAAACCTTTGTTTCTTTATTCTACATCACCAAAAGATTACAACTTTATTTTTTCTTTAACTTATAAAAGTATTAGAGTTGTGGCATATGATTTTAATAAATGTAAATCAACTCTTGGTTCTTAAAAAGGGACTCACTTTCTTTGGTTTTGAAAAGGGATCTAATTACTTATAAATTTCATATGATTAAATTGAGGGGTACGAAAAAAGGGTCCACTTATTTAAAAATTTAGTATAGTTGTAAATTTTATATATTTCAGATATATTAGTAATTAAATTAGAAATACAAAATAAAATTAAATTAAAAAATAATTAAACTATTTTTCTTATAACAATTCTTAATATTTTTAAAATTTAAAAGTACAAAAAATATTGAATATTAATTAGATTCGAGGGTTATTATTTTTCTAAATTTTAAATTTAAATTTAAATTTAAATTAGCTGCATTAACTATATTTATTTTATTTTATAAAGCACATATGATTAATCATAATACTAGAGTTGACCTGTACGATGTACGAAATTGAATAATATTTTTTATAAATAAAACAAAATTTTTAACTATATTACAACATATTTCTACAAGATTACATAATTTCATGAGATAGTTAATAGTTATTTTTATAAAACTAATTAAAAATTTATTATCAAATCTTATGTAGTATACTTTATATTCATCATTTCACTTTTTTTTTCTTTTTTTTTATAACACATTATCAAAAGAAATTAGTCTCAAGGGGTTATTTTTTTTCTAAATTCTAACTTTAAATTTAAATTTAGGAAATTAACTATATTTTTTTATAAAGTAGAATGTATGATTAATAATAAGATTTTTAATTTAAGTTATTTTTATAAAATCAATAACTCTTAATTATCTGATAAAATTATGTAATTTTATTAAAATATTTTGTAATATTTTTAAAAATTTTATTTTATTCATAAAAAATATTATTTAATTTTGTACCTCTCACGGGTCAAACACTACTTTCATATTTCTGTGTCACTTGGTTGGTTGGTTGGCTGGTACGGTACAGGGAACTTCATTTTCTGGAACAGTCTAGGGCGCGACATTTTTGAAGAATGGGAGAGGTACACCCTCTTCACAGGGCAGTACATTTTCGACTATAATTGGATACTTGTGGTCATGAGCTAAAACTTTCTATATTTTGACATTATCCGGAGTGACGGGTGACATGTCATCCAACAACTATATATATATATATATATATATATATATATATATATATATAATAGATGTGTTTGAAGTTGTATAAAAATATATAAAATAAAATAAAATTATAAAAATAAATATCTCGTAATTTGTGTAGTGAATAAAGAATTTAAATTTTATTATCTCATAATTTATATTTATAAAAATTTATAAAATTTTATTTTATTTTATTTAACACCAAATCGAGCCAATATATATGCAAGACCGACATGCACTATGCTTTTTCAGAGGCCAGCACAGTTTGTCAAATTGGTGGTCATGAATCAAAACAGTAGTTTCAGTGCATGATTAATCCATGTCACCCATCATGGAAGGGAACTTCAGCCCACCACATTCCCTGCTCCTCCCAGCTGTGCCACATGCTGATTCTTTAATGTTGGGCCCGTTTCTTTGCTAAATTTTTAATAATTCTAAAAAAATTATTATTGGATAACTTTTAAAGTTTAGTAAATTTTACACAATAAATTATTAAATATTACTAATTTTTTTATTGAACAATCAAAAATTATTATAAAAAGTTTTAAAATTTTTATCAAATAACTAAAAATTACTGAAAATTTTAATTTCTTACTAAACATATAAAAGTTTCAGTTACTAACTTTTGTACACTAAAAATTGTTAAAGATTTTGCAACCAAACGACTCTATTGTGCAACATTGCTGATCGATAATGTCATATCTATGTGACTTAATTTTGATTTTAATACTCACCGTTGTAAATTATTATTAGTTTCTTAATCCCATATTGTTCACTACTGGTTTAAATCTCGAATTGTGACAAATCCTTTCAAAATGTTTATGGTCATAGTCCCAATCCTTTGTCCGTGAATGTGAATATTATTTAATTAACCATCACCAAGCATTGATGATTAAGGAAAAACAAAATATAGATTAAAAAACATTATTTACAATTTGCATCATTGTATTTGATGTAGGATAAGTAGAGGGTAGTTTTGAACTTCATGGAGGCATTTGAATTCAAAATAAGCAGAACCGAAGGGGAACGAAAAAGTTGAAGTAATTGAAATCGTAATACTCGGTATTTATTTTTTTACCATTTATGTGTTATTTTGAGTTAATAAAATATTTATATCAAGATTGAGTCTATTTAATTGGGTTTATTTTATTTTTCTTGAGCCGAATTAGGCTTCAAGTGGTATTAGGTTGAATAATTGGGACAAGGGGCCTAGTCTTTTTTCATACTTTTATTCCTTCCCTTCTTTTCTTTATTTTTTTTTTCTTTTCTTTCAGTTGGTCATACGGTTGCCAGAATCGGGGGAAGAGAAAGAGAAGAGAGAGGAGTAAGCGAGGATAGAGAGAAAGTGTGCTCCGAGAAAGAAGGCCGATGGATCATGATAGCATTTGACAGCATAAACATCATGGTAGTGATTGTTTTCTCTAGTTTTGCTTGAGATGGAAAAAAATCAACGATGAAATTTCGAGAGCCAAAATCAAAATCCTCTTATTTCTTTCTTTTTTTGGATTCAAAGTAAGTGAGACTTAGCTTTGTATTTTAAACGTTGTTAGGACGATTTTTATATATTATGTGCTTGATTTGGATGAATAGTTAAGAATTTGGGTTAGTGTATATATATATATATATATGAATGTGTGTGTATATATATACTGTAAGTTTAAAATTAAATTTACACGTAATAAATTAATTAAATATGTAGGATCTTGATCTTCATAATATTCACATATATTACTTATTTACATAATATTAATTAAGAACGCGTACCTTGAGCTATTGCTATGAAAAATCTGAATGCGGAAGCTAACTCAAAATTATGTTTTTAAATCTTCTCCTTTCACAAAAATAAAACCCTTTGGAAATTAGGGTTTCTCTCTCTTGCCCTATAAACCCTAATGTGTTGTAATTTTAATGTGTATGAATTGATGGAATTCATTCACTATTTATAGGGAGAGAGAGGACCCAATTTCCTATTTAGTTATTTAATCTCTACCGTCCATCAAAGTAGGATATGGTTAGGAAATTAACTTACAATCTTCTGCCAATAATAACTTTCTAAATAATTCCTTATCAAATTTAGATTCTTATATGGACCACTTTAATTAGGAAACTAATTATGGGAATTAAATATTAATTAATTCCAACATATACATGTTGAAATTCTGCATCCATTTGAATTATTGTTGAAATTTATGTTATACAATCATGTTATTGAAATGTTTGGAAGTTTATATATGATTTATTGTTAAGTTTGAGGCCCTAGAAGAACAAATATTGGCTAAGAATGGCAGAACAAATATTGGCTAAGAATAGCCGAACAAGGTGAGTTGCAGACCAAAACGAAGGTCTGTCTAGTAAGATGCCTTAAGGTGCACGCTTCCATCGGGCAAAGTGCGAGGTATTCTGCCTTAACCCGAACCCGCAAACTCCCATCAGGTAGGGTGTGAGCTTAGCTCGAAGTCGCGTGCTCCTTACGAGCAAACTGTGAGCTTTTTGGGATTTTTATGTTTGGGTTGTTTTAACCTCATTTTTCGCGGGTTAGTCTATATACGTGTTTAAAATATGTTAAGATACAAATTATGCGAATTATATGGGGATAAATTGATATTTGAATATAGTATGCCTTGTTTAATGTTGAAATACAATTCATGAGACTTATATGATGTTGAAATTATGCTTGAATGTAGCATACTTTTATTTTAAATGTTGAGATATTAATGTTGTCTATACATGATTGAGCATATCATGTGTATGAGGCTGAGATGGTTTCATCTGGATACGAATTGTGACTTTGGATTGGTCGAGAGTGCCAAATGAATATTGTTAACATGCCGAGGCATAGGTCATGTATATAGACGAGATCCATGATGCTTAGAAAATTGATAAAAGAAATTTTGGAAAATACAAATGATCACTAGTCGATATATATGACTAAAACTTAGTAATTTAGAGTTGAAACATTAATTATAAAATATGATTATGAGATTTTCTCTAGACTACAACCGAGCCCTACTTGAGTTAAGCAGATATTTGATTAGGAGTGTAACATGATTCCCTAAGAGAAAGGTTAGAGGGTGTAATACAGTTCTCCTGAATCTTATACCGATGGGAGTGTAACATAGTTCTCCACCTGTGATTATAAATTAAGATTATCGTTTACCGTGAGTGTTAAACGATGCAAATGGTAACCCCGCGTATTTTGCTAAGTATCACTTATCCCAGGATAAAGTTAGCGGTATATAGAGATTAAAGAGTTTGCATTAGTATTACATTCCATCATTACTCATTATATAAGATTGCATATATTATTGTTGAATTTGGGAGGCCTGAAGTTCCTTTTCAACTTTAGGATCCCGAAGTTGAATCCTATCCATTCAATTAAGGTGGTCTTCATTTGGCCATTCACATTAAAAATTTAATTTTTTATTTTTTTAAGGGATAAATTTGTAATTAACTAAGAAAATAAATGCAAAGGTGAAAATCTATCATATTCTATCCAATCTTTTAGGCAAGTAATTTTTTTCTCTCTCAAAGATTTAAATTCAAATAATCTCTCTCTCTCAATGAGATTCTCACAAAATCTTTAGATTATCTCAAAGATTTAGATTCAAATAATCTCTCCCTTAAATTCTTAAAAAATATATCTCTCAAAAATTTAAATTCATATTGAATATTCAGCCATCGAAATCTGGGTGTGTTCGTTGTTCATCAATCCTTGTATTTATATATAAATATATATATATATATAAGTTTCCTGCTTAGTGAACTTATGAGTGATCTCTTTTATTTATTTATTTATTTATTTATTTGGGTTTTCGAAACTATTGAGGGAGAAATAGATTATGGAGATTATGGTGGCTGAGAGATTCTGGATAATTCAATTAGTCCAAAGAACTAATTGTGGTCATTAACTCAAGAGAGAAATCAAGAGGGGGATAAGTGCAACTGTGAATATATCTTTCTTTGAGTTGTAGAATAAATTTAAATATTTAGCAGAGATTTTCTAAGAATCCAAATTTTTGAGAGAGATGATTTGAATTTAAATTATTGAGAGAGAAAAATTGCTTACATACGGATGAGATAGCATATGATAGGTTTTATATTTGCATTTATCTTACTTAGTCAATTATTAATTAGTTTACTTTAAAAAAAGGGGTAAGAAATTAAATTTTTAAAATTAATGGCTAGATGAAGATCAGCTTAATTGAATGAATAAAATTCAACTTTAGGATTATGAAGTTGAAAAGAAACTTTAGGTCCCCACTAGGATTCAACTTTCGGATTATGAAGTTGAAAATGAACTTCAACTTTCGAATTATGCATTTGTGAATATGAATCTAAATTTTTGAGAGATATATTTTCTAAGAACGTAAGAGAGAAATTATTTGACAACTCAGATTTCTATGGTTGGATAATTTAACTACCAAGTGCGTTTGTGAATATGAATCTAAATCTTTGATAAATATATTTTCTAAGAATTTAAGAGAGAGAGTATAAATCTTCCAGATAATCTAAAGATTTTGTGAGAATCTAAATTATTGAGAGAGAGAAAGATTATTTGAATTTAAATCTTTGAGAGAGAGTAAATTATTTGCATATAGATCGGATGGAATATGATAGGTATTTGTTTTTGCATTTATTTTTCTTACTTAATTACAAGTTTACCCTTTAAGAAAATAAAAAATTAAATTTTTAATATGAATGGCCAGATCAAGACCTCTTCAATTGAATGGATATGATTCAACTTCAGAATCTGAAGTTGAAAAGAAACTTCAGGCCCCCCCGATCCATTATTGTTGTGTGTTGATATTTTGAGGTTTTAATTATAATAATGTTTAATATATGATTTATTGATGAAGGGTTGAGTTGTGAATATTGAATAGTAAAAGTTAGGAACTCTAGTGACCTAATTTCTGAAGTGAGATACGTAAACAGTTTAACCTTGAGTAGCCTAAGTCTAGTCTTAACTATGGGTAATAATAATTATGTTTGTTCTTCTTAATTGAGAATTGAGTTATTAATATTATAAATTGTGTGACCCAAGGTGTCGGTTATTGTTTACATTTATGATGTCATTATTTTGAGAGATATAAATACGATTATAGTATTTATTCTAACCGTGCAAACCTTAGATGTGATCATTGGAATTGGTGTTTAAGTGGATTATGTTATTAATAAATTGATAGTAACATAATCAAATATTTTTTATATGAAAATGAGTAATGATTCTAGATATTTTGATGATTTAACTCAATGTAAATTAAATTTAAATTAAATTTTATATATTTATTTTAATTTTCACATTCCCATATTGTCTGTCCCGAACAGTTAAGTTAGAGGCATGACAAAAACTATCTTTCATCGTTTGAACTAGAGATGGGCATGGGGTAGGTAGGGGACGGGTACAGGTATCCCCATACCCGATCCCCAAATTAAAATCAATCCCCATACCCTACCCGATCCCCACTGGGGATTTCTTTTTACCACCCATCCCCGACCCAAACGGGGAACGGGGATTCCCATGGGTAAACGGGTACCTGAATTGAAAAAAATATAAAAATATAAAAATACAAAAATTTTAAAATATGACTTATAAAAAAATAAAGCAGAATCTTAATGCATATTTAAAAAATCAAAAAATACCATATATACATATTTAGAAAGCACTTATTAGGTTTTTATTTTCCTACCATATTAATAGGTTCTATGGTTCAAGATAGGAAAAGTAAATAAAGAAACATTCATAATTGGACTATCTCAATTTATAGTTTCTTTATAAATTGGAAAACAAAGTAATTTAATAAGAAACTGATAGATAAAGAAACTCAAAATCTTAATTCCCTACCTTACTGAGAAATCTGTAGTAATAAATATACTAAAAAATTAAATATATATATATATATATATATACGAGAATATGGGGAGAGTCGGGGAACGGGTAGGGTAGGGTACGGGGCGGGGACAAACTCATACCCGTACCCTACCCTCGTACCCTACCCGATTCCCAATTTTTTTTAAAAAATGCCCCCATACCCTATCCGATCCCCAAAAAATCCCCGAATCCCCTACCCGTTTGGGGCGAGGATCGGGTAGGGTACGAACAGGTCGGCCGAGATGGCCATCCCTAGTTTGAACTATTCTCTCGACCGTTCAAACGTGAGATGGAAATGAACGACTTGGATGATCTCAAGTTATTTCCATTCATATATTGTTAAAGTCGTTTGAATTCTGACGTGTTTTTTAATTCATTTTGACAAATTTTAGCTGATTTTAATTTCTTAGCCTTTTTTGCAAAGGTTTCTAAGTCCGAGTTAGTTTAGAGTTATTCTAGGTAGTTTATTTTAATTATTAGTCCTTTATTTTCAATAAAAGTTTCATTGTAATCTTTTAAAAAATCAAATTTTAACAATTTAAAATTTTCTTATTTTAATTAGAAAATACTATATATTTCTTTTATTTCCATGGCAATATAGTAATAGAATAGATTTCTTGCTCTAGTTAGGAGATCATATGAGGTTTAGTTAATTCCATTTATTAATTCCAATCAAGATTTTTAAAATTTTAGGTGACATTTGATTTATTTTTTTATTTTTTTATTTTATATTTTAAAAATCTTAAAATAAAGAAAATAGAAAATACTTTGTTTTCGATTAAAACTCTCAAAACGATTTTTTGCCATTTTTCATTTTATATTTTGTATTCTAAAACAAATTTTAAAAACACAAGTAACCAAATATGTTTTGAGTTATTTTTCTTATTTTTAAAAGTGTAAAATAAAAAATAATTTCAAAACAGAAAATAAAAAATAAAAATAAAACTAAACGCCACCTTGTATTCTCGTGCTGTAGTGTTTTTTAAAACAATAAGTTTTATTAGTTTAGCCCTTCTGATAAATTCATTAAGGTGAAACGTCTTGACCTCACATTTATTTTATAATTATTAATAAAAATGTTAAATTTAAATTTGAATATAAGTGCCAGAAATCGGCGGTTATAATTGGAAATAAACAAATTAAAGCGGTAGCCATCTAAAGTGCATAGGTGTAAAATATAGTTCATTTTTAAAAATATAAACTTTAGTCTTTCTAATTAATAATTATAAATTAGACTTTAATTTATTATGGTGTTAATTATCAGCCGGCCTTTTAACAAGAGAAAAGCCAAGAAACAAAGTGTTTTGTGGAGCCAGAATACATGCTTTAGAAGTTAAAAAAGTGGAAGCAACCACATTAGTGCACAACCACTTGATTACATTGACCCTAGAATATTATTGAAATTTCAATTCTTTTTCTTTCCCTCTTTTTTTTTTTTTTTTTTTTCAGTGGTGGTGAGATTAGATATATACATACAAGGACTATACCAACACAATATTACTTAGCGATAAATATAAATATGACAAAATATAATGTAATATAATATAACAACTATTACATTAATTTAAAATTAATATAATTGGACTTGGTTTTAAAATAAATTCATTATTTAAAATATTTATTAAATTTTGATACATTTAAAAATACACAAATAGATATAATTAGATACCTGAACACAACTCATCGACACGAATTGCACATTTTTTATTTTTTTATTTTAAAAGTACTCTTTTTTTTTAATACTTAGAGTATTCGAACCAATTTGCACGCATCTTAACTAATCTCTGAGATACTAGAATTAACGATTGGGTAAGATCTCCAGTAACCTTGAAAAGAATCAAACTAGTGATTACTGAAGAATAAACTACTCCAAAAGTACTCTCCTTTATTCACAATCCTTTTTTTCCCTCTCTCTGTCTCTTCCCCTCTCTCTCTTTTATGTTATATTAAGGTGTGTTTGATTTGTTGAAAATTATTGAAAAATACTAAAAATTTCTAAAAATTATTTATTTTTATGCACGAATTACGAATCCACAACTTTAGAGATGTTTGGTAGCACAAATTTTGGCATTTTTTAGAAATTTTTAGTCGAAAGTTGTTAATTGTAATTTTTGGTGTGTTTGGTAAAGCAAGTTATAATTTTTAGCAACTTTTTACAACTTTTAAGTATTTGGTAAAATTTTTAACAATATTTTTAGCAATTTTTGAGTGTTTAGTAAAATTTTTAGCATTTTTTATCAACTTTTGTGTGTTTGGTGAAACTTTTAGTAATTTTGAGTAGACAAATTACTGTACTAGAGTAAAAAAGTGACAAAAGTTGAGATTTTATCAAACGCTTATTTTGTAATTTTTGATAAATTTTTACACATTTTTGTGCTACCAAATGCCCCCTTTATCAAAGTTTATCAATTTTTATCATTCCAAACACCACCGTAAACTACTGCAACACGCAAATCCAAAAATAGCTTTTTGGACTAGAAATTCAATGCACAAATTCAAGCACTATGAAATAGTGAATAAATTTAAATAACTCATACCATGTGGCTCATATTCTGCCTTTACACCAACGCAGTAAAAAAGCTTATCATTTTCGTTATCAATTCCTAAGAATCTTGTGATAGTTTTTCTCCAAATGGGCAACCAAATCATTGAAGTCGAAATCCTTTGGCCTTTATAGTATTTTCACTATTGTTTATTAATATAATTCTAAACATTTTTCTTTTTCTTTTTTTTTTTCTTTTTTCTTTAATCCCGAGGCATGCTTAGCAGAGAATAAAAATAGAGTAAATTATATTTACCTCTTCTTAACATTTGACTAATTATATGTATCATCCCTCAAAATTTAAAAATTACATTTTTTTATTTTATTTTGAAATATTATTAACATTGACATTTTTCGTTAAATTAATCATTAAAACGTAATAGAAAATATTAAAATAACTACAATTTTTAGTATTTTTCTTATTTTACACCTCCTTTTTTCACATCATTGTTAGTTTTTTTTAACAAAAATCTCCAAAATTAAGTAATAAATAAATAAAAATAAAAAAATTTTGAGAATTTTTGTAAAATAAACTAAAGAATATATAAGAGAGGAAGTGCTAAAATAGAAAAAAATACCTAAATTTTTTATTATTTTAATATTTTCTATTAAGTTTTAAGAAAAAATAATTAATACTAACAATATTTTAAAATAAGAGAGATAAATTATTTTTAATTGTTAGAGATAATAAGTATGATTACATAGGTTGAGGGGACGTTGGAGTAATCTGCATGCGGCCAGAGGCGGAGCTACAGAATTGGCCCATGGATTTTTTTTTTATCTTTTTTTATAAAAAAAAAAACTATTTATTGTATGTATGAATAACCCTTTTCATAATAAAAATTAAAATATTTTAATGACTTGACCTTTACAAAGTTACTTAAATAATTGATAGTTTTTGAGTAATTAATTACATATACTTACAAGATACGTTTTTCCGGATAATCGAGGAGTATTAATGGAAGAAAATAAAAAAAAAATTCATTAAATCTAAAATTTCACAAAATTATCTCTATTTTATTTTATTATGTCGATCAAATGCATGTCTATAAGTACATGAAAAAAAATTAAATGAATAAAAGATTAAAATTGCGTGTGTATATATATATAGAGGGACGAAAGCCCATGTAAAAATACGGGGATAATGATTTAGAAGATGCTCAATTTATGTAATATATTTTATCCTTTAAAAATTTTTTTATAACAATGGCCCTCTCTTAAATGATAACTTGTTATTTTATTTTGAGAAAAAGAGTATTTAATAATTTTTGTTTTATTTATTTATTTATTTATTTTATCTTTTTTGCTATTTATTTGCTTAGGACATATAAATCTAATTTTTCTATCCCGTAAATAGAAGGTTAGTCTTATTTCTATATATTTCTAAACATTATTTTAAAAATAAAATTATAAAAAGTAATGAAAACAAAAAAAAAAATGAAAAACCTTTCAGTTTTTACCTCTTTATATTCGTTTTTCATAGATGGCATTTGATTTGTTAAAAAATTATATGTTGGTATAAAAGTGACACATGATAAATTTTGATTAGAAAAAATTAAAAAATATTGATAAAAATTAAAATTTTTTTATATATTTTTAAGAATCCAAACACTAATATAATAGAAAAATTAGAACCAACTACCAAAATTGATGACTCTATAATTTCTAAGTCTCTTTATTTTTCATTGAACAAAAATTTGACCTCTCCAGTATTATAATCCTAGGTTCATTGATATATATTTATATAATAAAACATAACTATTGATTAGACATATACATACGTGGCACTCGAATAGCCCCCGCCCGGAGGGGCTGTGGGTGGACTTGGGGGGTGGGGTGTTAGCGCTGCGGCTGTGTTGGGTTGGAAAGAAAAAGTTTTTGTGTATTATATTTAAATAAATATATTTAAATTTGTTAGAAAAATATATTTAAAAAATATAATATTTGTAATAAATAATAATAAAATTGTATACATTTATTTTACAAAATAAATTTAAACTTTATTAAAAAAATTTAAAATTTAAATACGTACACTTTTACACTATTTGTATCATTGATATAATAAGTATGTTTAAAATTTTGAATTTGAGAGATATTTCCAATCATTGGATTTGCTCAATAGACATGATTATTTTTCTTTTTCTCTTATTCTTCTCATATTTTTTGAATAATTTTTATATAAAAATATTTTTAAAAATGTGATAATATTTGTAATAAATAAAAAATGTGATAAACACTATACGCACTGGCAGACGCACGAAGGGCCGAGTGTAGGCGAAAGCCTACACTGAAAATTTAGACCCGACTCGCCTACACTGAAAATTTAAACCCGACTCGATGACCCGACCCGACCCGACACTATAATATAATAATAATATTTATTATATTATAATAAAATATTATTATATTTTATTATTTTTTTTGGATCCACCACTACCCACCTTCACATCCGCCATTGCGACGTGTCGGAGCTTAGAGATATTGGTTACGCTGACTTGGGTTACCTAATTTGCGCCTACACTGACCAAATTTTCTAGATCCGCCACTGACTATACGGATACATTAATCTCTTTGGATTAGTGATTTTTATTTTTATACATTTTTATGTAAGTTTACTTTATAAATTTAAATTTAAACTATTTATATGTTAAATTATATTTATGTTAAATTATATTTTTTATACTGTTAGGTACAGGTAATTATTAGTGCATATATATATATATATATATTAAGCCCTGATGCTTTTACTAATTAAAGAACAAACAAAAAGCGGGCATCCCACTTCTGCAGCAATTATTGACCAAACAAGAGGCATTTAAAAGGGTAGGGTCCCAGTCAGACATAACACCCATCATCTAAAGCGAATTATTGGACTTTCGAACAAAAAACAAAAATGTTCTTTTAATTAAAAGATGTTTGCTTTGGGCATCAAGGATATAAATATTGCTTAATTGCTTGAAGACTAGAAGAAGATAAGGAACCATATGGGCTGTTTTTTATTATTTAATTATAAAAGAAAGTAAATAAGTATTACCATCTTTATGGCATGTAAAGAATTATTACCATCTTTATGGCATGGACATCCACGAATAGGAGGTCAGAAATTTGCGAAGAATAACTCTCACATCAAAGATCGGTATCCCATGGAAAACCTTGAATGGCTCCATATTTATTTTAGCATCTTTGTTAATTATTCTAAATACATTCTCCTCGTTAGAGTAGGGAGAAGAAAAAAAAATAAACTGATATATATATATTTTATATTTTAATTTTAATTTTAAAGTAATTTTTCAAATATGAAGAGGCTTTATAAGGATGGATCCAGAATTTTGATCAAGGGAACGCCAAGCCTCCCAAGAAAAAAAAAAAAAAAAAAAACGGATAATGAGTTACGTTAATATTAAAAGTAAGAAAGAAACAATATTATTTTTAGAAAGAGAAAAAAATTATACTTGAACATTAAATCGATCACTACATTTTCACATTTTAATAGTTCAGTTATCCCTTTTAACAATACTCAAAATTTACTAAAAATATCTCTCGTAACAAATATATATATAATTATTAAATTTTATTATTTATAAAACTTATTATATATTATATTTATTGATATTATATATAAAAGTATTCAATAATTTAGCGAAAAATACATTTTATTTTATAAAAAAATACTTGAATTTGATTTTTTAAACTCCTTTTATGTTAAAAAAATTTGATTTAACTTAATTTTTTTATAAAACCAAAATACCCCCAGTTTGAATTAATTTATTTTTTTTACTAAAGTTAAAATAATAACAAGATTTTTTTGCTAGTTTCATGTTTAAAATTAAGGGGGTCACCTGCCCTTCACTTCTATTTGATTCCGCTAGTAATCAGTATAACAAGGGACGGAGATAGGGGATAAGAGTAGGGGCAATTGCCCCCACTCAGTTTAAAAAAATTATTTATATATATATATATATATTTCATTATTACCCCTGCTAAATTTGAATCGACCCCACTATCCCCACCTTGTCTTTGGAAGATTAAAAATCAAAATAAATTTTTTTTTTTTTTTACAAAACTATCCACATTCTCCCTCATTTCTCTCTTCCTTCTTAGCAAACATTATCAATTTTTTTGAGCATTACAGCAACACTGGTATGTATATATATATATATATGTATGTATGTATATATAGATTATTTAGTTTGTCTCCACTCACTATAATTTCTATCTCTGCCACCGACTATAACATTTTATATTTTGAAGAATTATTTAATAAATATGAAATACATTTAAATAAAAAAAATTACTTTTTACTTAACCTTATAAGGAAGTTTGAGCGGTTGTAATTGAGTTGCATCTATTGTTGCAAGTGGCCCACTATTATCTTTTCGACCATGAGCTTACGCAGATCCGCTTGAACAACTCTTTTATTTATTTATTATTATTAATATATACGTATATATAAATATATATATTTGCAACCTTTAGTTGTTGTATTCATTTCATTTTGATAGAAAGAGGGCGGCATCTCAGTAGGTTGTATTAATTAGTCTTACATATGCTGAAAAAAAAAATGAAAAGCCAAACCAATATTAGTGGCCAATATTTGGGCTAAAACATATGAAGATCAAATACAAAAAGATATAATCTGTGCGTGCGCGCGTGTGTGCGTGCGTGAGTGAGTGTGTGTGTGTGTGTGTGAGAGAGAGAGAGAGAGAGAGAGAGAGCCCTCCATTTTGTGTTGTATCGATTAGAAATAAAGCCCGCAGTTTTCTGCTGATTGCCTCACAAAAATCTAACTTTGAACTAAGCTTGGACTCAAGTCAACTATGACTAGAATGACTCGAATCTAAATTTAATTTAAATATAAAAATATAATTTAAATAATATTTTTATTTTTCTACTTAAAAATTTAAAATTTTTCACGCCCTTCACTTTATGCTTAAGTATAAAGGATACAAATATAAATTTTTGAAGTTTAAAGATTAATTGTTAGTGGCTTCAACTTTTAGTATTATAGGTATATATATATATATCTATATTAATAAGTATATACTTTAGATATATTTTGTGTAAAATAGATTGAACATAAACATAGATAATTAAATTTTTCATATACAATTTAACTACATATATATAATAAGGAAATTCAATAATTTAAATTTAGGATATTTTCAAAAGTTAGATTTGTTCGATGGGCAGGATTGCTTTTTTTCTCTCCATTTTGGTTATCTTTTAGGTCACTTCACATACAAAAACACACACTTACTAGCTCTCTTCCCAAAAAATTTTGAATACCTTTTTTATAAAAATTTTTAAGTTAATATTTTTAAAAATGTAATCATATTAGTAATAAATAATAAAATTTTATACATTCATTAAATACCGTATGGATGCCTTAGTCGTTTTTAATTAGTAATTTTTATTTTTACAAAATTATTTTTATAATTTTTCATGTAAATTTGTTTATAAATTTACATTTGACCTTTTTGCAGGCTAAATTCCTTCGGGCATGAGCAATTCTTAATTATTCTACGCATAGCATCACATTACAAGAGGGAAAGAGGGAATTGGAATCAGCACCTTAAAATAACCGCAAAGAATTAAAAAGTTATGTGCTTAACAACTGAGCTAGCTCCCTTTAGTATCCCTGAATATTTTATGTGATCCAATCATACAATAATTTTAAATTATCGCAACATTATTCATAGGAAAAAGTGAATTCAGTTCAAATTCAAGAATTTGACTATATTAAAATGTGAGCCTACTATCCACACGAAGTCGCGAGTATCTTGACCAGATTAAGGCTCTGGTCAATCACCCAGACGAAGTCCCCAGTTGTCCGAACCAAGACCCACGTACACCCGGTGTCGTCGAGACAATCTCTCAAACCATCTGGACCTACTAAAATTGGCAAGACTCCGGTTTCAATATCTGCCCACCTTCGAATGATTTGGGAAAGAACCAAGCCTGGGCTTTGCAAAATCCCTAAATCCAACACAACACCACAATTTTGCTTTAAAGTGCTCTACATCATCAAAATGAGCAACCACAAGTATAGAGAGTCAGTAAATACCCACAAATCTCATCTCCGAACCATGTATATATGAATAGAATTGTCCAAACCAACTCAATATATATAACTCAACCACCCAGATCTCTAGATCTAAACACCAAAGAAATACCAGATTGTTAACTAACACTTACCTACCAGTGGATTCCACGCAAGGACTCCACGCTCAAAACCCTCTCTCTCCCTCTCTTCTTCCTTTTCCTCTTGTCCTTTTTCTTTATTGTTCAGAGCAACAACCAAAAGAAACAGAAAAGCGGGCGCTCCCTCTTTAGTGTCAGCCGACCAAGAAATATGGGAGGGGCCCCAACATTAACTAAGCCCAAGGAATTCATTTAACAAAAGCCTAGGAAGGTAATTTAGGTTTAGAAATATAAACTAAACCCAAAAGTTAAACCAAAAAGAGAAAAAGAAGGGGTGCAAAATCTAATGTAAAAGTCTTAAATTATTCAAATATCTGAGTACCAAATAGAATTTGATGGAAAGTTCCACAGATACCACAAACCATTTTTAGTATAAGCCTGATGTACTTATGCAAAGAAATGGTTTTAAAAGGCCTTTTTCAGTGGAACATGCATTCAGCAAAACTACCCACATACAAAATCCACAGCAACAAACAGAAGTTCGTTGAAGAATGCAAACTTACATTTAGAATGATGGATGCTACGAATGGGAGCCATTTTCAATCTATCACATTATCTATGGGACCTTTAAAAACAGAGGCAGCTAACCTGCATCTTCAAAAATACCACAAATTCCATCTAATTTAAAACCAGAAGCAGCTAACCCGAGTCCTAAAAATTAACACAAATTCCATCTAAGCAAGAATATAAAAACTACCTCCCCTTCCAATGCTACAAAAATTAAACAAAAATATATATATAATAGGCCCCAGTCAAAAGTTCGGAACACCAAATGCATGGCTTTCTGGTAACTGCAGCCCTCAAGAACGATTTAACACGATAGCTGCGTTGAAGAACAGCAGCGAAATGACAACCATCAGTTTCTTCTCCGCTTCTGTCCACCCTTGACACTTTTTGTGCCAGTTTCTTGCAGCTTTGATGTATCTGGTGACTTCCCGCCTGGTGTTTTCACTGCCTCTGGTGATTTTTCCATTCCCTTGGTTTCTTTGACATTTACTGAGCCAGATTTCATCTTGCCAGGGCCATTAATTTTAGATTTCATGGCACTTTTGGATGCTTTACCCTTTGAAGTTTTGGGACTGTCTTTGATAGTAGATTTCAGGCTGTCTTTGGTGACAGTTTTTGGGGTATCCTCTGCGGACTTTGGTGCACCACCATCATCACCACCTTTGGATTTACCAGCTGTCTTGGCGGCCCTACCAGATTTAACACCAACTTTTTCAGATTTACCACCAGACTTGAAGATGTCATCCTTCAATGTGCCTTCAATTTTATCATTGGCATCCCTGGATTTACGACCAGATTTTGTAGCTACTCCTTTCAATTTGCTGGAGGACGCTTCTCCACTTCTGGCAACCATTTGTAAGTTGAGCATCAAATACATTATATACAGGAATCAAATCCAACAATACATGAGTGATTATAGAAAGTTGCAAACCGTAAATTCTCCATCTTTCCTTGCTTCACTGAGGGTTCTGATATCATTTTAGCTTTCTTCTTTTTTTGCCTGGTGACAGAAAGATCATAAGGGAGAATTCCAAGGCCATACACATGTACATTTGGGCAAGTTACCAAGCCACTTCAAGAAATAAATGCAGCAAAACATTCAAATGAAAAATAAAAGGCATAAAGGAAAAAGGCTTAACTATCACAATTTCTATCTCGCCAAATACAAAGATCAATGCAACCAAAGAACAGGACAGATTATCATCAACACTATCAAAAACAACATAAAAATAAAAAAAAACGGTCCAGCACATATCAGGCACACATTTACGTCACATGCCAAGATACCTGTTGGACTAGCCCATTGGCATAATGAATTTTTTACTATATAATTTTTATTTGGCACTGATGGATTGAAATGTGATTTTCTTAATTATAATAAATGTTTATTCCCCTCATCTTCCATCTCGCCTTTTATAGCTTCTGTATGTTGAATGCAGCGATCAAATGACAGCAGACACTATCATCAACACTAACTAAAACAATATTCAAAAAAAAGTCTGTCCAGCACCTATCAGGCACAAAAGCCCGTCACTTGCAAGGATACTAGTTGGACAGGCCAAGTGGCATATCAATTTTTTATTTGGCACCAATGGCTTGAAATGTGATTTTCTTTATTTTATAACATATCAAAATGGTTAAACCCCCTCATGGAAGATATATTGAATGTTATGGATAGAAAACCCATTATAAAAAATAAAAATAAATAAAAATAACTTCTGGAATATCCAACATTCAAAGCAAAGTCTGATATCTTCTGAATTAAAAAGACAGACTCAACTACAAACAACACATACATTTCAGGGGAAGGATCAGCACTTTGGTTCTCAATCGCTTGCTCCTGGCAATAAACATTATCAGCATTAGAAGAACATATGGCACACTATAGGACCTAATAAATAAATCAACCCAATGCTCACCACATTTGATGAGTCACCTCCTACAGGCTCCCACCTTTCCTTTTTAAGGACTAATATTTCTTGATCGCCATCTTTATACAAGATCTGTTAAAGAATAAATATAACAACTAAGTAGGGAAAATTAGTTCAACAAATGTATATAAAAAGCACAAATGTAAGTAAAACTTTTATAAATATAGTGCGCAGATATAGACACAGCGAAAATAGGCATGCTGACCGTGTGCTTCTTTTTAACAGGGTCAAAAGAATCAACAACACCTTCATAAAACCTGCAAGTAACAGAAGCACCCTTTGAGCTATGAGCAATGCGTGCAAACTGCTCATCTAGAATTATTAGTATGACAACTTAATCAAAAGATCGTCTTTATTAGAACATATCACAAAGTGATAATGAAATTAACTGAGGCATGGTCCAAATAATCTCTGCTTTGTGTCCTATAGTGAAAGCAAGAATAAAGCATCATCAAAATATTATTTTCATCGCGTCGTAAATAGGAAATCATGACTCAGGAGAACAATTGATCCAGATGCAGCCAAGCCCAAAACTGCATAACTACCACTATGATGGGACACGACACAACATGAAGGATCAAAATTTTATTCAAGTAGGATGTTCCAGTTAACATGGAAAGGGAAACATCTTGGAAACCTTAGAAAAAGGTTTTGGAAACATTTTGAAATCAGCACAGAAATATCAAGATACATAGAAATGTATAATGTATGAAATCAAGACGGATCAAAATTTTGTTCAAGTAGGGTGCTCCAGTTAAACATGGAAAAGGTGACATTTCAAAAGCAGCACAAAAATATGAAGATGCATAGAAGCCTATAACGCATTAAATTATGAAGGATCAAATATATGTTTGAGTAGGGTGTTCCAGTTAGCATGAAACATTTTGGAAAGCTTAGAAAAAAAGTTTAGGAAACATTTCGAAATCAGCTTAAAAATACAAAGATACATAGAAATGTATAATGTATGAAATCTTAATAATATGTCAGTTAAATAAATTATTATTTTGATATATTACTGAATTATTATTCCACTAATATTACATTCCTGTCTCCTAAGGAAAGAAAAATGTTTCAACCTTTTCATGAAAAGCAAACGGAATTTTGTTGAATGCATAGGATCTTGTATTGTTGTAGACACAAAAATACAAAACAGCTAAACTTTCTAACATAACTATGCTTTAACATGGATATAAAGATGGATTCACAAAACAGCTATCTTAATAACCATGTCTTGGGTGATTAGACAAAGATACAAAACATCTGTTTTTTCATGCATATCTCAAATTATGTGCGGCACCTACTGCCTAAGTACCAATAAAATGATGTTTAAAAACAAACTTGAATGCAAACACCTAAGAAAATTATCAGAGAAAGGAATGTGTTACAATTGGAAGCTAGACAGTACAAAAAATAGCAACACAACCAGAGAATATAAGGAAGACCGACAATTCATTAGTCAGAATTAAGGAAAGCTTCTTCGATCAGTACTTTCCGGTATCTGTATAATTATGGAACCTAATGAAAGTACTTACATCTGATCATCTGGCCACCAAACCTTAATCGTTAAACCGACCAGGTTATCACCATATTTTGTCATATCATCAGATGCCTAGCATGAAACAATGGTCAATTGATTAGAATTGGTCCATACGATGCTAAAAAATGATTCATACACAACAAAAGCATTAAATACAATGGATGCAACCAAAGCATGTAATGTTTGTTAGGTTATCACCTAAAGCAAACTGCAGTATTAGTCACTCCACCGTAAATGAAACCCAAATGCAAGCCCAAGCAAGCTCCAAAATATCTCAATTTAACCTCAATTTTAAACTTGCAAACAAGATTTAGTTTAAATGACAAGCAATTTCAGAAATGTCTAAATTTAACTTCACTTTTTAAACTTGTAAGGTTAAGTTTTTTCATACTGTTCAATTGATCCGGGTATATTTGATGACCTTACATCTCATGCCCTCTCTCTCTCTCTCTCTCTCTCTCTCTCTACATATATATATATATATGTACACACCCCCCTTATATATCTCTCTCTTAAGAATTTTAAGGGACTCATCACTCCATGCCCAAAACCCTCTAATTCATTTTTAAACGTGTGTCTCAAAAGCTTCAAGTTATTAGAAAATTGGTCAACAAGATATCTTACCACTCAGTCCTCAAATGCAACCATGACTCACATGTGGACAGGACACACAAACAAACTAAACAAATACGGTGCACCAACACAAGCTTACAAAATCACACAAGAACAAATGATGGGCAAACAAACCATTGGCAGCAAATTTTCAGCTACTGTTTCTAGCTTAAAAGCTTATATCTTCTCTGTATCGTTCCAATTTTATCAGATGTCCCCAAAGGGACGCTTAAAAGCTTATATCAAACGGGCTCTTTAACACAATGTAAAGCGAACGATGGGCAACCAAAAGTAGAAAAAACCACAACTTGGAATAGGTCAAGTCAACTGAAGAACAAAGAAAGGCATAGAAAGGGTGTGGAAAATCTTGGCAATTTCACATAAGAATTGGCTGAACTCAATGCCATAAAGTGCATACCATAGGGTGGATGCACAACATTGTCAGCATACATGGCATGCATTAGAGACTTCTACCTAATAAAGAACTGAATCCTCCATATCCCAAGGAGCAAAAATTAAATATAATCTAAGAGGTCAAAAATACTTACTTCCTCTTTCCTTGGCGTACGTTTTCTTTTAGAATTTATTGTGGGGGATGCCTCTGAGCGCCCTTCATGTTTAGCTAATTTTGAAGCAGCCTTCAGTGAAGAAAACATTTCCTACAAATTTCATAAAATTATCTCATTTTTCTTGGACTTGGGCATAAATACAACACACAGAATTTTCAAAGCATATCAAAAGGTACTTTATCATCATCTTTAGTGGAGGACTTTGTTCCATCTTTCTCCAAAGTAGATTTTCTCCGGCCACGCCTTCTCCCATATTCTATCTTCTTTGATGAAGACCCATTCCCAATGTCATCTTTCACATCTACCTTCCTTCCTGACTGTTTCAATGGTTTTGAATCTGAATCACTTTTACTTCCACCTTCACTCTCGGATGTATCAGCCAAAACCGGAGTCTTCGCCTCAATATTACCCACAGCAGGAGCACTTTTTCCTTTGCGTTTCCTCGACTTTGCTTCTGAATCATTTGTCCCTTCAGATGCCTTCTTAGAAACAGCAGCAGGTGGTGAATCCTTATGAATCAAATTGCCTTTCTTCTTTGGTTGTCCATACTTTTTCGGATGACCATCATCAGGGACAAACCCACTTGGAGATGGAGAAGCAACATCCATTGACTCACTTTCTAATGCTTTTGGTGCTGAAGGCTGTGCAGTCTCATTATCATTTTCTGAAGGCACGGACGCCTCAACAGCTGGCTCCTTAGAAGGTGAATTACGAACTTCCTTGCTACAGCTTCTCTGGCGGTCTGCCTTTATTTCCACTTCCTTATCTCTATCAATTTGAGACGACTCAGAAGGCTCTGTTGAATTGTTTAAAGACTTTTGTTTCCTTCCTCTTTTATTGGATGTTAGTTCAGATTTTACTATCTTCCCACCATCCAAATTATCAGGTTTGGATTCTGACTCCGATGCCTTCCCACTGTCCAAGTCACCAGGTTCAGCATTGCTAGTTACATTGGCATCAGCTGATTGATCAGCTTGGTGAGCATCTGTTGCATCACTTGAAGACTTTTGTTTCCTTCCTCTTTTCTTGGATGTTTGCTCAGATTTAGCTTCAGATTTTAGTATCTTCCCACTGTCTAAATCATCAGGTTTAGATTCTGACTCCGGTATCTTCCCACTGTCCAGATCACCAGGTTCAGCATTGCTAGTTACATTAGCATCAGCCGATTGATCAGCTTGGTGAAAATCTGATGCATTGTCTAAAGGCTTTTGTTTCCTTCCTCTTTTCTTGGATGTTTGTTCAGATTTAGCTTCGGACTTTAGTATATTCCCACTGTCCAAATCATCAGCTTTAGATTCTGACTGTAGTTTCTCCCTGCTGTCCAAATCAACAGGTTTAGATTCTGACTCCAGTATCTTCCCACTGTACAAATCAGCAGGTTCAGCATTGCTAGCAACATTAGTATCAGCAGATTGATCTGCTTGGTGTGCATGCCCTGGCTCCTTTGAAGGCTTCTGGTCTACCAATATATCTTCATTCCCAGCCTCCGCAACGCCATTACTCATAACTGACTTCGGAGATCCATCCACATCAGGATTATCTCCTCCAGTATGAGTCTCCATCATGCTTTCTTTAGTCACCTGATCCTAAAATAATGACACAATACAATTAGTTAAAAGATAAGGATGGTCCACACAACTTGATGAATTAACCCATTACGACAGACAGAGAGAGAAAGAGAGGGAGGAAAAAAAAAAAAAAAACACCAATGAGTAACAACATAAACTAACAGGACATGCCTGAGCTGCATCATTGGGAGATGCCTCAGCAACCTTGTCCTCATTGACCTGACATAATCAGTACAAAATGTGATTCTATCATTTGTAGCAACAGCGTAAACAAATAACTAGGTAGCTAAAATGATGAATCAACTATAAATTACAGAAAGAAGAACCAAGTATACAACATCCCCCCCCCCAAAAAAAAAGAAGTCTACAACATGCCTGAGCCGCCCCTCCTGAAGTTGCCCCAGCCAATTTGCTATCCTCTGCCTGAAGAAAGCAAATGCAGTTTGTATTAGAAACAAAATCATCATTACCTTTACATTCACTTTATAAACAACAAGACGTTGTTTTCTAATGAGGTTAACGGCAATTTCAGTATACAAATATCAGCATCAAATAAAGATATTAGGCTTGACAACATTATTATATTAGATAATTATTAAAAACAAAAGAAATCCTCTACTGCAAGAAAAAAAAAAGAAAATGGAGTAGATCAATCAGAAACTCCAGGCACGGACGCGGGAACATGAAAAGGATGCACCATGATGTAACACAGCTATGCCAAGCACCGCATTTTTCAAGAACCTAGTAAGAATAATACATGGCAATATATATGTCCACATATACATAAAATGAATAAATAATTTTTTATATCAATATATGTATTTATTTATTTATTTGTCTATTTTCATTTACAATGGTAAACTATATCATTTTACCATGAAGCATATTGGAAAATAAGAGTGAAAAGCAGTAACATTTATTAAAAACTAACTAACAACTATCGTTACCAAACGCATTTTCAAGTTTTTATTTTTGTTTTCTACAATGAAAATGAAAACTAAAAACAAAAAACTGAACACAAAAACTGAAGACTAACAACTTCATCAAACAAGCCTAGACCTGTTTTATATTTTTGTTTCCAAAAAAAAATGAAAACTTAAATAGAAAAATATTATAAAAAAAAGTGTTTTCAATGTTTTTTTTTTCTGTTATTACTCTCAGGCATTACGATAGAGGCAGGTCACTCAAAGAAAATTAAACTCTCACTCTTACTCCTACCATTTCTCTCTCCCACTTATTTATTAGGTCAACCATGAAGAAAATGAGATTATATTGGAAATGTAAAGAAGCATACCATCTTTCCTCCACAAGCATTGTCATCATTATGTCCAACAGCTCTAGTTGCTCCATCACATATGGAAGCAATTACTTCACTGTAATTATCTAAGGAAAGGCCCAAGGATTTCTTGGCATGTATCAGGTATGGTTTAAGCTTTACTGCACAATTTTCAAATACTCTCTCGCCCAACTTCCGAGCAATTGGCAAAAATTCCTGAAAAAAAATAAAGACCTTCTCAGAGAATAAAATATATTTAAAAGAAACCAAAACAAACAACAAAAGAGGGGGGTGGAAAAAGATAATCCATCCCCAATGCTGACTCACCTGATTGTCCTTTTTTACACTTGCCAGTATGGAAGAGATTAGCTCGAGTGAAATATCTTCACTTTCTTCTAGTACAAGAGTCATAATTGTCTCCATGGAGGAAAAGATATTCTCTGGGTGATAATCCCTGAAGTTCAATAAAAGCAATATAGATATGACTTTTTACAGGTGACATTAACTTAGGGAAACAACGTTAACAGCAAATCAAGGTATATGAATGAAAAATAACACTTCAAGTCAAAAATGTTAACAGATAATAGCTTGTCATAAAATTTTAAACCTATAATGGGGGAAGAAGAGGTGATAACTTAAAAAATAGAAAATCCAGTTTTACAAATATTGGTACCAACAAAATTGCAGTTCCTTCCCTTTCACAACACCCCCCCCCCCCAAAAAAAAGGGACATTAAAAATGAACACCTTAATGGGGAAGAAGAGGCAATAACTTGAAAAATTGAAAATCCAGATTTACAAATATTGGCACCATACAGATTTCAGTTCCTTCCCCTTCACACCCCCCCCAAGGGACATTAAAACTGACCACCTTCTGAAACCCACTTTGTCCAAGCCCGGATGCCCCAATCCCCATTCAGACCACAAGGCCTGATTTGACCACCAGTCTCTAGATTGTCTAGTTTAGGGCACCGGCAAAACTGAAATTTTGGATGCCTTTGAACATTGTCACACAACCCAGATCCACCAACCCTTTTCATTCCAGCACCACAATCTGTCATCACGTGTATCTTACACCCTTTCATCATCTCTACAACTTTGCTTTCTTTTGCAATCCTAAACATGGTATACCCCGTTGATTCTTCATCTAACAACAAAGTTGAGCCCTCTGCTTCAACCCGAAAGGAAAGGAGAATGAGAATGACCGATCAACCAACTTCAACTCTGAACACCACCAGAATTTGACTTCTGTTACATCGCACACACAACCTGGCATATCCAAAATGGAATAATTTCGCTGTCTTTTCATCTAAACCAATGAAACCTGCATAGGTCATCACCTTCATCACTACCTCATTCCACAAGATGATAGGGAGATTAAGAACTCTAATCCACACTTCTTCCTAGTGCATGAGGCTTCGACACCTCTCCTATCAGATTCCACCATTATAGTCTCAATGACTGATCTTAAAATATCCACCCCTCTGCTTGGAGTTTACCAGCCACCTCCTCTGAAATAAGAGCAAGTAAATCCCTAGCACTTTCTACCTAAAGATAGGCCAAGAATCCAAAAATTGAATAGTTCTCATTTTAGGACAGGCCTCAAAACATCCATAAAAGATGCCAATAGAGACACAAGAAGCTTCCACCTCCACATTGCAGTTATCATCCTCTGGGCTCTGGTCTAGAACAAATCCTTACTCCAAATGTAGGCCACACCAGCGTCTCAAAACAACCGGTGCTAAACATTGCAATCACCAGTATCTCCCCTGATACAAAGTCGTGAAAAATCTGAGCTGCATCTATAAACCTCCAAGCTCAACTCTAGAATGAGCACCACGCCTACAGCACCTCCCCAATCAACCACCTATGGCTACAAATCTTCCATTGCTTGCAAGGCATCGAGCAACTACACATCTACCTCCATAAGTCAGCACTGCAAGGAGATATGACCAAACGTCATAGTCGGCAACAGAAATTCCTCCATCCTCATTCTTCCCATTTGTTGGACTGACTTGCCTCTTTCTACCACCAAGCACCAACCATCTCCATCGTCAACAATGTCCCATCTCTTCCAGCCAACCTGGAAGGTTTTCCTGCTCTCTCTAATCTCTCATTTTCAAATTACATTTTTATTTATTGTCGTGTCAATTCATTTATTATTAAAAACAACTGTCATGTTAGTGTTCCAATATTGTGCATTCTAGACTCGCAACAACGCATCAGGCAAATGAATGGCGTGAGAATTTGAGCCACTTAAGGAAGAATGTCATCATATTAATGGCAATAACTATAGATTGACTAGATATATAAACATATCACAAAAAGAATACCACCCCTTATTATCTAAAAATAAATGCCGAGCGTATAAATATTTCTCAAATTATCAAGCAAGGATTTCTCTTGTAGAAGCAAGAAATTCAAAATTAGCAAATATGAGAGAAATGGTGAAAGGTCAACTCATTGAGATTATAAACATGCCTAACTAATAAAAAATCAATAAATTATAAATTTGTGACAACCAACAGCTTATGCTTTGTATATCAATGCTCAGAGATATACATTTGATCTGAGGTCACATTGTTAACTTGAGAGAGATAGAAAGAGATAGGTAGCGTTAAGTTCCATGAGTATTGGAGAATTGTAGGAAGGAATTGCAACTAAAAAATGTCTGTGAAGGCACAAGACATTAATTATGTAAATGGATGCTGAAAAGCCCAAGAAACACAAACGCAAGGTTCATTCCAGAAATTGACGAGATAAAACAAAAGTCAACCCTATCTTCCTAGAGCTTGTAAGTCCTCACCTACAAACAGTCATCACATTACAGATCCAAGAAGGCCAAGAAAGTGAACATTGTGTATCCCTGACACTTAAGCTGGTTTGGCTTTACTGTTTTAGATTTTGTATCAGAATGATATATTGTATTAAATTTAAAAATACAAAGAATCAAGATAAAACGGTATTGCTAGACAAAGAAATCGCATTATAGCCTGGGGTTCTAACATGGCATAATCAAAAGAACATGTCAATAAGCTTAATACCAGTCTGTACCTTATAGCTCTCAGAAAGTGTTGAAACATCTCAACAATAAGCCCATCACATTCCAGATCCAACATCACCACACATGATCTGACCTTAGCTACAGTTTCAAGAATCAATGTCCTCTTACTATATGATCTACTGGACTTGTCCGATAGATTTTCAAAAGATGATACAATCAACTTGAAGATGTCCTGAGAACCCACAATGTGAAAAGCTATTAAGGTCAAAAAAAAAAAGGATGACAAAACTAATCTGAGGCAGAAAAAATAAAAATCCAATACCTTCATCCGATCATCATCATATGGAGCATCTGGAGCAGTAATTCTTGTTATCTCACTGATGCAAGAGGCCACTGCAACTTGCACGTCTACATCAGGATGCCTTAGAAGTTGATCAGCAACCAATGCCTTCATAGATGGTGAAAGTGCATTTTGCATTGACTTGGATGGCGACTGCTCAACTCTCGAGAGAAAATTCTCAACTTGCTTAAAAGCACAACAGAAGAAGATCATAAAAAGCATTTACAAGCAAAACAACTAATAATAAAAGGAAGCAATCAATAATCATTGTCCAATTTCATCCACAAACCCAAAAAAGAAACAAAAAAGAATATCAATGTGACATCTCTTTGGCCAAGAACTTGACTTCTTGCTTTCCTAACAAGCAAAAACAAGGTCCAAATACATGATATACATTGAAACAGCTTATGATCAAGTCAACTGGAAATTCTTAATACAACTATAAGAAAGGATGGGTTGGGGGCTAGATGGAGTAAACGGACGAAATGGTGTATATCCATAGTGCGATTCTCGCTGATGGTAAATGGTACACCAGCTGATTTTCTTTGGTGGCTTCCTAAAATTTCAGTCTAGGGAATCCACTAAGGCTTTAGCAAGATAATTGGTTGCTAAAGGGTTTCCCCGTGGGAAGTGCTTCTCAAGGTGCTTTTGAAATGTCCCATTTCTCTTTGCGGATGACTCAGTAATCTTTTTGCGAAGCAGATGTGAGATAGAACATCTCTGATGTGTGCTTATTCGTTTTGAGGCAATTTCAAGTTTAAATATCAACTTCAACAAGTCAATAATTATTCCAATTGGATATGTGGATAATGTGGATGACCTTGCTTTTGTCCTAGGTTGCAAAACTATCACATTATCTTCAAAGTAACTTGGGCTCCCACTACGGGGTCCTTTCAAGCCAAAGGAGGTTTAGGACAGGGGTGCTGGAGATGATGCAAAAGAAATTTTAGCAAAATGAAAACAGGAATACCTGTCAAAAGGGGCAAGGGTAGAGTTCGCCATCTAGTCTACCGATATATTTCATGTAGTTGTTCAACACCCCAATCTTGGTAATCAAGAGAATGAATAAGATTCAAAGGGATTTACTGTGGGGAGACAGTTGTGATGGTCTTAAAAACCACCTAGATGATTGGAAAACAGAATGCCTTGCACTTCATGAGGAGGAAATGGAATTAAAAATCTGATAATGTTCAATAAAGCTATGATGGACAAATGGCTTTGAAGATACAATTGTGAGAAAGATAAGATCTGGTGGAAAATCAACACTTATAAATTAGGGGCAAATTGCGGGGAGTGAAATACAACCATGACGACTACACCAATTGGCACTAGTCTTTGATTAAACATTGGACAGGGGTGGAAAAACTTTCCCAAAAAACAAAAAAAAAAACACATACAGATGACTGCTAGGGAATGGAGATAGAGCCAGAAGGAAGATTGGAGACATGCAATCCTGAACACTTTAATTTGTCAATCAATAAGAAAGCTGCCAGAACGTATAAACTTAAGTGGGTCAGACATGGAATGGGAGTTGGTCTTACGCAAGAATTTAAATGATTGGGAGATAGCAAGATATGTTAACACTTTTGGAGTTGCTACAATCAAGGAGGTCAGTGGAAGGTGATGACGAGGTTTGTAAGATTGATATCAAGTCAAGCAAGTTCTAGATTAGATTATATTACAGAATCCTTTGAAAGAATAGAGTTTCAGACTTTCCCTAGAAGAATGGACCGAAGGCGTGACTCCTAAAGTGGCATTCTTTACATGGTGTGTTGCATGGAAGTTATTAATTGTGGATAACCTACAAAAGAGAGGTTTTGCGATAGTTAACAAATGTAATTTGTGCAAGAGGCAGGAGGAATCCACTAACCACATGCTCATCCATTATGCTTGCGCCCATGGTTCAAAGTTGCAATTGCAACTGTCGAATTGGGCCGAAAATTTTTGATGCGGTCGTGGTGCGGTATCGGGCGATATGCAACTTTTCGCATTTTTTAGCTTAAAAAAAATTTAAACAATAAAATTGATATACTACATAACCAATTATATGGTAACTATTTTATTAAATTTTAGATAAACTACTTATATCATACAAATGAACTGATTAATTTCAATTACAACAATTAATATGTTATTTAATTTTATTCATAATTTATTAATCAGAATAATTAATATTTTATTTAATTTTATTCAAAATATATTAATCACAATAATTAACAATTCATATTTTATTAATATAAATTCAAAAAAAAAAAACTTACTACACTTTAAAAATATGATTCAAAATTATTACAAAACTATTTAATAAAGAATATTACAAACTTATACTTTCATAATTTATTTTATCCAAAATAATTATAAAATTATTAAATAATAGCTAATTGTGTTTAATAACAAAAATATATTATTCACTAAACTCATTACATATAATTAGTTTTATTTAAATATATATTGATTCATTTTAATTTTAAATATTCAAAAAAAATCACAAAGCCTCCTGCCAAAAAAAAAAAAAGGATAATAAATATAATAATTTCAAAACAAGGGTCACAGTAACCCTAACCCTAATGGACAGACAATTATATAAACGCCGCCGTCTCTGGTCTGACGAACGACAACGTGTAAGAGAGAGACACTTGACGATGGTCTACTGGCGATTAGGCTGCGACAACGGCAACCTATCTAGGAGGTTGAGTCGGCAGCACCTATTGAGCGGCGGACAACAACTAAACCAATTTCGCAAGGTTAGGTCTCTCGCTCTCATATATGACTTTCCCTTTTTCATCTCATCACTATCTCGCCGAGACAGCCAATATCTCACCGCAATTTGTCAATGTATCAGGCGTACCGTTGATATCTCGGAGTGTTACAGCCAGGACAAGACGATTTGCACTCTATCAATGAGATTTTTCAACGTGTATTGAGATCTTGGCGCTACCTCCTTCGATACAGAGCCAAGACACTGAGATCTCGACTCTCTCAACCGAGACTTCGAACCATGCTTGGGCCATGGAACAATGGGACCTGGTGCTTTCCAGATTCGAAGTTCAATGAGTTTTCCCAAAAGATGCAAAAGCGGTATTTTGATTTTTTTTTTTAGAGGGTGTCAGGGAAGTCCTAGAAAATGACAATTTTTTACCTTTTTCGGTAGGTTTGGAGAGAGAAATAGAAGACTTCTTTAGGATATAGAAATTTCATTATACAGAGTTAGAAGTGTTTTTGTGTCTCAATTTTATAGTCAAGTACATGAGGCTGTAGAGTCGGATAAAGTCTCTTTTTTGAGCTTTGTGGGAAGTTCGTTATGCTGAATGAGCAGGACTTAGTACATGGCATTATCTTGATGTCTACCTTCATCACAATTTCTTTCATCAATAAAATTCTTTATTTATTTATCAAAACAAAAAAAGGCCCAAATACACAATAGGAAGTGGAAATGTACAATGAGGACTTTTATGTTACATTCAACAAATTCGATGAACTCATCAGAGGCCTTTGTAGCAGAGGACTGAAATCAACATGGTGGAAGAAACTATACGCAGAAACACCCTTTTTCGTAGAATGGAAATCTAGAAAGACATTCTAAATGATTTTCAAATACACTAGTTCATCTGCCACCGTGCCTTAATAGATGGCAAAACTGCAGTTTGCATTGACTTCAATAATGATTGCTCAACCCTCAACAGAAAATTATCAACTAGCATAAAAGCATAACAGAAGATCAGTTAAAAGAAAAAATCATTTACAAGAAAAACAACTAATAATAAAAGAAAGCAATCAATCATCATTTTCCAATTTCATCCAATAACCCATATATATATATATATATATATATATATATATATGTCCATTTGACATGCCTTGGGCCCGGGAGCTCGATTTCCTGCCTAAGGAACACATTTTCTATAACAAGCAAAAGGAAGGCCCAAATACACAATAGGAGCTGGAAATATACAATAACAACTTCAATGTTACATTCAACTAATTCTATTAACCATTTATAGCCCTTTTTTTGGAAAGGACTGAAATCACCATGATCAAAGAAAACATACGCAGAAAAACCTTTTTCCTAGAATGGAAATATAGAAATATCATTCAAAGCAAGAATTGCAAGCCAACAATTTATCTACATTATTTTCCAAATATACTTGTTTCGGTTCCCCTCCACTTTCAATAGCACAAATTAATGTTGCACTAAATATAAGAAAAATCAACCAATTGGAATTCTTTGAACATCTAAAATTAATAAGTACAAATGAAATCACCAATGGACATAGACTACCAAACACCGTCTATTCTTTGAAAGTGCATGTATACATTAATTGAATAAATAGAATAGATGTTAAAATGCCCGAAACAAATTATGTAATAGATCTAGCAGTAACAAACATCTGATATACAGCAAAGGGCAATCAATTATCGTCCAAATTGTCCAGCAAGTTAAACTCAAAAATCATACTACTTTTTCATAATGAATATCCTAATGAACCCTACGGGCTATGGAATGAGCATTTATGTAGCCAGGTTGTTAAAACCAAGATTTTACTTAAAATCGGTGGAGGTCCAAAAAATCGAATCGCAAAATTGCAAGATACCTATAATATGAAAACATAATCTATTATGCTACAATTCTTCATTTAAAGCTTCCTCTTTTTTTGGGGGCCGGGGGGGGGGATAAGTAAAGAATTCTATTAACAATAGAAGAGAGCAAAGAAATGCATCAAGCAAATGCCATACACAAAAACTTATTCATATCAATAAAATAAATTATCAACAAAGTTCCAAAAAAATTCTATATATGGTTCTATAGTCCGTTTACTCAACCACATAAGACCTTTAACTCATATAATTGACATCAAAATAATGATATCATTTTATCTCAACTATTTGTAGGAGTTTATTTGTATTTGTAATATTTTATTATTGGTCTCTTGATTTCCATCATAACTACGACATTTAATTTATGGTAGTCAATTTGGTAGAACAATACACATAGTCATCAACTAGTATAGCATAGGTACGTGTTATAGAATAAAAAACAAATCTACAAAAAAAAAGTAATAGTAGTAGTAATGATAATAATAATAATAACAAGTGAAATAGTTGTGGCCCATCAAATGAAAAAAAAAAAAAAAACCATAAAAGTATATTTTATTTGACAAAATTACAAAAAAAAAATCACTTAATTTTTAAAATCGGTAAAATTGCATATAAAATCAAGATTTTACTGATTTTACGTCCCAAAATCAAGATTTTATCTATTTTACACCAATCAAGATTTTACGTAAGATCGAAAAAAGTTTCTCGTTCTAACATCGTAAAATCATAAGATTTTAAGATCTAAATCAAGATTTTAACAACATTGTTATGTAGGATTGCCAATGAAATCATAACAGTATCTAAACTTATTTCAACATTAAAAAGTTATCGTTAATTTTTCTCCAATTTTTTCTTTATCTTCCCCATTATCATTTGACGTTGCATCTATGTGTCTTTCATCTCATACAAGAATCATCTAAATCATTAAAAAGGAGAAAAAGGAAGTACTTTAACACATCCTACAAAAGATAGCCACCTAAAATAGCCATGCAAACAGGTCCGATCAGTTGTCTAGTCAAGTGGCCAAAACTGGGATGCAGGGCCACATCTTAGCTGCCTTAGTGAAGATCGCGTAGAAATTTAGGCCTTCAATCACCTAGGAGCCCAAATGGCCAGACAGACACCATTATTACACTGCCTACTGGTAGCAAAATCATGTTCCATATAAATTTGATTTGTTTGGTGCCAACAGACACTCATCTTTAGTACAGACTTCTAATTATGACCACATAAAATGGATGCATTATTAGAATCTGTTGATTCAACAAGATGCAAACTTGCACTTAAGGAAATTTCAGCCAACAGACTGAAATTTCAATGACCCAAAAATATAACAAGTCGACCCAATTTGTATACACAATACAGTACAATGCTCAAAAGTATATCAAAATATAATGTCATCATCCCCCTAGAACTAAGTTCAATGTATTAGTCGCAAAACCAAAGAAGTAACAAATAAAGTAAATAAAGAGCCATATTTAAAGGGCATGAAATTTCCAAACTCGAACCAAACATCACAAGGAACATGCAGTACAACAAATGTTAAACAAATTACCAAAAAATGTTGAAAACCCACCTAATAGAAACAAGTGCAGCAAACGTAGACATACAACTACCCGTTACCAGTAATAAAAATACACCGACAATCTACTACAAACCCTAGAAATCAACTCCCGAAAAAAAAGATACTCAACAGATCAAAAACCCAAACAAGTTAGAGCTTTACGTCAAGCAGAGGAAGGAGTTCATCGACCGAGGAGGGAGGTTGAAGAAGCCTACTCCCAGCTTCCTTCAGCTGCTCCTCAAGCTCTGTCTCCGCAGAGGCCATTCTCTTCTTTCTGTCTCTCTCTCTCTCTCGATCTTCCCGCAAAAAAAGAAAGAAAAATCCCTGATTTCAACTCAAAAATCAAAAATTCATACCATTGAAACCCCAGAATACAAGAAAAAAACCCAAATCCAAACGGTTCCGGACAAAATTCACCGATGTCGCGAAACCCTACACCGCCAGCAACCCGAAAAGGAAAGGAGATCCATAATCAAGAACAAGAAAGAATTTTGAATGCATGAGATATACAGGGAAAGGAGTTTTTATTGGTTATTAATATATTTTTCTTCTGTTTTTTTCTTCCCCCTATTTTTTGCTTGCTTTTTATTTGTGGATATTTTGATGGGGGAGAGTTGGCTCGGAATCAGCCCAGTTCCTGCATTTAAATTTAATTTTTGTATTCGATTCCGCCAACGGGTTCCAAGGCGTCGCGGGCCACTGCGGCTCCACGTGGCTCCCCTCATCACTTTTGACTTCCGCCGAGCGTGCATTTAGGCTGGAAAATAAGTTGAGTTGTGTTACGTATTTATTTTAGGGTGGTGTTTAATTTGTTAAAATAAAAATATTAAAAATTAATATAAAAATAACACTTAATAAATTTAATTTAAAACAAAAGTTTACAAATTTTGCTTATAACTAAAGTTTTTTTATATTTTTTTAAAAATCCAAACACCCTACATATTTATCCTGATTTCAAATTTAGCATTGTTTAGAAAAATCAAGGATCTGTTAGGCACAAAAAAAAACTCTGAGAAGTACTAAAAATATTTATAAATTTTTAAAATTGTTTAACACATTTTATATTTCTCGTACTTCATAAAATTTTTATAAATTTATATATATTTATATATTTCAATAAATTTTTTACAAACTCTAATAATTTTTCTATAAATCTCAAAAATTTTTTAACAATTTTCAATAAATTCTGACATAAAACCGTTCTAAAAAAAATTGTGCGGACGTTTTTTCTCTCCAAAAAACTGACGCAGAAGATCAAAAAGCTTCATTATTTATATTTGAAAAACTTGGTTTGGTGGGTGCGTGCCAAACGCCAAAAATTTTCACAAATCACATTTTTCGCTATTTTTTATTGTTTTTCACGGCACCAAACAGACCCTAAGTTTAAAAATTTAACAAAAGTTTGGCTTGACCATTTAAAAAGTATTTATATCGAATAACTTATCTCAAATTATGAACTTGTTATTTTATTAAATAATAATTTTTTATTATAGAAATAATATACATTTATGATAACCCAAATTTTAACTTCCAAAGTACTTGTAAATTGATTAAAAAAAAATTCTATACAATTCGCAAAAACTTAAAATGTTACATTTTTTGGCAAAGAAAATATATATATCTCCCAAAATTAAAGAAGTGTTAAATGCTAACAAAATACATAAATGAATAAAATTAGTATTATTTATTTATGCTATATACGTAATAATTTTATAAATTATAAAAATAAACTCTTGCGTCTGAGGGCCTGACATTTTTTATTTAATTAACAAACGTACTTAAAAAGAAACATATTTAATTCCCTCGAGATATAAGAAATTACATTTTCCACCCAAAAAACAAACAATGACAACAAGTTACCGCTCCCATTAAATCACCATTAGTCAACTGTTACTTTGCAACTGACAACGGGAAATTCTCGTAAACGATATTATAGATTTATTGTTTTACCATAAACAATATTACCGCCCTGTTTTAACTACTACTAAAATCACCTATTTCCACTACATATATAATACAAATTTATTTTTTAATTACTTATTAAGAAACAATATATATATGTATATATATAGACACGCACGTATATTTATGCATTTATAATAGAAATAAAATCTTCTAAAAAAATGTCAAGAATGTCTAGAAATACATGTTAATTTTGTTAAGAAGAAATTAATATTTCGTTTGGAATTCTAAATTTTTTTTAAAAATTCAAAAAAAATTTCGAAAATTTTCAAATTTTTCCAATCAAATTTCACTACGTATCATTTCTATATTACTTCAACACCAAGTTTTAATTTTTTTTTTTTAATTTCTTTAAAACTCCAAACACCACTTAAATAACATCCAAATGGAAATTGGAGATTGGTTCGAGGGATAGATTTAGCCTTGCCTGCTTTTGTCAAAATTTAAGAAATTCAAATGCCTGCCATTATATTTTGGGTTTAAAATTCTAATAAAAAGTAACTGTTTCAAGGCTAAAATGGTAAATTTATTAATTTTCGTGAACTCTGTTAGAAGATAAATGCTGATTGAGAGGTAGAGTAATTTTCCATATCTGACGAGGAAATTAAACTAATATGAAATCTAGGATTGTAATTAGGTAGGATATTGCTTAATTAATAATTATCATTATTAAAATCACAGAGAAAAAATTAAATATTTTATCTAAAATAAAGTATTAAACCAAACCAGTAATAACCGAACTTTAGGTTTGATTTATTTATTTATTTATTTATTTTTATTGGTTTGGTTTGATTTTTGGATTCCAGTTTCTATGGTGTGTCATTTTACGTATTTACCCTTGGGGAATGATTATTTATTTTTTTATTTTTTTATAGTTTTGTTACTATATAACAACCTTAATTATTTTTTTAAAAATTGATTCTTTACTGGATAAATTAAACTAACAGCCATATGTTGTCTTCAAATAGCACTAACAGCCCCAAAATATGAAAGACGTCGCCTACCAACATTACGTTTATTTTTTTAGTTAATTTACGAAAAAGTCCTCTTATCTTTGGAAATTATAAGTAGGTTGTCATCTCATCTCTTTTTATTATTACAATTACACTTTTCTATTTTTTTTTCCTATCTTTATTTTTCTCTTTTTAACCTAATATGATCGTAGTAGTTTATCAACAACTTAATATTTATTTTTCTCTTTCAATAGATTAAAAAAGCGACATTTTGATTTTTTTTTAATAAAATATTATCTATTGCAATTTTCAAAAGTAAAATATTGAATATTTAAATAGAGAAATTTTTAAAAATTGATTGCTTATTTAATAAATAAATAAATAAATATTATTTTTCAATAAATTTTACTCTATTTGGGGAAGTCATTCACCGAACGCGCTCTCGTCATAACAGTCCTACCTACTCTTTCTTGAGTCACTACGATATGATGTTGTAAAAAAGAGGAGCTTGACATCGGAACTGCGGATCGTTAAATTAAAATCCAATGATCCAAACAAATTCACTTTTACTTTGAATTAAAAAATACTGAATGTGTTCAAACTATTGAATTTTAATTCAATGGCCCATAGTTCAGCTGTCACCAAGCCAGCTGACATTCGCTTAATGTCAGCCCTTGAATCCAACTTTGTAACATGTTGAGGTTCATACCAAAAGATGAATGAAACTGGTAGAATTATTCTAAAACCAAAAAAAAAAAAATGCATATGATGATCACGTCGCCTCTGCTTCTCTGTTATGAGTGTTACACTTTTCACAAATTTTCGTATATATTTCAAACAAAATTAAATTACAGGAGAAAAAAATACATACACCATATATGCAAATTGAACTATAAAGCTGTATTTATAGATTTAATGTAAATTCGAGAGTTTATTTAAGTATTATTAATTCATTTTAGAAAATACAAATATTTTTATACTTTTAAAGAGATATACTGTAATTCGATGTATCATTTCTTTAAAGCAGTTGTTAGAAGGTTAACAACAAATTATATTCATTAAATTCTTTAGTTAGCGATGTTTTATTTTAAAATTATGAGGGACAGGGACTTAGAATCGTTGAATGAAAAGAGTGACAAAACTAAAGACAACTTGAAAACGTATCAAATCTGTATTAGCAGAGCTCATGATGCCATGGCAAAACCTAAACAATTTCAATAAGGGAATTTGGTCCTGAAAACTGCAAATCATGTAATAAAGGGAATGTTAACACAAATTTACACAATAATGGGAAGATCTTTACATCAACAAAGTGGTACACGTTTGCAATGGGTGGTACAAAATTATGAACCCCACAACAGAAAAACTTAGGGCTCCCATTAACATTAAATGGTTGAAGGCTTATTATTATCATTGATATATTCTCCGTTAATACAAGAATTTGCTTGGAAATATCACTTTATAGGATGTTTGAATTAGCTTCCTCTAATTTGGTGAACCCCCAAGGGGTAACCTCCCAAGGTCCCTTGTACTTGATTCCTGAGTTGTCCAAAAAGATCTACCGCCCTGAACCCCCAAGTAACCTCTAACCTGCCAAGGTCCTTTTGCTAGGTTACAAAATTCTTCATAAAGAATATTCAGCAAGGGAGAGCATTTCATAAACATGGTGGTAGTTCATAAAGTAAACATTTCACACAGAAATGCAGAGGATAAAACACAACGGCCAACCCGCTAGGGTAACTGAGCAATTCTTGGGATCAACCGTAAACTCGAAAATCTTGAGTTTGCTACTACCCTGTTTTGTCCGGTACTCAAGTCTTATGAGTGAGTTCAAACATCCCCGATTTACCCATCCGCTACGCAATTCGTTGAGAGCTACAATTAACCAGTGCGGATTCCGGGTTACCAAAAAAAAGAAAACACAACGACCAGGCAAAATGCATTTCATTACAGAATCTTTTACAAAATATATTCGAAAGGTATTCTCCTTTAGCCAGATTGCAACAAATTTTTACAAATGCTTTGACTAAAAGACCACGAGGGGTCACTAAGATTCTCAAACGCTGTGGCATGCTCCAGCAGGTTTGCTTCATCACTTTTCAACCTTTGCAACACGTCTTGGGCTTTCCTTATATCACCCTGAACGCGGGTCAGTTCTTGTTTCACGCGAGAGGCCTTCAGAGAATTACGGGCCTTCTGCATCCCTTCCTTAAGCCAACCGACGTCAAGATGTGAAAATCTAATCATGGCCAGGCTTTGACACAAATGCTCTATTTCTTCCATAGATAGCTCTCCTAGGGGCTTCTTATCCAGACTTTGCATAATTACCCCAAGAAATTGAAGGTCCAACGCCTTGACAAAATTTGGCTCAGAAAGAATGCAATTGAATATTTGGCCGCGGCAATCGTACAAGTCGTGCAGATAGGGTAAGAAGTCCGGAGAAACACCCATGAATAAAGCAGCTTTACTAGGTAACCCTGCGGAGGGATCACCCGGGGCAGCCCATGCCGAAGAAGTTTGGACCACTGCCGAGGCAGAATTTTCACCCGCGGGAGGAGAAATAGCTACCTCCCCTCCTGGAGCATTCCTTGAAATCAACAACAACAAAAACAACAATAATGAAATTACACAACTGGCTCTCTCACCCACAAACAGACATAGTATATGTTTGGAGTGATAAAAAGTAAAATAAAGTGAGAAAAGTTGTGAGTTCGTAATACGTGCAGTGAAATAAAAAAATTGATGTGATAGAAGTTTTTAGAGGTTTTTAGATTTTTTTTTGTTTTTTGGAGATGCCAAACGGTGCCATAATATGGACAAACTTCCATTTAGAAAACAAAAATATCAACAAATATGCATACTTGATTTATCATGCAAAATGTGTCTGTAGAAAATACATCAGTTTTTTTGTACAATCATAGCAGAAAATCAACTTTGAAATTTTTCCTAAATGGAAGCAGACTATAAAATTAGCTCCCAACAAGACACTTACCTTCTCCAGTGGCATACAGCTGACTGCATATATTGATGGGTTAATCCACTACTCAAATGATTAAGGAAAATAGTACTAGGTAGATGCCTCAAAAACTAGATTTTCAAACATTAACTTAGCAATTTGCACATCTAGAAAAATATTTAACACAATATTTATCTATATCCAAGTAACAAAGTGCAAGAGAATACAACAAATATTTTCCAAGGTAATATAGACCCTATTGGATGGTAAACTGGACACCCTATGAAACAAGGTCAATGGCTCCCTTGATCGTTCTTAAAATTTGAAATAAATGGCAACCACATAGCAAGCTCGCATACAACCAATAACGCTTGAGGAAGTAAAGGCAAGTTTCGCATGCCCCAAAAAAAAACAAGACAGCTGTATGCAAATTAAGCCAAGATTCAAAACACCTAAAACTCACACCCTTTCCAACAAAAAGCTAATTATTAAGAAAAACAAATTTCTGATTTAAATCACAAAGAGGACCCCATCCCTTCACAACTGCAGCCCTATCAAACTCTCCACTAGTCCACTCATTGATAAGACAAACTGCACCATACTCTCTCCCACTTGCCCCTAAAACGAGGTACCCACATGCCATAATGAGTAAATAAGCAAATACCTCCAAAGAGAGTTTGCTTTTACCATTCCTCAAAATTATCCTTGCATGGCTAAATGTCAACATTGTTTTCATAATTTTTTTCTCATCTTCTGACACCTATCAATTTAGAATATATATTATTCACCAAACTATATCACTGTAAATCCAGGGCTTCAAAATGTGAAGATACAATAGATTTTAACTTACTAATCAATTGCCTTTTTCTCCTTCGATTGTCTGTCTTCTATGGGACAGGAAATATTGACAAATAGAGAAAATCATGATTCTAGCTCTTGTTTTGTTTCGTTAGAACTGGTTAATTAGATTTTTTTTCCATAATGTACTATTTATAACGAAATGTAGCCAATTCAATTTTATGTCAACGCCAAATCATTTATCCCAACTTGGATTTTTTTTTTTTTTTTTTTGGCTTCTCGTTTCAGTTGACTAGCATGATTATTAGTCAGTCACATCTGAGACGTCCCTTCAGGACGTGGAAAACTTTATTTTTGCATTAGCTCTTTACAAGCAATTTTTATTTTTATTTTTAGCTACTTTTTCATTTGGCATAATTAAGGCACATTGTTCTCTTGCAATAAATTTGATAGAGATAGAAATATATTTCTATATTTTTGGTAGGATCAGATGATCCTCAATCTGACCCAATCCAATGACCCTTTTCCAACAATCCAAGCTAGAAACCTAAATTTGACAAAACTTGTCTACTGTCACTGTCGACTGCCACACTCCACCACTATATTTGCATTTATTTCTACTCACAAAATTTGTAAATACCAAACTCGTTCCAACAAACAAAAACTGAAAACCAACAAAGCTGCTTATTAAACTTCACATATTTAATTTGGAATATCCAATGTTAAAGCAAAAACTGATATCTTCTGAATTAAAAAGACAGAATCAACTAAAAACAACACATACATTTCAAGGGAAGGATCAGCAATTTGGTCCTCAATAGCTTGTTCCTGGCAATAAACATTATCGGCATTAAAACAGAACATATGGCAAAATATAGGACCAAATATAGAAATCAACCCAATGCTCACCACATCTGATGAGTCACCTCCTACAGGCTCCCACCTTTCCTTTCTAAGGTTCAATGTTTCTTGATCGCCATCTTTATACACGATCTGCTAAAGAATAAATATAACAACTAAGTAGGGAAAATTGGTTCAACATATGTAACACCAATATATAAAAAGCACAGCAAATGTAAGTAAAACATTTATAAATATAATGCGCAGAAATAGACCGAGCAAAAATAAGCATGCTGACCCTGTGGTTCTTTTTAACAGGGTCAAAATAATCAACAACACCTTCATAAAACCTGCAAGTAACAGAAGCACCCTTTGAGATATGAGCAATGCACGCAAATTGCTCAACTAGAATTATTAGTATGGCAACTTGATCAAAAGCTCATCTTTATTAGAAGATATTATAAAATGACAATGAAATTAACTGAGGCATGCCCAAATAATCTGCTTTGTGTCCTCTAGTGAAAGCAAGAATAAAGCATCATCAAAATATTATTTTCATCACGTCATAAATAGGCAAATCATGACTCAGGAGAACAATTGACCCAGACACTGCCAAGCCCAAAACTGCACAACTACAACTATAATGGGACATATATGACACAACATGAAGGATCAAAATTTTATTCAAGTACGGTGTTCCAGTGAGCACAGAAATGGAAACATCTCGGAAACCTTTGAAAAAGGTTTTGGAAACATTTTGAAATCAGCACAAAAATATCAAGATACATAGAAATGTATAACATATGAAATCAAGAAGGATCAAAATTTTGTTCAAGTAGAGTGTTCCAGTTAAACATGGAAAAGGTAACATTTCGAAAGCAGCACAAAAATATAAAGATGCATAGAAACCTATAATGCATTAAATCATGAAGGATTAAATATTTGTTTGAGTAGGGTGTTCCAGTTAGCATGAAACATTTCGGAAAGCTTTAAAAAAAGTTCAGGAAATATTTTGAAATCAGATCAATAATACATGTAATGCATGAAAACTTAATAATTTGTTAGTTAAATAAATTATTATTTTGATATATTACTAAATCATTATTTCACTCATATTACATTCCTGTCTCAACTCCACCTATGTTGGGGTATCCTTGACATAGCCGGTCCCAAGCCCAAACAAAGGAGGAGGGTTCTGCGTTAGGTAGCCGACAGCGAGCACAATATTCAGTCGGATATTTTTTCATTGATTTGACACCTAATGAGATTTCATGGGGGCATCTCCTACTTAGCGGCGCGCTGTATGGTCCAAGTACAGTGTTAAATAAGCGAGGACCGTTGCATCGGCGCCCGGGTGCAGTGTTAAATAGGCAAGGGTCCTCATTTTCTTGGATGAGTGAGAGGGGTAAGGAAGCTAGTGCAAAATAGAAGACTGAGATTAAGTATTTGGAACATCGAAAGCTTAACTGGGAAACTTATGGAAGTGGTGGATACAATGGAAAAGAGACGAATCGCAATTGCTTGCTTGCAAGGGACAAGGTGGGTGGGACAGAAAGCTAAAGAAATTGAGAGGACTGGGTATAAGTTATGGTATACGAGACTTAATAGATCGAAGAATAGGGTCAGCATAATAGTAAGCAAGGACCTAAAAGAAGATATAGTTAATGTAAAAGGCTGTGGAGATAGGATTATTGCAATTAAGTTAGTATTAGAAGAAGAAATAGTAAACGTAATTAATGCTTATACCCCTCAAGCGAGCTTAGAAGATGAACATAAGGAGAAGTTTTGGGAAGATTTAGAAGGAATGCTATTAGAGATACCCCAAGGAGAAATGGTCTTCATAGGAGGAGATTTGAACAGTCATGTAGGACGCAACGTAGATGGATACATAGGAGTACATGAGAGATATGGATACGTTAATAGAAATAAAGCAGGGAAGGATATTTTGGAATTTGTAGTGGCTTATGATCTCATGGTGATGAACACCTTTTTTAGGAAGAAAGAGGAACATTTGGTGACTTATAAGAATGGCTCCTCAAGGACACAAATTGATTTCTTCTTAACTAGGAAAAGAAACCGCATAGCTTGTAAAGATTGCAAGGTTATACCGAGGGAGAACCTGACTTCCCAACATAGGTTGTTAGTTATAGATGTGCAGCTTCAAAGGTGGACTAGAAAAAAGAAGTTGTATAGATGCTCAAGGACTAAATGGTGGAACTTGAAAGGTGATAAGCAACTAGCATTCAGGGAAAGAGTACTAGAGGAAGACGTTTGGGCGGTTAATGAGAATGCAAATAATATGTGGGATCAGGTAGCAGAGTATATTAGGAGGGTAGGAAAAGAAGTCTTAGAAGAATCCAAAGGGAGTGCTCTGACACAGAAAGAAGCATGGCAGTGGAGCGAGGCCGTCCAAGACAAGATAAGAGTTAAAAGAAAGTGTTTTAAATCTTAGCAAAATGATCGAAATGTAGTGAACTTGGAGAGGTATAAAGAAGTAAAAAGAGAAACCAAAAAACAGTTAGTGAGGCTAAGGCAAAGGCATTTGAGGATTTATATAGGCGACTTGACACTAAGGAGGGCGAAAGAGAGATATTCAAGCTTGCTAAATCCAGAAACAGGCAAACCAAGGATTTAAACCAAGTTAAATGCATTAAGGATGAGGATGAAAAAGTATTAGTAAAGGAAGAGGAGATAAAAGAGCGTTAGAAGAGCTACTTTTACAAGTTATTTAACGAAACAGCAGGAGTGACATACAATTGGCACAATTTACCACCTTTAGGGAAGAATTAAATCATATGTTCCATAGGAGAGTCAGTAGAGAAGAAGTAAAAGAAGTATTGAAAAAGATGAAAAATGAGAAAGCGGTTGGGCCAGATGGTATCCTTATTGAGGTTTGGAGGTGTCTAAGAGAGTGTGGCATAAGTTGGTTAACAAAACTTTTTAATGTAGTGCTAAAGAACAAGAAGATACCTGATGCATGGAGGAAAAGTATTTTTATATCCATATACAAGAACAAAGGAAATATTCAGAACTGTGCGAACTACCGCGGGATTAAATTGATGAGCCATACGATGAAATCATAGGAGAGAGTTATTGAGAGAACGTTAAGAATGACAACAAACGTTTCAGAGAATCAATTTGGTTTCATGCCTGGGAGATCAACCATGGAGGCTATCTTCCTCCTGAGGAGGTTAATGGAACAACATAGAGAAGGTCAAAAAGATTTACATATGGTGCTCATTGATTTAGAGAAGGCCTATGATCGGGTTCCTAGAGAGATTCTATGGAGAGTATTGGAAAAGAAAGTAGCGTGTGTCGCATATATTGAGGCGATAAAAGACATGTATGATAGAGTCATGACGTCTATACGGACGACTGGTGGAGAGAATAAAGAGTTTCCTATCACGATTTGTCTACACTAAGGCTCAGCGTTAAGCCCGCACTTGTTTGCTCTAGTTATGGATGAGATTACAAGATATATTCAAGATGAGGTGCCGTGGTGTATGCTATTTATAGATGATTTTGTTTTAATAGATGAGACGAGAGAAGGAGTGAATGCTAAGCTAGAATTGTGGCGAGAAATGTTAGAGACAAAGGGATTTAGGCTAAGTCGATACAAAACGGAATATATGGAATGCAAGTTTAGTCAAAGTAGAGTAACTGGTAGCATAGAAATAAGTTTAGGCACATAAAAGATTGTTGAGAAAGAAAACTTTAATTACCTTGGATCTATGGTGCAACAAGATAGAGGGATTGATACTGATGTAAGTCACAGGATTCAGGCTGAGTGGACCAAATGGAGGAGTGTTTCGGAAGTCTTGTGCAATCAAAAAGTCTCCCTCAAGGTGAAAAGAAAGTATTATAAGGTGGTGGTAAGACCAGCGTTGCTATATGGATCAGAGTGTTGGGCAATAAAGCATAATCATGTTCAGAATATGGCAGTTGCAAAGATGAAAATGCTAAGATGGATGTGCGGGATTACAAGGAGAGAGAGGATTAGAAACGAGAAGATTAAGGACAAAGTAGAAATATCACCGATTGAAGATAAAATGAGAGAATCGATTAAGATAATTCGGCCATGTTAGAAGGCATCCAATGGTGGCACCTGTTAGAAGGTGTGAAAGCATGGAGATTGCCAAGAGTAGGAGAGAAAGAGAAAGATCCAAGAGAAGTTGGAAAGAAACTATTAAACATGACTTTGCCTACCTAGATCTAACGGAGGACATGGCCCTAAATAGATTTAATTGGCGACGTCAAATCCATATAGCCGACCCCACCTAGTGGGAAAAGGCTTGGTTTGGTTTGGTTTGGTTTGGTTATTACATTCCTGTCTCCTAACGAAACATATAGACAACCTTTAACGATGAGGAAAGGCGTAGTATAGGGAAACTAAAATAGAAAATGCATGTGATCATATATTGTTATAGACACATGAATACAAAACAACTAATCTTTCTAATATAATTATGCTTTAACATGAATATAAAGATAGATCCATAAAACAGCTATCTTAGGCCCCGTTTGATAACATTTTTGTTGTCTGTTTTTCTATTTATGTTTTCAAAATTTTGTAAACTGGCAACAAAAACATATTTATTAAATCTGTTTATGTTTTTTTGTCTCTAAAAAAATGAAAACTTAAAAAGAAAAACGTAAACAAAAAAAAGATGTTTTCACTCTGTTTTTTTTTTTTTTTCTTGTTGCAAACATTTTGTCAATTTTAACACTATGTATTTTATTAAACTAAAATTATTTTTAACAGATAAACATTAATTTAATTATCTAAATTAATATATAATATATTTTATTAATTTATTTTTAATAAATTAAATTAATTTAAATCAATTAATCTAATTAACATGAAATATATTTTATTAAATTATTTTAATAAATAATAAAATAAAATAAAATTAATTAATTAATTTAATAATTAATTTAATTAATATGAAAATATTTTATTAAATTATTTTTATTAGATTTCATAATTAACTTATTTAAATTATTACAAAATATATACTATTGAATTATTTTAATAAATAATATAATTAAATTATAATTAATATCTTTTATATTTACTAAATTAAATGATATAATAATTATATTTTATTCAATTATTTTTAATAAATAATAGAATTAAATTATATTTTAATATACTATTATATTATTGAATTATATGATTTTTAATAATTAAATTAAATTAATATGAACTATATTTTATTAATTCAATTAATTTTTAAAAAATAATAAAACTAAATATATTATTAAAATAAAAAATTAATAATTGTAAACAAAATTGTATTTTCAAATACAATTTTAGTTTTCATTTCAAAAAAAAAAAAAAACGACAACAAAAAACAAAAAATAAAAAACATAAACACACAAACATAAACAGAAAAATGACATTGTGACCAAACGGCCCCTTAATAACCATGTCTTAGGTGATCAAACAAAGATACAAAACAGCTTCCTTTTTCATGCGTATCTCAAATTATGTGCAATATCTAGTAATCAACACATCATCAAGCCGAAGTACCAATAAAATGATGTTAAAAAACAAAGTTGAATGCAAACACCTAAAAAAATTATCAGAAAAGGAATGTGTTACAATTGGAAGCTAGACGGTACAAGATATAGCAACACAAACAGAAAATATAAGGAAGACTAACAATTCATTAGTTAAAATTAGGAAAGCTTCTTCAGTCAGTACTTTCCAGTATCTGGTATAATTATAGAACCTAATGGAAGCACTTACATCTGATCATTTGGCCACCAGACCTTAATCGTTAAACCGACCAGGTTATCACCATATTTTGTCGTATCATCAGATGCCTGGCATGAAACAATAGTCAATTGATTAGAATTGATCCAAATTATGCTAAAAAGTGATTCATATACAACAGAAGCATTAAATACAATGGATGCAACTGCAGCATGTAATGTTTTCTAGGTTATCACCTAAACCGAACTGCAGTATTAGTCACTCCACCGTAAATGAAACGCAAATGCCAGCCCAAGCAAGCTCCAAAAATATCTCAATTTAACCCCAATTTTAAACTTGCAAACAAGATTTAGTTTAAATGACAAGCAATGTTAGAAATGTCTCAATTTAACTTCACTTTTTAAACTTGTAAGGATGAGTTTTTTATACTGTCCAACCGATCCAGGTATGTTTGATGACCTTTCATCTTATGCCCTCTCTCTCTCTCTCTCTCTCTCTCTCTCTCTCTCTCTCTACACACACACACACACACACACACACACACCCCTTTTATATACCTCTCTTAACGATTTTAAAGGAGTTATCACTCCATGCCCAAAACCCTCTAATTTTTTTTAAACGTGTGTCCCAAAAGCTTCAAGTTATTAGAAAATTGGTCCAACAATCGACATTAAGATATCTTACCACTCAGTCCTCAAATGTAACCCTGACTCACACGTGGACCGGTCACACAAACAACCTAAACAAATATGATGCACCAACACAAGCTTACAAAATTGCACAAGAACAAACGAGGAATAAGCACAAGACTTAAACCCAAGAGCTCCTAGAAGTAGAACTCTACTACCATGTTAAATCACTAAGTATCTCAAAAGCTTAAAATGTTAGGAAATAGCCCCAACAATACATATTAAACTATCATCTGTTTTTTTTTTTTTTTTTTTCTCTGATAGATATATGAGAAAATTAAGGCATCAAGGGATGCCACACATATACAAAGAATTGCAAGAATCCATAACTCCATAATCTCAATGAAAGACCAAAATAAAAATGCCAATATGAATCTACACACCAGAAATCCACCTACGTAGTCCAATCACCCCAATTAGAGCCACATTTTTTTAATTATATGACCCTTTTCCATGTACAAATTTATCCGTTCATATATCTCCATAATCATTTCGCCTAGCATAGCCATATTGAGAGGTAAAATCCTACGAATTGCAATCCCCCCTCTTCCTTTGATTGGTCTACACATCTCCCATCTAACCAAAAGATATTTAAATTCAGCCCCCAAAAATTCCTCGGGTATTTTTCTACATTTTTACCTTTGATACAAGTACATCGAACAACAATATGAAATAAGTTGCATGATTGATAGAGTGTGGTGCTTGGCTCAGGTGGTTGAGCTTTCATGTTACCCACTCACGGCCTGGTTCAAACCCGGGCTCCCCCCTTCCCCTGCTTAACTATCAAAAAAAAAGTTGCATGATTGATAAGGTACTTTTCATGGGTGTTACTCTTGGTTCTTTGGAAAGATAACCTTTTCAATCATGTCAATCTCTTTTTCCATAAAAACATTAGCCCAAAGGGAAGCCCCAAATATACCATGGGAAGAGAACCTTCTTTGCAACGCATAATTATGGAAAATTTTTCCATGCCGATCACATCTAATAGCTTTGGTAAGCCTAGATTTACTTTCAGACCTCAAAACAAATCTCAAGTGTCCCAACTGTAGTGGATCAAGCCTGCAAAATATTATAGTATCTTCTATGCTACAAATGGGAAACCATCACTCTTTCAGGAGCAACACCACCCATCCCAAAGCCTTCAATAAACCTCCATGTATCGCTTATTGAATCAACCTACTCAGAGCTTCCATCGCAAAGATAAACAGCATCACCATACCACAAAACCCTTGTTGAGTTATAACAAACTAAACATTCCCATTCACTAATACTGAAATTTTGGATATAAAAATGCACCATAATATTACATTTCTTCCGTGTATCCCCAAATGCCATTCTACCCAAAAGACATAACACAAATTCCCAATTTACTTTATCGTAGGTTTTCTCAATGTCTAATTTAAAGACGACTCTAGATTTGGCACATTTTAACCTTGTGTCAAGTGCCTTGTTTGCTATCAACACTGCATCAAGAATTTGTCACCACTTCACTAGTCTACTGTGTTTCAAAGATAAATAGCATTTAAGACTTTTTTCAATCTTATAGTTGGCACTTTTGCAATCAAACTTGTAAATAACCCCAATCAGGTTGACCAGTCTAAAGTCCTCATGCACAAACTGTTACCACCTTTTAAACTGGCTTTTATGGTTTTTAGTGTTTAAAAATTCCACGTGCCTTCAGTTACCCAGCTTTTTGGGCAGTATAAGATAGCTTTTTTATAAAACAAAAGGCAAAAAAGCTAAAAATTAGAGCTTTTGTATCCTTTCACCAACCTCGAAGGTTTGATAATCTAATTACCTTTAAATTAAATACCTTATATGTAATTCCACTAAATACCTTATACGTAAAAGAAAAATTTATCCTCATTTGTTTAATCAAATCATATTTAAACAAAATTAAAAAAATGTATTTAAACAAATATATTTAAATTTATAAAATAAATTCATAAAATCATGTTTAAACAAAATGTAGTTAAAATTATAAAATAATCTATATTTAAACAAACATATTTTTAATAAAATTATTACTTATTGCCAAATTTCTAAAATCTCATTAAAAATTTTAATTTTAGTCTTACAAAATAAGTTACCAAACGATCCAGACAGAATAAAGAATTGAATCCTCTATATCCTAAGGGACAAAATTTGAACATAATGAAAGAGGTCCAGAACACTTACTTCCTCTTTCACTGGTGTACATTTTCTTTTAGAATTTATTGCGGGGGTTGCCTCCGAGCACCCTTCACATTTAGCAAATTTCCAAGCAGCCTTTGGTGAAGAAAACATTTCCTACAAATTTCATAAAAATTCTCGTTTTTGTTAAACTTGGGCATAAATACAACACAGAATTTTCAAGGCAAATCAAAAGGTACTTACCATCATCATTAAGAACCTAGTAAGAACAATAAATGGCAATATATATGTCCACATATATACATAAAATGAACAAATAATTTTTTTATATTATTATATATTTATTTATTTATCAATTTTCATTTACGACAGTAAACAATCATTTTACCATTAAGCATACTGGCAAAAAAGAGTGAAAAGTAATAACATTTATTAAAAACCATACTGGCAAAAAAGAGTGAAAAGTAATAACATTTATTAAAAACCAATTGGGTTGAGTTTTAGTTTTTAGTTTTCCTAAAATTAAAAAATCTATTGACGGAAGATAAGTAGGTATGCAGCATTACTTTTTACTTCACTATTGGATTCCAAGCTTGAAGAGATATTCTGCCAAAAACACACTCCTTAAAGTCGATTTTCTTGGCCCTAAACTCAGCTAAAAGCCTAGGTATTGCCATCTTCCACATTCTAGAAACAACAACAGACAAATAAACTCCCCATCTCACTCTTCACCCTGGTTAGCACACTATTACCCCACAATATCTCCTCAAACCCCATCTGCCTCAAACTCCACCCACTGTCCACCCCTAATGCTCCTAGTTGCCCTTGCTTCCCACCCTCACCAATTTGGTCTCCTGTAAACAAACCACTGCAAGTCTCCAATTTATTAGTAAAGTTTAAAAAGTTGATCCCCTCCAGGGTTAATTGCCTTAACATTCCAACTCAAGATTTTGCGCTTCATCAATAACACAATAGATGTGTGACTTGATCCCCATCCCCCCTTCCCACCCCTCCCAATGTAATTAATTGAGATCCAAATTTTTGAACTCCCTCTCTCCCCTAACTTTCCTTTATTTCTGATTGACCCCTCCTTTATTATGGCTTGCTCTTCTACTCCCTTCGATGGCTGTCAACAGCATATTTAACTCACCTTCAAACCCTTCATAGGACACCCCCAATAACCTCATTGCAGATTTGCCCATACTAATCACCCAACTCGATGCCTCACTGTTGAACCTCCTTCTCCTATCAAGCTACTAGTTGTAGCCCCTTCCCCTATGCTAAAGGATCCAAACAGGGCAATGGCAACAGGTTGTGTGTGACCTCCCCACTCCAGCTTGCCTCACTACCGCCATGTACCCCTTTCTCCATATACCAAGGAACAAAAATTGAACATAATGTAAGAGGTCAAGAATACATACTTCCTCTTTCCCTAGCATACGCTTCCTTTTAGAATTTCTTGTGGGGATTGCCTTTGAGTGCCCTTCATGCTTACCTAATTTTGAAGCAGCCTTCGATGATGAAAACATTTCCTACAAATTTCATAGAAATTCTCGTTTTTCTTAGTTTTGGGCATATATATGACACAATTTAACTACATGATTTTGCAAATATACTGGTTTAGCTCCCCCCCCCCCCCAAAAAAAAAAAAAACAAAACAAAAATAAATAAATAAATAAACATTCTTAGGTCTCCAAATGTCCAGTTTCAATAGCACAAATTAATGCTACACTAAATTTAAAAAAAAAATCAATCAATCAATTTGAATTCTTTGAACATCTAAGGTGACATTTGGTTTACTTTTTCGTTTTCGTTTTATGTGTTAAAAACTCAAAACGAGGAAACAAAAAATATTTTGTTTTTCTTGTTTTGAGATTTTCTTTGTTTTTTGTTAAAAACTCTCAAAATGACTTTTTATCATTTTTCATTTCATGTGTAAACTCATTTTCAGTTTTCGAAAACAAATTTTGAAAACACAAGTAACCAAATGAATTTTAAACTATTTTTCTTATTTTCAAAGGTACAAAATGAAAAATGAGCTCAAAACAGAAAATAAAAAACAAAAACAGAAAATAGAAAAGAGAAAAGAGAAAAAATAAACTAAATGACCCCTAAAATTAATAAACACAAATGAAATAATCAATGGACATCAACTACCAAACATCATCTATTCTTTGAATGCGTACGTATACATTAATTGAATATGTAGAATAGCTGTCAAAATGCCAAAAACAAATTACGTAGTAGATCTAGCAGTAACTAACATCTTATATACTGCGAAGGCCAATCAGTCAACGCCCAAATTGTCGGCAAGTTACTCTAAAAAATTCCTATTATTTTTCCATAATGAATATCCTAATGAACCCTAAGGACCACGGAATGAGCATCATGTAGGATACCAACAATGTTGAAAATAGAGGAAAAATAATTTCTTTCATGTCTCTCAAAGAATTACAGCATTACCTCTATATACTTAAGATACCCTAAACAAAAGAGGAAAAGGAAATATCCATCCCATGTCAAATCCTTCAATCAAAGGGATTTGAATAAATACGCTATCTTCTACTTTAGGAATACATATATCTATACATATTTTCCAACACTCCTCCTCAAGCTAGTGAATCGATATTATCCATTCCTAGCTTAGTAACAATTGTTTAAAACAAGGGATTACTCAAACCCTTAGAAAGCACATTTGCTAATTGGGAGTTAGCAAACACATAAGGCGTATAGATCAAGCCACTGTCTAGTTTTTCTTTAATGAAGTGTCTATCTACCTCGATGACTTTGGTTCTGTCATGCTGCACTAGATTGTGTGCAATACTGATTACAGATTTGTTACTACAGCAAAGTCTCATAAGTCCCTCCCATTTAATCTTTAAATCTTCCAAAATAATCTTCAACCAGAGCAGGTCACAAACACTTTGCGCCATTGCTGAAAATTCTGATTCAGCACTTGACCTTGTCACCACATTTTGTTTCTTGCTCCTCCATGTAACTAGATTTCCACCAAGAAAAGTACAATATCTAATGGTAGATCTTCTGTCAATTACTGACCCAACATAATTAACATTGGTGTATGCTTCAGGTACAAGTCCAGCATTCTTTCAGAACAAAATACCTTGTCCCGGAGTTTCCTTAAAGTAGTGCAATACCCTATAAACTACTTGGAAGTGAACTTCTTTAGGATTGTACATGAACTGGTTCACTACACTCACAGCATAAGCAATGTCAAGCCTAGTGTGAGATAAGTAAATAAGTCTTTCAACCAATCTTTGGTACATTTCCTTGTTAACAGCAACATCCCCTTCTGCCTCTCCAAGTATGTGGTTGGAATCTATTAGTTACTTGCTGGTTTGCATGCTAACTTCCCTACATCTTTCAAAAGGTCAACAATGTACTTCTGCCAAGAGATAAAGATTCCCTGTCTTGACTGTGCCACTTCAATTCTTAGAAAGTACTTCAATCTTCCTAGGTCTTTAATTTCAAACTCTTTTGCCAAACTTTGTTTCAGATCCTGTCTTTCCTTCTCATCATTTCTTGTCTCTATTATATTGTCAACATGTACCAGCAAAATTATAACTCCCTACTTACCAAAAAAAAAATTGTAACTCCCCCTGAGTCCGAGTGCTTGATGAAAAGTGTATGGTCTCCTTAGCTTTGTTTATATCCCATAGCTAACACTGCTTTGGTGAATCTTCCAAACTAAGCTCTTGGAGACTGCTTTAGTCCATACAATGCCTTTTTAAGCCTGCACACTTTATTAGCTACTAGATTCCTATGAAAATCAAGTGGGATTTCCATGTAGATTTCCTCCTCTAGATCTCTATGTAAAAAGGCTTTCTTCACACCAAATTGTTGCAAGTGCCAATTATAGTTAGCATCTAGAGACAACAATATTCTGACTGTGTTCATCTGAGCAACAAGAGCAAAGGTTTCTTGATAATCTATCCCATAGGTTTGAGTGCATCCCTTAGCCACTAGTCTTCCTTTATACCTCTCAAATGCGCCATCTGCATTATACTTTAATGTGAAAACCCATTTGAATCCCACTAGCTTTTTTTTCCCTTCACATAAGTCCACCACCTCTCAAGTCTAGTTCTTTTCCAAAGCTTGCATTTCAACATTCATAGAATTTCTCCAATGGTCACAGGCCAAAACCTCAAATAGTGTGGTTCGAATAGACACAGTGTTTAAGCTCATGAGAAAGCTCCTATGAGATGATGAACATTTTTTAAAGGACATAAAATGTGAGAGTGGATATAATGGGTTTTTAGTACATTCCCCAGTTCCTTTCCTGATGGCAATAGGCAAATCAATATCAGATATAGGTTCAACTAGTAAAGAAAGACTAGAAATTGTTATCTCATTTCCAAAGTTAAGAGTCTGATTCTTGGACTTGCACTGGTTCAAGAATTGGACTCTTCCTCTCTGAATATACCTGAGAGAACCGTGGGTTATTAATAGTGCCATCACCTTTAGTCATAGGTTCAGTGGTTGGTGCAATCTTGGGTTGAGGTTGATCTTGACAAGGAAGTTGGTTATGAGAAGATATGGACTCGGGTCGTTTTTGAGAAGATAGAAGCAAATCAAGAAGGAAAAAATCTATATCATTATCTTCCAAAAATATTTTGTCCCCTTGAAGATAAGGTGTAGGAAAGTAAGACTCATGTTCAACAAAAGTAACATCTACAGAGACAAAGGTTTTTTTGGTGGGAGGATGATAGCACTTATACCCTTTTTTTTGTTGAAGAATACCCCACAAAAACACACTTTATTGCTCTAGGGTCCAGTTTCCCTCTATTTTGACTGTGGATATGAACAAACGACACACAGTCAAATATCTTAGGCACAAGATGATTTCTGATATAAAGATCATGGTAAAACTGAGAGAGAGTATCCATAGAACTTTTGAATCCCAAAACTCTTGATGGTAATCCATTTATGAGATATGTAGCTGTAAGAATGACTTCCCCCAATACTGTTTTGGTACATTGTTTTCAAACAAAAATGCCCAAGTTGTGGCAAGTAAGTGACCATTTTTCCTTTCTACTACTCCATTCTATTGTGGGGTATTAATACAAGATAATTTATGAATGATCCCTTCCCTTAGGAATATGGTGACAAATTTTGATTGAAATAATCCCTAGCATTGTCTAACCTAAACCTTTTGATTTGAACCCCAAACTAAGTTTTGATCATGTTATGAAAATATGGAAAGACACTATTTACATTAGATTTGAATTTTAGTAAGAAAATCCAAGTGACTCTAGTGCAATCATCAATGAAAGAAACAAACCATCTAGCACCAGAAATATTTGGAATAGTGGATGAACCCCATATGTCACTATGTATCAATGCAAAAGGAATATGGCTTCTTTTGTTATTGATTAGAAAACTTACATGTTTGTGTTTTGCAAGTTCACAAACATCACAATGAAAATTCACATAAGTTTGAGAACTCCAAAAAAAGGATGTCCAAATCTTCGATGGTAAAGTCATATTTGATCTCTGTTGGCATAAGAATGGTCAAAAAGAAATGATAGAGGTGATTTGCTAACACTCAGGTTTTCAGGTACTTCAAGGTAGTACAATCCATCCTTCTCCTTAGCACATCCAATCACCATCCCCAAATCCTGGTCCTGAAATACACAATGAGTGGGAAAATAAGTTATTCTGCAGTCCAAGTCATAGGAGAGCTTATTCATAGACACAAGATTAGTGGATAATTTTAGAACATGGAGTACATTCTTAAGGATAAACAAGGGACTAATTTTGACATCTCCCACGCCTGCTACAGTGGTTAATGAACCATCTACAGTAACTATTTTTCTATTGCTAGAGCAAGGGTTATATGTACTAAATTTATGAGAAGAATGTGTCATGGTATGTTGCTCTTGAGTCAACAATCTAAGAATTCATAAATGAACCATCTGAGGCATTTAAACCACGTGAAAGTGAAAATTTACCTGAATGTGCCTATGAACAGGTACCTAGGGATTTAGAGCTTTTAAGGGTACCAGTAGGCCTTATAACTTCTCAATATCTCCTATACTGAGTTCCTTTTTTCCTTGATCCTTTTCTTCTTTCTGCTGAGTGGCTGTTAGATTTGCTTGGCCCTGTCCCTTATTTCTTTGTCGACCACCCTTGTATCCCCAATCTTTGCTTGATGTAGATGGCTTTCCATGTAGTTTCCAACATTTCTCCTTCGTACACCCCTGTTTCTTACAATAAGTACTTCACAAGCTATCTCGAGAGTTGTCACGACTGTCACCACTCACTATTTTGGACAATTCAGCTTTTCCATTCTCGCTATTTTGTTGTTGCTCCAATCTTGACCCTCAACTATTTAACCCATTAGTCAGCATGGCCAAGCTATCAGTGATTTGGGCTCTATCAGTGATTTGGGGTTCGAGCATTACCGCTCGTCTACTTTCCTCTCCCACAATAATAGAAATTACTTCATTCAGAGAAGATACCTTTTCTTTGCCTAAAATCTAAACCCTAACCTAATCAAATTTAGTGTTAAGGCTAGCCAAAAATTCATATACCCAATCTTTCTCAATAAAATTTTTCAGTCTTGCTGCATCCTCAATACATTTCATCTCTATGCACTGGTAATGATCTAACTCCTGCCATAGACCTTTAAGGTGATTAGCATACTCCATAACAAATCTGCTTCCTTGCTTGCTGGAGGTTGTCTTGGTTTTTTGATCATAAACTTGAGCAGCACCCTGAACTTTGGAGTAAGTTTGTCTAATTGACTCCCAAATATCTTTTGCAGTAGGCAGGAACTTGCAGATATCACTGATTTCTAGTAACATTGAATTACACAACCATGCCATGATCATAGAATCTTCTTCATCCCATTTTGCAAAATTTGGATCCCCTTTTGCAGGCCCTGTTCTTAAAAGGACACTGATTTTTCCTTTTCCCTTAAAAAAAGTTCGAACCAATTGGGACCATTTCAAATAATTTTTTCTATTGAGATGATATGCAGCCTCTATATTTTGTAACTCTCCAGCAGACTAACTGTTGGGTACTTCTTCACATTGAACTATAGTGATGCGAGAAAATGTCTCATTTATCTCTGACATGGTGATTGGCAAGATAATTGAAGATAAAAGATTTGGCCAACGAAAGTCTACTGGCAACAATAAATGACTTGAGGAGCTATAATAGACCAAAGTCCAGAAACTGGAAACACAAAGTCGTCGACGACTTGAGCAACGACTGACGGAATCCAACTAAAGGTCACGCGGTGATGTCACTCGAAGAGGCGACTGGAGCATCGATCGACCACAGTGAATAGTTCAGCGTCGATCACGGCAAACAAAGAGTGATGATCGACGATAGATCAAAAGGGCTTCCAGCGATTTCTGTTGGTTTTTCTGAACAAATGGCTCAACGATGGTGATCAAAGAATGAAGTGTTCCTATTGGTGAACAACGATCTCAATGAACGAATGTCGTGAACGATGACATCAATACTTGGGGTTCGCGATGAACGTTGACGGTTCCGGTGATGAACGTCGACGACGCTAGGGCTCCACTGATTGTTTTCTAGAGGAGACAAAGATTGTGAATTGAACAAGAAGGTTGATCAACAATTAAGGCTGAACTGAACCCAAAAAAATTTCTTGGCAATGAAGGCCAAGCGAAAAAATTCCTAGAAAGCCTAAAGCTCTGATATCATGTTGAAAATAGAAAAAGAATAATTTCTTTCATATCTCTCAAAGAATTACAGCATTACCTATATATACACAAAATGCCCTAAACAAAAAAGGAAAAAGAAATATCCATCCTATATCAAATCCCTCAATCAAAGGGATTTTAATAAATACGCTATCTTCTATTTTAGGAATACATATATCTACATACATTTTCCAACAAACGAAATAATAACAGTAACTAAACTTATTTCAAAATTAAAAAGTTATCATTAATTTTTCTCCAATTTTCTCTTTATCTTCTCCATTATCATTTAAGATTACATCTGTGCGTCTTTCATCTCATACAAGGATCATCTAAAGGAAACTAAATCATTAAACAGGAGAAATAAGGAAGTACATTAACACATCAACACATCCTATAAAAGACAGCCACCTAAAATTACCCATGCGTTTAGGTTCAATCAGTTGTCTAGTCAACTGGCCCAAACTGGGCTGCAAGCCCATATCTTAGCTGCCTCAGTGAAGATCAGAGAAATTTAGGCCTTCAATCACCTGGAGCCCAAATGGCCAGACACACACCATTATTACACTACCAACTGGTATAAAAATCATGTTCCATATAAATGTGATTTGTTTGGTGCCAACAGACACTCATCTTTAGTGCAGGCTTCTAATTATGACCACATAAAATGAATGCATCATTAGAATCCGTTGATTCGACAAGATTCAAACTTGCACTTAAGGAAATTTCAGTTAACAGATTGAAACTTCAATGGCAGACCCAAAATATAACAAGTAGACCCAAGTTGTGTGCACAATACCGTGCAATGCTCAAAACTAAATCAAAATTTTAACAGCATAATGTTAGAAAAACTAAAATTCTGTGACGGAAAAAGCTATACAAGCACTCATGTCCTGACAGCATGCTACCATTAAAATCACGGAGATAATGACAAGTAAATCACCCTCCTAGAACAAGTTCAACGAATTAGTAGTAAAACCAAAGAAGTAACAAATAAAGTCAATAAATAGCCACAGTTAAAGGGTAGGATATTTTCCATACTAGAACCAAACATCGCGAAGAACATGCCGTGCAACAACTGTTAAGGAAATTACCAGAAATAATAGACACAAGTGAGTTCTTCTAAAATAACAGAAACAAGTACAGCAACGTAGACATGCAACTACCCACATTACCACTAATAAAAATACATTGACAATCTACAAGAAACCCTAAAAATCAACTCCCAAAAAATACTCAACAGATCAAAAAAACCCAAACAAGTTAGAGCTTTGCGTCAAGCAAAGGAATGAGTTCGTCGACAGAAGACGGAGGTTGAAGAAGCCTAATCCCAGCTTCCTTCAGCTGCTCCTCGAGCGCTCTCTCCGGGCGCCATTCTCTTCTTTATCTCTCTCGCCAGGGAAAAATCTCTCTCTCTCTCTCTCTCTCTCTCTCTCTCTTAGCTTGCTTTTTATTTGTCCATTAGGCGTATTTGGTTAGTAAAACTTTATCAAAATACACACAAAGATTTGACGTAAAAATTAATACACGATAAAAAATTTCATTGGATAAAAATACAAAAAATAAGTAAATTTTAATTAATTTTATTCAACCAAACACCTCTTAACGCTTAACGTTGGAATTTGCCAAGAAATGCTACATTTACAACATTTTTTTTCCAACAACTTTTACAACCTTCCAAAACAACGTCGTTTTGGCAAAAAAAAAAAAAAATTTAAAGGCATCACAAGTGCATCTGGTCCCCGAAAAGTACTTCTGTCAAGGCATGGCGATCTGATCATTAAAGACCGCCTTCGTTTTTCTCGGTCGTCAGTTAGTTCCTTCCCTCTTCGCATCCTCTTTGCATGGAAGCCGTTCGCCCCAATCTGCTGCAAAAGTTTCATTTTTCATCGGTCATCAGTGGCAATGGCAGCGACGGTGTTGGACAGGGAAATGGCGACGAAGGTGGTCCATACCTCAGCCTCGTCGACTCGCCTCCAACAATCGAGTCCCCTACTTTCCCAATCTCCATCATCAACCTTCTTGGTCCTCTCACTGATCCCAGCTCCATTCCGCATCGAATCTTCGATCCGTGAACTCGTCCTCCTCGGAGGAAATGGTCAGCATCTCAACCTCCGAATCGTCGTCATCTATCTATGGCCGCTGCTGTTGTTGAACTTTTCCCTGCATTTGGGGTGCGTTTGGCACCGGCGTTGAGATTTTTTTTTTTTATTTTTGTGCATCCAAAACGATGTCGTTTTGGATTATTGTAAAAATGGTTGGAAAAATATGTTGTAAACATAGTATTTCTCTGTTTGTTTTCGAATCCGCCAACTGCTTCCGAGGCGTCGCGGGCCTTTTGGGCTCCACGCGGCTCCCTCAGCACTTTTAACGGTCACCGGGCGTGCTTTTAGGCTTGTAAATTAATTGAGTTGACCAAGAGTTTATCAACTCGCGACTCGCGCCTCGGTTTGTGTCATATATGGGGCCGGTTTGGCATATTAGGGTGTGTTTAGAGGAATAATAAGTGAGATAAAATGATATAAAGTGATATAAGTTGTGAATTTGTAATTTGGATAGTGAGATAAAAAGTGAATAAGTTTTAGAGATTTTTAGAATTTTTCAGAGTTTTTTTTGTTTTTTAGCACACCAAACGATGCCCAAAAAACTAAAAAAAAAATTTTATAAATCTCCAACAACTCCTCTATCTCTAATTTTTCCGTTATCACTAATTTCAAAAAATTTCAATATTTCACTAAAAAAATAAAAAAATCTAAAAATAGGTTAACCGAATGTGTAAATTTTTTATACAATCGTATTCTTCGTGTCGAAAACTTTGAAACGAGTACAATTGTTGCTATTTTTTGTTAATTTTTTTGAATCTGTGGGAATGAATTTAGAAAACCGTTCACACAGTTTGCTACTTTTCAGAAAAAAAGGGTGCCAAAATTAACCCTAAATTATATTTTATCTCAATTTATCTTGTTTTTTTTCTTACTCAAAACGAACCAACGAAAGTGTTTTGAGTTTTAAAAAATTAATATAAATTTATAAAAGTTATAATTTTGATATTTGTGAATTGAATAAAAAATTTTATTTTATTTATAGAACTTTTAAAAACTTTTTAAGACTCCAAACGATTTCTATATTTACATTGCATTTGAAATATGAATTTGCTATACATTCTTAATTCAATGATTGAATTATTACAAATTGAATTATACCAATGTATTTATATATTGGGTGTAAGATCAAAAATGTATTAATACATTGCTAGTTTAATTTAAAAAATACAAATATTTTTAAACTTTTAAAGTAGTGTAATCTAACTTGAGCCATATTTTATCTTTAATAAAATAGTTGTTAAAAGGTTGATAAAAAATCATATTCATTAAGACTCCATTTAATTTGTTATTAATCTCTGAAAATTTCTATAAATTATTCACTTTTTATTACATTGTACGAATTATGAACCTACAACTTAACTCACTTAATCTCATTTAATCTTATTTTTTATCATTCCAATCACCTCTTAAATTTTTTAGTTGGTGAGGTGTTCTTCTAGTATTCAAAATAAAGAGGATTATGGAGAATAAAGCTAGGGAAGGAAGTTCAACCCGTCAAAAGGCCAAACACATTCAAGCCAAAAACAAAGAAAACAATTAATACATATACTAGTGAATAGAATCCTTGCACTAATTAATTTTTTCCTTACACCCAAAGAATGGAAAAAAAATTAACTGTCAAAGCAGCCTAATACTTGTGATCTATTTGCCAATAAGCATAATCAACCCACGGTATAAGAGGGATAGGGCAAGTTGATCAGAGTCGTCTTGAATTTCATCATCATATTGATACCGTTGCTTATATCTTGAGAACCAATTCCGCTTTCCTTTTGAACCTGAGCATGCTAAGCAATCCCCCACCAGACATGGACCCAACATTAACATTTATAGTTAGTGAGAGTAAAATTACATTTTTAAAGTAAGTGTAAAATTAAAATATATTGGAAACAAAATATGAAAAAAAAAAATAATTTTATAAAAAGAATAAAAACAATAAAATTTTAGTGTAATTTTTTAAATTAATGAGGACAATTACTCCCATTGAATCTTGTTTGGGTCCACCCATACACCTGATTAATTAACAAGTTATTACTGACGAAGTTTTAGACAAACTTAGCACCATATTTGCATTGTCAAGAGAGTATTGAATTATGCACATGGAAAGAAAAATGATTTGACCCTTGCGCCGGCGCTGAGTTAATTTAGACCGTTCCTGTCTCCAACGCATCACAAACCAAACTCGCTTTGTCCACATCTTTAGTGAAGACACACCCCTGGAAAGGAAATAAGGCAGCCAAGGGGATTCATCCTTTTTGTTCTTGATCAATAATTGCTGACATGAAAATGAATTCGAATACATATAGTTCTACAGATTTTCATACTTGGAGGCCAAAAGTACTCGAATTAGAGCGTTGAATTCCTTTTTTGACAGAGTTTATTCTAATAACAGGCAAAACAAGGGCAAATGGTTCCTCCCTTGCTATCCTCATGTCCGATCAAACGTGGTCTAATAACAATGGCCATTTGAGGTTACCCTACCTCTTGTACTCCTAGCAGAATGCTGCTCCTTTCTGTCTAACATCCGTTACAAGCTCTTCGATAAAGTTAGCAGAAGATTCCGTAACCACTAGAGTTACATCATAATTATACTTAGGTAGCCCAACAGTTAGTTTCACTACTTTCTTGTTTACATAGTTTCGCTACTTTCTCGTTTACTTTTTTAACAAGATCATTGCCCATAGATTCTATTACTCAAGACTGTCTTGACTATCAGGCATCTCTGACCCTTGTTAGATGTGAAAATAACTTAACTGTTAAGTCACCAATTATTTCAAAAACTTAAACTATTCAAAAATAGGTTTAATAATGTATACTAAGCTATTTAACACTTTTCCATCACGTGCAATCCCAATTTACACGTAGAATAAAGATAAGCGAACTAAATCGAATAAGGTACATCAATACAAGTAAACAAAATGTACAACAATAAATAAAGAATAATAAGATTCGGGACTAAAATCTCCTAGAATCAGAGTCCTGATACCATGTTAAATAACCAATTGTCTTAAAGCTACTTCAACGTTAACAATCAGGACAAGTTTCTCGATAACATGCAAAGTCCATTTGTAGAACTGGAATTGGAACAAGAAATCACCTTCACATGTAAGAGAAGCCTCCTCTAAGGATGCTGCCAAATCCAAATCAGCATCCTCCAAAATGATACACGCATCTTTCCCACCCAGTTCCATTTGAAGAGGGATCACGTCAGCCTTCCTTGAGATCGAAATTCCAGTGTCCCCACCAGCGAAGCTGACAAAAAGTGTTGATATGCTTGTCAGTTGATCAAATATCTCTGTCAGCATAGGCATTAATATCCACCCAAGGAAAAAATAGAAATAAAAAAAGTGAATGTCTTCCCAATTTTAGAAATGTGCAACTAGTAGCAGCATTGCATATGCTTTCTTCTATTGTGCCTCTATATTGTTTGCAAGACATCCGATCAATGGAAACTGTACAAACTTTTGGTAGCTAGAGAACCAAAGGAAAGGAAACTAATGAATTCTTGAAATCTAAGAAAAACAGCAATGAATCACCTAATACAGTTAACAGCAGGATGCATGGCTAAGGAAGTCGCCAATCTCGGAACCTTTTTCGAGTAATGCAGCTGATAAGGCCTCTCGGAAAAGCAGCCAAGTGAAAGCAATGCACCATATGAAGTGCAGACGCAGTGCCCTGAAAGAATACAGTTCGAATTAGAATCATTTCGTCGATTGAGTAGCTGAAAAGAAGATTAGTCCACATTAATTGGCAGCAATTGCAATCACATTCAACCACATTTTTATTATGTGCAGGGAAGGTAGAAGGTCATGTCCATACCTGGGTTGCAGGCTTCAGCACAAAGGGAGTTCCCTGCAATTAGTGCTGAAGCAATTTGTGAGAGAGCAAGATTGACAGGATAGTTGAAGGGTGGGATTGCCAGAACAACACCAAGTAGAATCTGAATTGAAACGCATTTTCCACTTCAACAGATAAAGCATAAACTTTATAATCAAAAGTGAAATTCTGATCACTTCTAAATGTAAAATGTTCCATGTGAACACTTCTCTGTATATAGATGATCTTTGTATATAATCAAATACGTGAAGTAAATAAATTTACTTACATACCTTGGAAGTAAGGCAGTATTTGGTTCTTTGATTTCCTGGGAAGCTGTCAGACACCAGAAACTTGCCTTCCCCAAGAACTCTAAGCCCTTCTTCAGCACAGTATGACAGAAAGTCCCCAGACCTCAAAACCTTCATCAAAACCCAAAACAAATTTAAACAGATATATGCATGCATTAGTACCAGGCCCCGCCCCAAAATTTTCGAGTCCCAAAGCCAATCTTAAAAATATGGGGCCCTTACTAGAAGAAAAGGGAGTTTTTTTTTTTTTTTTATGGGGACTGCCATGAGCTGTAAAAAAGAGCCGTATTGAGTAAATATGATAAGATGAGAACTTCTTCATAGTGGTTCCTTCTATGCCTCATTTCATAAGAAACCTCAAAATGGTTCTATTTTATTATATTCCATCCATATCTCAATTCTATTTATTTAATATCCCTTTAGTATCATCGACATAATAAATATCGTTTCTAATCTATCTCTTTATATAGAAAGTTAAACAATCATCATATAATAATCCATAAATTGCAATAGAAAAGAAAAAGGAGGTTTGTGATGATTTTTAAATCTCTTAGGACCCCAATTAATAAACTAATAAATGAACTTATAAAAAGTTATTACGTATAATGAATTAATTATTTTTGGGACCTTAAAAGGTATTGGATGGTCATGCTTAGGATACAAAAGACTCTTACCCCATCACAAAAGACTTTTACCTTATCCAAACTATAGAAAATAATATGAGGTCTTTTTCTAAACAGTTTTTTTGGGATTCTAGGCCTGGGCCTCTTGGACCCTGTCAAGGGCCGGCCTGAGTAGCGCGTACAAAAGCAAATACATATATCCCAGAAAACTATTTTTTCAAAATACTAATCAGAATTTTCTATATTTACGTGTAGGCTGAGGATGTATGCCTAAGGTTAGTTAATTAGAAGTTACTTCAGTAACAGCATCTTTAGCAGGCACTCAGAAATTGACTCCTTGCGGTCTTTAAGAATTGCAGCTGCTCTGTGAAGCAATTCCGCTCGCACCCTCTATCGTGTCCTCAACTTCCGCTTGAGGACAAGCTGCTCAATTTTTAACAATTTATAAATTTGTAGTCCACCCACTTCACAAAATTATAAGCATAATTAATTAGATTAATTATACGTATAGAAATGTATATATGTATAGGTTTTAATTGGCTTGGCGCGTACCTTGAACCTTATACTGTGTCTTCCTGGTGGTTGGGTTGATTATGGATATAGTTTTGCCGGAGTTTGAGACCTTCCATTCTCCTTCTGAATAGTACTTGTAAAGATCGCCATTTATCGTCTCTAAAATCACACCAGTTTAGGGATGGGTACTTCGGCCGACTCGTCCGAATTCAATCCGTTATTCGATTTGAGTAGATGTAAAATTTGAATTTTTTTTAGAGATTGGATCGGCTTTGGATTTGGTGTTTTAAAAAATTTTGGATATTGGATCGGATATGATAATGGCATTGCCTCCGCCCCAATCTGCCATGAATCCGATATTTAATCTGAATCTGCCCTAATCTGTCTCGATTTGTCCCAATCTGTCCCAAAAAATATCTGAATAACCCCAAATCATTTAAAACCATGAATCCGATATTTAATCTGAATCTGCCCTAATCTGTCTCGATTTGTCCCAATCTGTCCCGAAAAATATCTGAATAACCCCAAATCATTTGAAACCATGATGACAACTTCGCCACTATACCATGGTAAATAATATTAACATTCATAATACTCTAAATTTATTGAACTTCACTATTATTATCATTAAAATGAATATTGATAAATAAATTTAAAACAAAAATTGTCATCGTTTTATATTAATTAGGGTGTATTTAGAAAAGAAATTATAAATTTAATTTTTTCTTACTTTTGTGCAAATTGAAGTTTTAAAAGTTCAATTTATTTCTTTCATACACAAAAATCAAGAAAATTTAAAGAGATAAATTTAAAATTTTATAAGGTATATCATTTAGGACTCTACAAAATTATATAAATCCCTTTGAAATTTAAATTTTTACTTATTGCACGAATTATGAAACTATAATTTTTATAAATTTATATTAATTTATACAATTTCAAACCCCATTATGACTTGTAAACTCAATTATTTTCAGAAAAATATCTAGATACAAATTTTAAAAAATAATTAAAATATTTTATTTGCTATTTTATTTTATTTTTTTTATTTTTAGTACAAAAAATTACTGTTTCATTAAGTAACCTCTTTCTTGAACTTTGCATAGTTTATTATTTTCACCGTATTTTTAACATTTTCAGCTAAAATATATTTTTAAACTTTTCAATATTGATATTTAAAAGAGTTCTTTAGAAAATAGATTTTTCAAATATTTTAACTAAAATGTTTCTTGAAACATTCAATTTTTTTTATAGTGAAAATTATTTTTTAAAAAATATATAAAGAAGGCAACTTATGAATTTTTTTCTTAGATAATTTGATAAGTGTAGATAATTACATTTTAAATTTTTTGAAAAAAATTTACTTATATAGATGAGTTATCTTATTATGATAAAAATTTATAGTTCTATGTTATTTTAAAAAATTATTTGTTATTATAAAAAATTAAAAATGTTTTGTAGTTTTATTTTTTCCTGTATGTGAATGGTGAGAAAAAAATCAGTTATTTTATTTTGAAATTAGGTTGATGTAAAAAATTAATAAGGAAAAAAAGAATTAGAAATTTAAATTTACAACTTTTATTTTTTGTTTGTAGGTTTTATATAAGAAAAAAATTTAAAAAGCTAAAATAAATTTTATTTATATTTATATTTTTAGCAATCATAAAAAAATAAATTTAAATTTATTTTATTATGATATAAAATAAATTAAAATTTATTTACAAACTTTTGTCATGTTTTTTAACATTTTGATATTTATTTATTTTTTACAATTCTTTTAAAATTTATTTATTTTAAAATTTACCAACTCATGTTTTTTCTTATATTTTAATCATTATAATATTTTTAAATATATTATTAGATTATTGAAATGAATTACATTATTTACAAAATATATTATTATGTATTATTTCGATTTTGGAGATGAATTATTTGGTTGTAATAAATTACATACAACTTAATAGCAGATTCGAATGTGAACAAATGATTTGGAGTTTTGGATATCCGTGAATATATCTGTTATCCGTTTGGAGCGGGGATGAAGGTTAAAAAAAATCTGTTTGGAGTTCGGGACAAATTTGGAAGTAGGCAAATAATTTGGAGTTTGAATTTGGATAATATCATACCCCGCCTCCAATCTACCATTTTCCCATCCCTACACCAGTTCATGGCATTAGTGCCGGCCCAGGGGTGAGCCCAACAAGCCCCTGGGCTTGGGCAACACCCTGAGCCAATTATTTTGAAGAGCAACATTGGGTCAAAGGCCTGTCTTTGGAGGGCAAGTTTGGGACAAGGGTAACTTGGGCAACCTCCGGCCAAGGGCCGGCACTGCATGGCATTATATATACGAAACATTGTATTTAAATCATAATTTATAATCTTTTAAGGCTATTAGTCACACAAAAAAAAAATATTGCTTTTAAGTCGCATTAATGTAGAAAATTTTGTATTTAAATCACACTTTTGAGTGGATCCCACGACTTGATTTTAAATATAATTTATAATATGACTTAAATGCCCTTTGTTTCTATAATTAATTGAGACGGAAGTTGCCAGAAATTGTGGTAACCGTGAATCACATTTTCTCGTTTTTGTTTCATTCCTTAGAAATCGCGTGAAGATATATGGTATTTTTTTTATTTGAACAAGCATGTAATGAGATAAAAGTCGGTTAAAAGGCCATAATAGCTACGGACAAAGATGCGAATAATGGTATGTTGATTGTTCATAATTTTTTTGTTGAATTTTAGCAATAAGTACCAAATACGTATGGTACTATTTTAATTCGATACTATTTTTTATGCGATACTACTTTTTTATGCGGTACTATTTTATTATGTGGTACTGTTCTTGTGATACTGTTTCTAGTATGATGTATTATCATATAAACACAGTACCAAATATATATAGTATTCAAAGACCACCATTAAACACAAAAAAACACAAAAAGAAGTACCACATACAAAGAATTGTGCTGTTTTAATGAGGTACTATTTTTTATGCGGTACTGTTTTATTATGTGGTACTGTTCTATGCGGTACTGTTTCTAGTAAGATGTATTATCGTATAAACACAGTACCAAATATATCTAGTATTCAAAGACCACTATTAAACACAAAAAGAAGTACCACATACAAAGAATGGTACTGTTTTAATGAGGTACTGTTTTTTATGCGGTACTGCTTTATTATTCGGTACTGTTTTTTATGCGGTACTGTTCTATGTGGTACTGGCTCTGTTTGGAGTTATACAAAATAAAATAAAATTTTACAAATCTCTACAAACACGAATTATGAGATAATAAAATTTAAATTCTTTACTCACTGCACGAATTACGAGACATTTACTTTTACAATTTTATTTTATTTTATACACTTTTATACAACTCCAAACACACCCACCGTTTTCTAGTAAGATGTATTATTGTATAAGCACAGTATCAAATGTATCTAGTATTCAAAGACCACCATTAAACACAAAAAGAAGTACCACGTACAAAGAATAGTGTTGTTTTAATGAGGTACTGTTTTTTATGTGGTACTATTTTTATGCGGTACTGTTTTATTATGCGGCACTATTTTTTATGCGGTACTATTTTATTATGTGGTACTGTTCTATGTGGTACTGTTTCCTGTAAGATGCATTATTGTATAAACATAGTATCAAATGTATCTAGTATTCAAAGACCACCATTAAACACAAAAAGAAGTAGCACGTACAAAGAATGGTGCTATTTTAATGAGGTACTGTTTTTTATGCGGCACTGTTCTATGTGGTACTGTTTCTAGTAAGATGTATTATCGTATAAACACAGTACCAAATGTATCTAGTATTCAAATACCACCATTAAACACAAAAAGAAGTACCATGTACAAAGAATGGTGCTGTTTTAATGAGGTACTGTTTTTTATGCGATACTACTTTTATACGGTACTGTTTATTATGCGGTATTGTTTTATTATGTGGCACTGTTTCTAGTAAGATGTATTATCGTATAAACACGGTATCAAATGTATCTAGTATTCAAATACCACCATTGAACACAAAAAGAAGTACCACGCACAAAGAATGGCGATGTTTTAATGATGTACTGTTTTTTATGCGGTACTGTTTTATTATGTGGTATTGTTTTATATTATGATGTTGGCTCGTATGGATGGTTTGTGTTATGCATCGATTGATGTTTTTTATGGTAGTATGAAAATAGCATCATTAATTATAAGCAAATGACTAGTTTTGGGCAAGAGAAATCCATGGGGTTGATTAGCATTTTGAGCTATCTTCAAAACAGTACCAGTACTGTTTTAAAATCAGAAAAAATAAAGATACTTAGAAATGATGATCGATTTAAGTTTTTCCTAAACAGTTTTGATTTTGTTTCAAAAAATCAGTTTTGCTTGCTTTGTAAAGAAGATGGAAAGTCGCAAAATTAGGTTTCTCCCGAACAGTTCTGATTTTGTTTCCAAAAATCAGTTTTGCTTGCTTTGTAAATAAGATGGAAAGTCGCAGAATTAAGTTTCTCCCAAACAGTTTTGATTTTGTTTCCTAAAATCGGTTTTGCTTGTTTTGTAAATAAGATGGAAAGTCGCAGAATTAAGTTTCTCCCAAACAGTTTTGATTTTGTTTCCTAAAATCGGTTTTGCTTGCTTTGTAAAGAAGATGGAAAGTCGCAGAATTAGGTTTATTCCAAACATTTTTTATTTTGTTTCCTAAAATCGGTTTTACTTGTTTTGTAAAGAAGATAGAAAGTCGCGGAAGTCATGAGTGAAGTGTGCTCTATTTTCAGATAAAACTGACAATTTTGAAATATAGTGAAAAACACGTGATATTTTTTTTTGTCCTTTTGTTGCAAGTATGACTTATTCACAAATAAATTTTTTAGGTATGACTTAAATCTTTATAAGTTCATAAATAGTGACCGATATGTGCATCCTTATTCTTTATCATTTATATACAGACGAATTTTTCATCGCTTGCTAAATATGCACATGTGACGTACAACGTATCGTAGAGAATGCTATATTGATTAATTTTTATGAAATATTTTATTTATTTTTAATTTTAAAATTTAAATTTGAACTTAACTCAAGCTTATTATATATATATATATATATCTTATTTTAGCTAATAATTTCTTATTAATATTAAGGAAGCATATTTCCTTAATTTCAAGTTAAATTTAAAATTTCTTTATTTGTCTATAAATCAATGATTTTATTCAAATTTAATATATATAGTTAAAAATATTCTTAGAAATTTTATAATTTTGTAAATTTAATGTCGTAGATCTGTCGTGCTCAAAAAACTAGATATGGCTAAATATTAATTGTGCCATTTTGTCCTTAAAAATTTGATTCATTTCTAATGTTGCCATTTCATTTAATTTTATTAAAAGATTCATTTGCCCACAACATTATACGAATAAACGATATTAAATTGAATCAAATGTACAGGCGTATTCATTGTGATCGATTTGTGGTAAACTAACAAGGAACTCTTCTACTCGAAATATTGATAAGGGATGGAGCTGGGAGAGAAATGGACAAAAGAGAGAGAGAATTATTAATTAGTAATACAAATGGAGGTGTATTATGACTCTGTTTGGTGGCAAACAAAATAAAATAAAATCTTATAAATCTCTACAAACACAAATTACGAGACAGTAAAATTTAAATTCTTCATTCACTACATGAATTACGAAATATTTATTTTTACAATTTTATTTTATTTTATACACTTTTATACCACTCCAAACACACCCTATAAAATCTCCAGATATTTAGGAGTTTTGTTTGCGTCGATCTATCTAAGGTTAAAATTCCGTCCCAATGAAATAGGTGGACGATAGTTTTAGAGAACTATTAAAACGGGATAGAGAAAGAAACCTACAAAAATAGATTCGACTGAGTAATAATGGGTTAAGATTATTTGAACTAACTATAGTTTTCAAAAGTTACAAAAAGTTATCAAGTTTTTTTAATTAAATTTAATTACATATTATTTTTAGATCAATTTTTTAGATTTCTTTTTTTTTTAGCACCTTTTTTTATCATCCAAATGCTCACTTATTACGTACACGAGTTGAACTAATCTATCCGATGAGAGAACTTTGGGGGTACACAAGTGCACTTTACAAAAATACCCCTTAACTTATATGCTATTCATAGAAGTGTATATACATTTCAAGAAGAATAGTTACATCACAATTTTTTTTTTTTTTTTTTTTGGGAGCACAAACCAAAAGTAATATGGCATAAAATTCTATAGTTTTCTAAGCATATATCCCTACTTATAACTTAATCCAAATTTTGTATTATTTACCAAAAAAAAAAGTTGAGGCTTTGTTTGGTTACAAACATGATTTTTTTTTTTTTTTTTTTTGTAACTTTTCTTCTTCTTATATGATTTTTTTAACCAAAATTTGATTTTATTTTCAAAAGTCATACCTTTTAGGTGCATTAATCACCATCATAAAAAAAATAAAAAATTTATGTCTACTTGAATAAAAACTAAAAAAATAAAAAGACTAATTTTTTTAATTTTTTTACCCAAATAAATAATTTTTATTTAAATGGATATGAATTTATTATTATTATTATTATTATTATTATTTTATAAATATGATTAACACCTAAAAGCTACAGTTTTTGAAAAGAAAATTAAATTTTGATGAAAAAATCACTGAAAAAAAAAATTGTAACAAAACCTACGAGTCGTCTAAACCGTATCCTAAAACATTCAGAATGAAAGGATTTCACAAAGGCTCCTTTGAACTGCCCAACATCAAATAACCAAGAGCAGATGGCATCAAAATACCTAAGACGCATGAATGATAATTATAAGTATGTTTGGAGTGATAAAAAGTGAAATAAAATGAGATTAAGTAAGATAAATTGTAGATTCGTTAAAATAAATAATTATTAGAGATTTCCAGATAAATATAACAAACCAAACGCACCTTATGTAACTTCTCATAAATAATGCCTATCAAATTGGATCAACAAAGAGAAAGCACAATGAACATAAGGATCAATCTTCTCAAAACGGCGATGACAGGAGCATAAGTCCTGAATTTGTTCAATCTTCTCAAAATGGCAAGCTTTTGGAAGTTGAACGTAATGTGAGGGACTTCAAATGATCAGAAGGAACGAACTCTCGTGGCAAATTTGCCCTCTTCACAATCCTCTTCATGTTGTTCTGCAAGCTCTGTTGGACAAGTTGATTAACTGCTGTCCTCTCTTCGCTGATCACCGTGCCTTCTTTCTCCGCCAAACGCTCCAATTGAAGATTTAGGTCTGCGGATGACGACGACGGAGATCCGCATATGGGAGCAGACACAGCAGCCGCCATGCCACCTCCAAAGCTTTCTGAAACTCGCTTCCCTTTATCTACTCTCAAGCACTCCAAGATCCTCGAAGCCCTTCTTTGCGCCAATCGGCTGCCCAAAAGCGTCAACTCAAGCAGCGACGAACCAATTCCAGCCTCAATCATGGCGAGCCTATTTCCGTGCGATTTGTGCGCCATAACCATTAGAATATACGATGCCTTCTCTTGGCACCGAGGTGAGTCATTCCAATTCAACACGTCGATTAGGATTGGGAACACATCAGGCACAAGGCCGACCCCTCTTCGGCCTTCTGACGTTGAAACGACATTGCTCAAAAGCGAGAGGATTCTCTCGCCTTCTTCCATTTCTACCAACGCACTCAGGAGAAAAGGTACCAAATCGGCTTCTAAAATCACTGGTATATTCGAAGGCGAGATCGAGAGATTATACAGTGCTCTCAGAGAGTCTTGTTTCGCCTGAGCACTGGTTGTTTTGTCCAAATCTTTCAAGGTTTTCACCAAGAATGGGATCGCCCCGCCGGAGGAGCCAATGATTGGCTTATTGGAGTCGAGAGCGCTCAACCCTAGAAAATTGGCAACTATTGCTTCGGCAACAGCAGGGCTCGGAGATTCGATGAGCCTGAGCATCTTCTCAACAGCCCCTGCTTTGACAATGGCGGCTTTGTTTCTGCAAAAAGAGCCGACAATAATTTTACGACACAGTGATGGAAGTGGAATAGAAAAGCAGTTTTGATAGAGAAAATGGAAACTCACGCGTCATTGCGAATCCCGAGGTTGAGAAGAGCGTAGAGAGAGGCAATCTGAGAATCGATATCTTCCGAATCAAGCAGCGAGACAAGAGGCGGAATCGCGCCCAGCAATGCGAGATTGGTTCTCGCATCCGAGTTCTCCTTCGTCAGCCTCCTAACGTCGACCGCGGCCCCCAGAACGTCGTCGCCCTGTAACTTCCTGGCTACTCTCTTCAATTCCTCCAGCGCCTCCACCTTCCTCTTCGCCTCTTCCGCCATCTCGCCGTTCAAGCTGCAGTCCGACGACTCCGACAGTCTCAGTAACTCCGACAGCTTCTCCGATTCCGCGTTCTTCTTTCTCTTCTCCAGTGATTCAGATCCACATTTGGATCTCTGCTTCTTCTGATCCTGCTGGTTCGGCTTCTCCAGCGACGGTTTCGCGGCTGCCCCACCCGCATGCCGGAGGCTCGACCCTCCGCACCGCACGGTGTCGATGATCATACGGCGGAACGAGGCGCCGGAAAATGCCTCCCACAACCGGGAGTTCCCGCCCCCGCCGGCTCGGTCAAGCACCACCGACCCAACACCGTTCCGGTGACAATTCGCCATCCTCCGCCAAAAAAAAAAAGGAAGCTACATTGCACTAAAAAAAACTTCAAATTCTTACGGAGACGGAAGTAGAAAACTACACACTGGATTTGTCCTTTGTACAGCAAGAGAGCCCAGTCGAGTGGGAAATTTCTAGAGACAGAAAAGTAGTGAGAGAGAGAGAGAGAGAGTCTTTCTCCCCGAAGCAGGACCATGGCTGCTGCTAGAGTGTGTCTCGCTGAGACCGTAATTGTGTCCTCTTCCTTGTCGCGAGACAGCTCATCCGAAGGATCTACGAATCTTCGGTGTCAGTCTCCGCCTAAACAGATGGTGATAAGTGGGGTCGGGTTGTCTACTAGTTTCATCAGGGACGTTGATTCTATGATGTATGATAATACGGAAGGGTTGAAATGTATTTGCGGTGGGAGCGTGCACAATGTGCATGCCTCTCTGAACATGGGATGGGCCCCACAGAGAAGTAATGCTGACTTGTGCACCATCACCACCAATATATATGTATGTTTGTTGGAACTTAATGATGGGTAAATTACTTGAATGCCATAAACTTCCATATGGTGGGCAACATCAAATTTTAAATTATACAAATGACATAAATAATCTTCAAAAAAATGACATATTAAACTACATTAAATTTAATGTAGTTTTTTGACGCTTACTAAAAATGAACCCAATATATGGATATTTTATTACTTGATAATAACTCACCACTCGTATTATTAAAAAAAAAAAAGAAAAGAAAAGAAGAAAAGTCAAAATAAATAAAAATAAAATAAAAATATATTTCAACTTTGTATTCATGAAATAATTTGACGAGTATTTTTAGTCGAATATACAATTATTATTTTAGTGTACAAAATGTATGCTTGTCAATTGTGGATTCCAGTGAGAGCTGGAATCGTACTTAATACTTTAGTTAGATCTGACAAGTGTATCGAATGCGATTACGCACTTCACCATTCGGCGTTCATGATTAGATCGGATTAGTGGATTGTAAACAAGTCTAACTCAATGATGAAGAAAAACACCTAATGGTGAATTACAGTGGAGACCCCCATCTTTCCCTAAGATAGATAGATAGATAGATTGTCGTACCTCATCTTTACCTACTCAGCAAATCGCAAACACATAAATGTGTTTGTCTGTGCCACACCATTTCCCAACATATTATTCCATTAGTCAAGCAAACTTCAAAATTTAAGTGGAAAATGTCATTCTGGCAAAATATACATACATTAACAATAACCCGAACCTACGGGAACAAAATTAATATTAAGGGCTCGTTTGGCATGTAATAATTTGTTGAAAATCTCTGAAAATCTCTATAAATCTCTGTTAACTTTATATCACATCAACTTTTTTCTCTCACTGCACGCATTACGAACTCTCTCCAAACCACAATTTATCTCAATTTATCTCATTTTTTCTTACTCCAAACAAACCCTAAGTGTCTAATATAATTAAAATCCCGGACAAAAAGTTCAAATAAAAAACATTATGATAATTCATGAATTTTAATATTTTTTTTTTTTACAAAAATTTAAACTCTAACAACTACCATATATGTTTTTGCTCTGTTTCCAATTAATTTTTGATAAACACTACAATTTAAAAAAAAAAAACACACACACACACACACACACACACAAATTATTGTATTTTAATTTAAAAAGTTCAACTTCTTAAAAATCATAATTGAGTAAAATTAAAGTTAGAAGTTTTAATTTACATATGATGTCCACCCTTAAAATATAATGAAATTTAAAATGCTCAAGTCGTTTTGTAAGATAGATAGCAATAAGATCCACTAAAATAAGAATTGAACGAAAAATTAAAAATATAAAAATAAACTCAATCATTGAATGATAAAAAATAATTCTTAATCGTTAAATCTTAATTTGTGAGAACGACATTTTAAAAAACCATCCTATTTTATTTTATATATATATGTATATGTATATCAGAAAGAGAGAGAGTAGGAGGTAAAAATACAACATAAAAAGAAAATTACCCAAGCAACTATGTTATGATACCCTCTGATGAGGCACGTGAAAACCGAAGAGGAAAGCCCAGCTCTAATTTCACATGTACAGCCTCTCACAATATTTTAGTCATTGGCAACCATAGCATCCATGGCAGTATTATTCTCCAGTTTCTTGATCAATAATTTATTTTGGGGAGGAAGGTCTTTCGCCGACGGGGATACATCAGCATCAACTACGATAGAGTCCTCTTCCTTGAAATCTCCTCTCAATACTCCCATAGCGATTTCATTCTCGACCATTTGTTGTATCACTCTCTTCACTGGCCTTGCTCCAAAGTTGGGATCGAAACCCAATGTCCCCAGGAGATCAATAGCTTCCTTTGTGTAGTAAAGATCAATCTTCTTTTGTTTAAGCCTCTCTTTCAACCGATTCATCTGCAATTCAACATAACATTAAATACTTATCCAAAAAAAAAAAAAAAAAATGAAGTTGGAAAACTAATAGAAAATACTCATTAAAGACATAATCTACAGAAAGCTGAAAGCTCGAAGATGAAACACCAAAAGAATAAAATGACAAATTTGCTGAGAGTGTCTAATTACCTGAATCTCAACAATTTTGCTGATTTCTTTGGCATCCAAAGGTTGGAAAACAATATACTCATCGATTCGATTCATGAACTCAGGCCGGAAAGTTTGCCTGGCCAATTCAACTACCTGTTTTTTCATCACATCATAAACCGCTTCCTTGTTATCATCTGCAGTTCTGAGAGTTTCAAGGATATAGTGAGACCCGATATTTGATGTCATTATTACAACACAATTCGTGAAACTGACTGTCCTTCCTTGGGAGTCGGTTATCCTTCCATCGTCCAACAACTGTAACAGAACGTTGAAAACATCGTGATGTGCTTTCTCGATTTCATCAAAGAGCACAACAGAGTAAGGCCTCCGACGGACCACTTCAGTGAGTTGCCCACCTTCTTCATACCCAACATATCCAGGGGGTGCGCCAACCAAACGAGAAACTGCGTGTTTTTCCATGTACTCACTCATATCAATCCTCACAAGAGCATTTTCTGTGTTGAAAAGGTATCCGGCTAGGGTCTTTGCAAGCTCAGTTTTACCAACACCAGTAGGTCCCATGAACATGAAGCTCGCTATGGGACGGTTTGGATCAGATAGTCCAGCTCTTGAACGTCGAATTGCATCGGCCACTGATTTCACTGCCATATCTTGCCCAACTACCCTCTTGTGCAGAACATCCTCTAACATTACAAGCTTCTCCCTTTCTGACTGCTGTAGGTTTGATAAAGGTATTCCGGTCCATTTACTTACGATTTCAGCAATATCAAGATCAGTAACCTCTTCTTGAAGCAGAGACTTCCCAGACTTTTGGTATTCAGCAAGGTTCTTTTCGGCTTCTTCTAGCTGGCGTTGAAGGGACATTAGCGTCCCGTATTTGAGCTCAGCAGCACGATTTAGATCATACTCACGCTCAGCAGCTTCCATCTCTAAGTTGACTCTGTCAATCTATTCTCAACAAAAAAATAAACAAGTTGAGGGGATTAGGGAGATGCTAGTGCATGACTGTCATCGGTAGAATCAACAGCAAGGAGCATTACCTCTTCTTTAATTGAGCTTATTCGAGTCATGAGAACTTTCTCATGTTCCCACTGCTCCGTTAACTCTTTCTGTTTCTGTTTAAGTGAGGCAAGATCATTTTCAAGCTTGGTTAACCTCTCTTTGGATGCTTTATCAGTGTCATTTCTCAGAGATAATTTCTCCATCTCTAACTTAAGCACAGCCCTATCTATCTCGTCCAACTCAGTAGGCTTAGAAGTAATTTCCATTTTTAGCTTTGCTGCAGCTTCATCAACAAGATCAATGGCTGAAATTGGAAGATGAATTTATGAGAATCAAACTCTAAAAAGGCTAATGAAACAATAAACTACCTAGGCTAAAAGAGATGCATCACTGGTGGAACAGAGAGCGAATGATTTCAAAGGGAATGCATCACTAATTTAATAGAGATCACAGGGCTTTGAAGAGAATGATTTTTTTCATTCTTTCTTTTCTCCTTATTTCCCAATAAGCAAGAGAGCAAATCGATGTCCGTTAATTTTGATTAAGATTGTCAACAAGTTAGTGCAATCAATTTAGGCCATTTGCTCACATTGATGTCCAGCCAAGCTTTCAAGCATTGACGAGGTGGATCACATGGTTGCAGGATTTATTTATTTCAATACTAGGATATCCACACCTTTGGCTTAGTGGAACTAATCCCTAGAGCTCCTGAACCACCCATTGCAGTATTTAATAATATATTGTAAAGAATTAGAAAACTTCAACATTTAGTGAAGTAAAATACAAGCATTAATACGTCAAAAAATGAAAAACATGAGAATTATGTTCCCCAACAACAAGTGGTTCCAATTTTCCAAACATCAAACAAAGCTACTACTTACCTTTGTCAGGCAAAAAACGCTCTGTTATGTATCGATCTGCAAGAACTGCGGCAGAAACAAGGGCGCTGTCTGATATTTTAACTCCATGATGCAACTCGTACCGCTCACGCAGTCCACGAAGAATGGAGATTGTGTCTTCAACAGATGGCTGACCACAAAACACTTGTTGAAATCTACGTTCCAAAGCTGGATCCTTCTCAATGTATTTTCTGTATTCGTTCAATGTGGTTGCTCCTATACATCGGAGCTCACCTCGGCCAAGCATTGGTTTCAACAAATTTCCTGCATCCATCGCGCCACTTGTAGCCCCTAGACACAACACAAAGTAGACCACCACATCAAGGGATTAAATATTTGAGAGTCAAACCAATCAAATGTAGCGTAAGGCATAACAAGACTGGGATGTGAACGTGAGCCAGCCCCAAAAACATCTAGCACGTTAACGTGCGAGTGCCTGAAGCTCCATGGATGGCCATGGAGTGAGCCCCTGTGCATATATACAGATATCAAGTCATAACTTGTTCTAAAAAATTAAATATTGGTATATTTTTGTAAAATCAGATGCTATTTGTGAAACCATTTATCTTTACCATGTTGTACCGACTCATGTACAAGGTGTCTTGTACAGGACTATAAATATGCATCGAAGGACTATATTCATCCAATTCTCATATCCAAGGACTCGGGAAAACAACAAAATTCAGTATTTCTTAAATATTTATTTTATTTTTTTAGAGTAAAATTACATTTACAAACTAATATAGAGCATGTTATGCATATAATATAAGTTTTACGCATAATTATCTATTGAACTCAACATGTTATCCATACTGTCAGGTGCACATCCCGCCCCACTACTCAAGCCTTTGAGTGTCCAGCAAGGGTCCTTCAGAAATTTATTTACAAGTCCATGTGACCTTAAAATATTCTCCTTCCACTAAAACACTAAACATGAACGTATTGGTGGCCAGCTAATCTTATAAATAAACAGTCCAACATAGATTTTCACCATGTCACATCAGCTGCACAGCAGATTCACAAAGTTGATAGCACAAAGTACTCGTGTAAATATCTACTATGAGTTGCATTTATCAGCAAGCCTGAAAACATATAAATATACATACACCCTTACCGCTTTTTTTATGATTATAACAAATATCTCAAACTTACATCTTTTGGCCACTTATTGACTTTGCAAGTTGTTAATGTACTGCTGTTAACCAATGATCTTACAGATACGAACATAAATTAAGTTTTTTTTTTTTTTTTTTTTTGGGGGGGGGGGGGGGAGAACAAAGAGAACAAGTTGCACAATAAATTCAGAAACAGAACACTAACCGGCACCCACTACTGTATGGATCTCATCAATAAACAAAATGATCTGCCCGTTCGAAGCCATGACCTCCTTCAAGACAGCTTTTAATCTTTCTTCAAAATCTCCTCGGAACTTAGCACCAGCAACTAACGAACCCATATCCAGAGATATCAACTATACAGTGCAAGAACACCATGAAGTGATGACATGAGATGGAATGCATAAACAAATAGAATTTGCATTTTGAACTCAAATTCAACCAATAAATAAATAAATAAATAAAAGCATATAGAACTGAAATCATATAATAAAAATGACAGGAGGTCAAAACTGGGCAGATATAGAATGATTCGAGTTTGAAAACAATTATTCATATGAAGATCTAAGATTACATCAAGATCCGACAGATCCTTGCAATGAAGTTCATTATACATTCAAACTTTTGGATTTGATTTAACCCAATAAATCATTCGCAATGCACAGTTTTCAAATTCTTTTAATAGGATGAATTTAAATATTCCTATAAAAGAATGCAAATGACACACACACACACACACACATCAACCACTTAAAAAGTAAGGCTTGACCTCAAGCAGTAACTAATCTATTTAGGTCATGGTATTGCTCTAATTCACTCATAATAGAATCCAAACTCATATAAATAATCGATTTGCTCTTGAACCCTTTTTTTTCCCCCCTTTCATGAATAATCAATCCCAAGTTTTGTTAGAAAAGCATCAAGAAGATGCAACAAAACAAGGAATTCAGAAAGTTCCCGGATTACAACTTCAAATCCTCAACAAAATCCAAAACATAAATAAATAAATCTGGATTTACCCCCCCACCCTCCGTGCGCACAAACATCCATACAAAATAGACCAAAAAAATTAATTTTCATTTAATATATAGGAAATAGATTTAACTTTGACCATGCTTAAAATCTATAGAGTATAAGCAGCTCTAGCCTCTAGTACACATACCTCACACTCACATAACCATTAGAGAAATTTGCTGAAGAAAAGGAGAACCCCACTAACAAACCTACCAATAGACAATAATAATATTGGAGCCATAAAATAACTTAGAATCATGGAAAACAAAATTTATCCTTCAATATTACATTTTTCCTTCAAGAAGATAATTGCTCCAATTTAAGTGAGTAAAATAACTAGAGAGAGAAAGAGAGAGAGAGAGAGAGAGAGAGAGAGAGATTAAAACCTTTCGATTAAGTAAAGGTTCGGGAACATCTCCACGGACAATTCGTTGAGCTAATCTGCAACATAAATGAATGTCGTAGTAAATTCTTTGAAGCACCAACTAATGCCCATATTCAAAAGATTTATAAGCCATTCAAAGTAAGTAATAAACAACACCTAGTATAATCAATGGCATGTACCAAACAACATTACTCGACCTTGACTTAGTTGCCTGCCAATTTTGTGGAGTGAATGGTTGTCAATTCTAGCAAAATTTGTCACTCAAAATTATAGGTTTATGTTACTCTTTTTGCTGTTATGCACGGCAAAGCTATTCGTTCAAACTGGCCAAGTATCAATGAGCCATTCAGCCTCAAAGCACAAAAAAGGAGAAAAAGTAGCAATCAAGAGAAAATATAGTTACAAATAAGCATAATTTACCTACAACAATTTGAAAATATATGTATGTATTGCATTCTACTCACTTTAAGTGACCAGGATTAGATTTCACAACCTACAAGTGGCATACGACCATCCTGATATTTAATGATGTGAAAGGGAAACTTTTTCATTCAAAATGTTTTCTGCCATGTTCGTGGATAGTGCAAATAAAACCTGAAGGAAATAGAAAATGGGCAAAACTGCCTCGTAGTAATATATGAAAAACATCTCAAAAAGTCGAAATGACATTAAGAGGGAAAACTGATTAAATTATTAACACAAAAGGTGGTTCTATTGAAGCAATTTTAAAGAGATTTTAGTTGCTCAACCAGAACAATCTGCTCAAAAAATATTGTTCCAAACTAAAGCCATATCACTGTCCCCAAAAAGGAATAAATAAATTACGATGAATTTGACGTCCCCAAAGATCAGACATACAAAATCTTTAAAGACCATACCCTTCAGCAATTGCAGTTTTCCCCACTCCAGGCTCACCAATAATGACAGGATTATTCTTTGTTCTCCGAGATAATATTTGGATGCAACGCCTTATTTCATCATCCCGACCTATAACTGGATCGAGCTTTCCACGCCTAGCAAGCTCAGTCAAGTCATTCCCATATTTCTCAAGTGCCTCATACTTGCCTTCAGGATCTATTTCAATAACCCAGCATTTGCATTAAGTATACAACAAGCTAGCAGGGAAAATCCAAACAAATAACTGAACCATAACTGAAAAACATAGTGGGACCCCCGGAAGAAAGACAAACAAATACATACTTCTACTTTTTTTGATAAGTAATGAAAGACAGACAAATACATTATACATGCTTAAGCAGTTTTTTAATAAAATGGACAAGAATGAAAAAAAAAGCAGCAGGCTCAGGTGTCAACTCAAGAAAAAGTGAACGAAACATTTTAAAAATACATTCATTTGTCATAATACCTATTCACATTTCATGACATTAAATTATTCTAAAAAAAAAAATGAACAGTTAAAAAAAATTCCCCACCACCCCCCCCCCCAAAAAAAAAAAACCATTGCAAAGTTCTACAAATTGAACAAGGGGATTGGTTACTTCATTTCTCAAAAAGGGATGAATATGGTGTATTTTTCTTGGGATCAAAAAGCGCGAAAGCCTCCTTAAGACTTCAACAACTAGGGAGCTGCCAGAACCATTGCACTTTAGTCAAATTCTGTTCCAAAACAAGAAATTTAGCCTAGATAAATACCAATATTACGTCTAAGACGGACTTGTGGTGTCATACAAATCAACAAAAGAAAAAGGAATGTCCTTTTAAGTATCCAATGCATGCATTCAAACGTTGCAAAAATAATTGCTCAGATGTTACCAATAAGCCACGGTTCTTGTAACTTGTGTTTCAAACTTTAGCATTTTCAAATTCAAAATTATATGCCTGTTTACAAAAACTTCATTCAATTATTTGCAGATTCCAAGTCTCAAAGGATTACTTTCTTACGTGTTTTCCTGTGTTTGTTGTAATATAAAAATGCAAAAAGGAACGAGAATATTATAGGTCAGCTGTGGGCACACGGGCTGCGGCAATAGCGCCCCAGGGTTCATCACCCCCTCCCCAAAAAAAAAAAAAAAAAAAACGCAGCTAGAATATTATGGTCAGGTAAGTACTTTGATCTGTTACCCTCTGGCTGCCACGAACAGCTTGAATAGCATCTTTCAAATCCTTCTCACTAAGCTGAAGGCTCCTGAATAATTGCAGGCCAAACCTCTTATCTGCAAAGAATGCTAACACTAAATGCTCCACAGACACAAAGGAATCTCCCATTTCTTTCTTGTGCTTTCTTGCATTGTCCAAGAGAGAACTGAGATGTGAGCCCAATCTTGGGCCACTAGTGCCACCTTCCACCTGCCACCAAAATACATGACCACGCGATCATATATCCAAAGCAACTAGCATAAAAAAAAAATAATAATAATAATAAAATAATAGAATTAAAAAAAAACAAACATTGGTGGCGTTTGGAGTAGTTAAAAAAAAAAGAAAGAAAAAACAAGATAAAACATGGTTTTGGATAAATTTTGACGTTTGGTATTTCTTTTTCCAAACTGTGTTTTTCAAATATGAATAGTGGTAATCCGTTAGAACGGTTTTCCCAAATTCGTTCTAACAGATTCAAAAAATACCCAGAAAATAGTTCCTCTCTCTCTTTCTTTTTCCAAACTGCTTTTTTTTTTTAGTTAGAACGGTTTTTCTAAATCCGTTCTAACGGATTCAAAATATCTCCAAATAATAGTTCTTCTTTCTCTCCAAATTTTATCTTTTTGAGATGAACAGTGGTAATCTGCTAGAACGTTTTCCTAAATCCGTTCTAACGAATTCAAACGGTTTCGTTGGCCCAGGTCAAAATGGTACTCGTTCGAAAACTTTCGATTCGGGAAACATGATTGCCAAAAAAATTTTCGCACTCGATCAACCTCCTTTTGGATTTTCTTCTTTTTTTTTTAGCGAAATATTGAACTTTTTTGAAATTAATAAAAGTGGGAATGTGTAAAAGTGTAATATAAAATTTGAACGATTTTTAGAGGTTGTTAGAGTTTTATTTTGTTTGTTGGCACATCAAACGGTGCCATTATGTGCATACCTTTGGTTGTTGAAATATAAAGTCATCAGTAGCTTGCAGAACTGACGTGTTGTCAAGTCCAGCTTTTGTGAAAATCCTTCGAGCCAAGCCATCCTTCTGCTCTAACAGGGCTTTCATTAAGTGCTCAGATTCTACTACCTGCTGTTTGCTAGATTGTGCTGCATCCACAGCACCAACAACTCCCTCCCAAGCCATCTCAGTGAACTCTGAATTATTGATCTGACAAAAGAATTATTGAACACATAAAAAAGCATTAGAAAAACAAAATTAAAAAAATATTCTGCAACTCACAGGTGTGTAAAAGAAGCATTGAAGGGAAAGGTAAAAAGGAGTAGGGAGGAAATGAAAGAAAAATATGAAACTAACCTGATGGAGAATTTTTTTTCAAAGCACATTTAATTTGATCGTGTTTCAAATAGACTATAAACAAGCAGCATAGTCAACAAAAGTGGAAATTTCATTTTAACTTGAATTGCAACATTAATCTAATCAAATCCCATCCAAAATTTCAAGAAAGGACTGACATTTTCAATCCTCAAACAACTATGTCCATTGTACTCTAAAATATGTATATGCATACCATCTCAAAATTTTATTTTATTTTATTTTATTTCATTCTATTTTTTTAAAACCAAAATAATTCAAATCATTCAATGTCCAAAGAAGAAGTATGTTGATAAAAAATTTCTTCTAATCATAATAAACTCGATAATTGGGAAGAAAATATATTTAGAGTTATTAATCCAAATGGGCAACTCCATGACAATATATAGTGATGTAAATAGGGTCCCACCTGGGGACCCTTTTTTTGTCCTGTCCTGCTCCAGAATTCCATACCGGACTCCACCCCCAGGTCTGGGCTTGGACCACCCTCACCCCAACCCCCAGCCCACACCCCCCTTCTCCTCCTCAGTTGCTCTTGCAGTTTTTCAGTTTAACTTTTCCCCTTTTTTTCTTGTGGGCCCACCCTCCCACCCCCTCTATCCCCCAAATAAGTAATTAATTAAATATTTATTAATAAATTTTATTAATAATTAATTAATTAATTCAAATTTAATATTTTTTAATTAATTAATTATTAATAAAATTTATTCATTAAATGATTCTAATAGTATTTGTAAATTGCAAGTGTTTTTCTATTTTTAAATGTCATTTTTGTAAATAAAAATTATTTAATACAATTTATAAAATTAAATGTAATTAAAGTTACAATAATTTCTTTTAAGACTAATTGGATAATTATATTATTTTAATTTTTTAATTTATTTTAAAAAATATTAAAAATACATAGGGTTAATAGGTCAGAGTCAGATATGTTTGACCCTACCGACCCAATTTTCTCAGGGTTAGCTAGGTCAGGGTCAAACTGGGCTGGGTCGACTTGATTTCCAGGTCAAGTCAAGATCAGCTCGACTCATTTTACATGACTAACAATATACACACAATTAGGACACATTTGAACTTATTTCTCAAAATGGGATCAAAGAAGTTTCTTTGGAAAGGCATTTTTTTGAAATGACTTTGTTCAAAATTTGGTTTAAAGGCATTTATCTAAACAATGCCTTTCACACAAGTCGTCATTTTAAATGGCACTTTTTCCCCTAGAAATTTTTTGTTTCAAATAACATTCTTCTTCGTTCACCGTTCACCGTTCAAGAACAGAGAGAGAGCTTAAAAAGAAACTATTCTAGGCTTTTAGAAATGTCAATGTCTAGGCATCTAAGATCGAAAGTAATGATGGATGGATTGAAAATGCAAAGAATTCTCCTGTACCAACCCTGCCACGAATGCTTGACAACCAAGTACCAGGCCAAGTAGCACCACCCTTCAAGTGAATAAGGGGGCAGGGCCGACAATTGGGCCGAGGTGGATGATTTTGGTGGAGGTTGGTGGTGCTGATCGCAAGCGACATGGCGACCAACGAAATCCATTTGAGGAAGAGATTCAAGAGTGTGGGCTAGGGCGGAGGAAGAACCATAGCCCCAGATAGGCAACAGCCAAAGGGCCCTACAGAGACTTATTCACCCCAATTCTTCCACCTACTGCAAAATTCACTTCTTGATCACAAACAATCCCTACTTTGCAAAACCCAGTTCTTAATTGTCAATAAGCATACACATATGTACGTATTATATGTGAACGTTTGATTTTCTTTAGCTAGAGTGAGTGAACATAAATTTCCCTGCTTATATTTGGTGTTTGGTCGAGTTTTGTTTAACATTTTAACTTTAAATTGATTTGTTCGCTGCCCAGAGTGATTATTCGGTTTTGTTTGATCCATAGAAATCACAGTTATCTCTAAAGATTGAGGTGTCGCATTGTGAGTTTAGTTAGTAATTTATTTTTGCTTTTACTTTTTTTTTTTAATTTATCAATTGCAGATGAAAAAAAAAGGAATGCTGCTTGGTCAAAAATACTATGGGGAAAAGGCGTTATTTGATATAGAAGATTAAAATTTACTCACAACGTGCACTTACTTACAACATGCTTTCTTTAACTGTAGCTCAAGACTCCCAAAACAAAAAAATTTACAATGGCTGAAATGCAAAATATCAAATTCTGCTCAACTTTTGGGGTGTAACGGCCCTCAAAAAACCATATAACGTGGATCCCAACTAAATCCATTTGAAATTCCAGAACTCCATTCACAGTCACACAGATATTAATAACATATTAACAAACTCAAAAAGAAATGGAAATATAAATTTCTCCTAGTGACCAAACCATCATTAATCTTGAAAAATCAATCATATTAAGTTTTCATGAAATGCATTTCATAAGGCAATATCATGCTTTTGTTTGGGAGCGGAGAGGGGGAGGGGAGTGTCAAAGTAAATGTGAGGCAAAGCAAGGCAAGGAGGTCAATTAATTAATGTTTATTGTTTGGGAGAGAGAGAGGAACAGAAATTGAGGTGAATGCTTATTTTCTACTTGTTTGGAGAATAAGAAAGAAGGGAAGGAAAAGTAAAAATTATAATAAAAAATATTATTATATTTTCTTAGAACGTATTTATTTATTTGTGATTGACATTTATAAAATAATAAACCAGAAAAAATACAATGAAAAATTTTCAGTCATTCTATTTTACACCATTACTCCCCAGAATGGGGGTTCAAAGGAAACTAATGGAGCTAAATTAGTCAACTCTCCTCTCTTCACTTCCCGCCTCCTACCCAAACAAGGTTCTCTTATTCATTTCCTCCACCAATTCTACAGCTTTGGTAATGAACATTTCAAAGCAGGAATAGAAATGAGATAAACAACCAAATATTCCTCTCTATGTAGAAAGGCGAACAAAGCTACCTGAGAGGAGTTGGCGGCGGTAGAGTAAGGGCGAGAGGAAATATAGAGCTGACGAGCAAGCCCTCCGCCAACGGTGGCCACCTTGAAGGAAGGTGGTTTCGCAATACCAGCATTCTCCGTAATTCGAGGCCGCGTCGAGAGATTCTCCGATCCAAACACGGGGCCAGAGGATATGATTTCGCCGGCGCGGGAGAGTGCGGATGGAGATTGGGATAGAGAAGAGGAGGGCTTGAGAGCGGCAAGAGCTGACCTTGTGAGCCTCGCAGTGGAGGAAGTTCTGGCTGTCGCCATCGGTACGGAAATGGAGCCAAGATTAGGGATTTCCGAGATTATAGTCTGTGGAGGGAGGCTTTGGGGCTTTCTGTAGAGAAAAGTGGGGAAACTTGGAGAAGGGGCGAATGGAAGCTTGTGGAGTTTCTGGGTTCTCTCCCACCTCTGTTTTCTTCCCTCTTTTTTTTTTTTTTTTCTTTTTCTTTGGGAAAAATACCCGCACACTCACTGGTGGTGTATTATTTGATTTTTAGCTATTTACAAGTGTGAATTCCACGGCAAATCCTGCATGCATGTATATTGGCCACGTTTAGAGTTATAAAAAAAAAATAAACTTTTATAAATATCTGTGAATAATAATTACGACATTGTAAAATTTAAATTTTTTATTCATTGCATAAAAATATGAGACATTCACTTTTATAATTTTATACAATTCCAAAATGCATTTGGAGCGGTAAAAAAATAAAAATAGTTTAATGTTGTAATTTTGTAATTATTATGGATATATAATTTATATATATATCAACAATTGCGATTATATGAGGTGTGTTTTGAGTGATAAAAAAGTGAGATAAAACGAGATAACATATGATTTGGAGAAATTTTTTACGTTTGGTACGCATATCTCAAACCGCGTTTTTTTGAGCTAAACAGTAAGATTCCTATTCTAACAAATTAGATTTTCGTTTGAACGAATTTAAAATTTTGTATCAATCATAACTTATTTGCACTACATTCCGTCGAAACGGTTTCTATAATCTATTTGGATGAAAATTAGTTATGCGAATCCGTTTGAATGATTTCTACAATTCGTTAGAACAGTTTTTACGACCCCAGAAAAATAATCAAAATGGGTGTCATTCGGTAATTTGAGATTCATTGTGAGAATTGCGAAAAAAAATTTACTATTTGATTAACCAAATTTTAGTTATCAACTTTTTTTTTTTAAATGTATTGAAACTTTTTTGAACTTCAAGAAGATAAGAATATGTAAAAATATAATAGAAATATTTTAAAATTTTTACCAAATTATTGTGTGCCAAACAGGCCCATATATATGTACGTAGCACTCCTTTTTTCTTTCTTTTTTTTTTTTTTCTGTTTTTAACATCAACTGATTAAATATCAACAAATTTGGTCAATAAAGAATAAAGTTACAAAAACTTATCAACTTTTGTTTTCATAGTTTGTAAATGGGATAATATACATATATTCACAAATTATTTACATAATATTCGTAAAGTTTTATATATTAGTTATGACTAGTTCTATTTTTCCAATATTATTTATTAGATTACTAAATATTTTTTTGTTTTATTTTCTAAAAATTATGACTAAAAATTTCTAATACCCAGAATATAATTTTAATACCGAAATTATGTTTTTTTAGTATTATAATATACTTTTATCCTTGTACACATAAATATTAAATTCATTGTATTAATACATACAAACTTAAAATTCCCGTATTACCATCTTTTAGGTGCGTTGGAGTAATAAAAAGTAAGATAAAACAACATAAGTTCTGAGTTCGTAATTCGTACAGTGAAATAAAAAATAATTTTTAAAAATTTTCAGTATTTTTTACTTTTTTTTTATAATTTTTTCTCACTCCAAACAGAATCTTAGTAGAGTTAAATGATTGTTATCATTGTTACTTTTAAAATCAAGTATTTTAAAGTTTATATATAGTTTTTTTTTAAGTTCAATATTATAAATTTATTGGGTTTTTGTGTAAATAGAAATTTGAACACTGTAATAAAATAAAAAAATTAAATTGAGAGCCAAATTTTAAACTTACCATATTTTAAATTTACCAATTTTTAATATAGGAAATTATTAACTTTAATAAACAATTATATTATAACAATTTTTAGTAGGAAGGGTAGTATGATTGTGGTTTTCAATTTTTACGTTAATTAATTTATTATTGATATAGAACTTAGAGTTCACTATTATAACCAATTTGAATTTATTAACTTTTTTTTGTTTACCAAAATTTAATCACAATAGAATATTACCATTTTTAAAAATAAGAAAATAAAACAAGAGAATAAGGACGTTCAAAACAATTCAGACCATCACTTTTCTTCATTTTAAATATAATGATTTTGTTGAAAGTCGAACTTAAGATTTCCCGCTCATTAAAAAATCTTTAAATATTAGGTAACTTAGTTAAGCATAAATTAAATTGAATAATATTTTTATTTATTCATATTTTTTAGTTTAAGTTATGGTTTATAACTTTTGAACATAAAAATTGTACTCTATGAGTGATGTCAGTTCTTATTTGTACCATTGGAATTTCTTCTTGTTAATAGTAATAAATTAGTTCAAAATAATTAGCTGTGGTTGTTTTTGAATTAAGAAATTTTCAATAAAAAAAATAGATAGTAATTTAAAACTTATTTTTTTATTTGAATTATGATAAAACATAAAAGAGAGGAGGTATGAAATTTGATTAATTAAAAATAATTGAATTAATATAATAAAAAAATTTATATTTTTAAATTCATTGATATATAAACATGTATATTTAAAATTTTATACTCTTTTATTCTTTTATTTACATTTCCTTTTTACCTTGCCAAATCTTACCGCAGAACACCGTAAATCAATCAATTTAATATCGGGAATGGCTTTCTGTCAACAGCTCCATGAATTAAAAACCAACTTATAACCAACTATGATGAAAGTCAATTTTTTTTTATTTTTTTGATAGGTAAGTGGGGAGGGGGAGGGATACCCCAGAGTTTTGAATCCGGGTGGATGAACATGCAAGTGAAGTCAGCTGCCACTTAGCCAAGGGTCTTGTTCTAATTATGTTGTATTAAAAATTTCAAGTCGTTAACTGAATTAAAATAAAAAAAAAAAACAATGTAACAGAGTAATATCAATTTAAAACTATAATAAATTATATTTAGAATTCTCCACTTCTCTACTAATATGACTTCATTACTGATATTTTAAATCCTTTTAGTTTAATTCATTCTCTTTCAATAATTTTGTTTCAATAGATGTTACGTGTCAATTACTTACAACGAATATGTAATATTTTTGTTTTTTTTAATTACAAAGACAAATAAAATTTAATTAAATGTACGAAAACAAAATACAACGATTTTAATTACAAATTTTGTAACGGGATTATTGATGAAGTGCATAAATTCAATGTGTAATTTACCATTAAAGCTATTATTAGAAAAATAAAATTTTGAAATGATTTTACAAAATTTGAAACTAATTTTATAGCACTTATAATAACATAGGTGATATATATATATATATATATATATATATATGTTGTAAACACATAATATTCCGTACCTATTCCACCAATTGAAACCAACTCAGTCTGAAGTAAGACAAAACAATACAAAACTAGGGATATAAATGGGTGAATTAGTCCAGCCCAACTCGAATGACCCAGGTCAGGGTTTGAGCCACCTTGTTTAATTTGGCTCCCATCCTGCCTAACCCAGTCCTACAATCCGCCCGCCTGTTTTCGGGTTGGGAGTAGGTTCGGTGTACCGTACTGTCCGGTGTATCGTAGACTATTGAATCACTTCTAACAGTACACTGTACGGTATATCATACAGATCAATAGTACACTATATAGTATATTATACAGATGATTTAACGGTCTGCAGTGTATCGGACCTATCTCTTTCCCTGTTTTCTAAAATATTAAAGAATATTAAAAAAATAAAGGAATCGATGGGGCAGATTAAAAAACAGGAGAGACAGGGCAGTTGAGGCGGGCTGCCCATGATCGGGTCATTTCCATCACCATATAAAACCACATGTGCAGATAATTGTCATGCGCGCTTGAAGATTACCAAATAAAGGGTCCGTTTAGTTTGTAATAATTTGTTAAAAATTTTTAAAAATTTTTATAAATTTTTGTTAATTTTATATCACATCAATTTTTTTCTCTCACTGCACGTATTACAAAATCTCCCCAAATCATAATTTATCTCATTTTTTCTTACTCCAAACAACCCAAAAATGTGCAAGGTCGGCCCCATATGGGGACACGCGCCACCTATAAAAGCGTACATGAAGAAAAGTAATATGATTGTCTTGATTAAAGAAAAAAAAGGTAAAAGATCAACAAACACCGAGAAAATGAAAAAAAAAAAAGTTGAATTTGAGTACTTTGATAAAGAAATAATAACGAAAAATAACAAAAAGTTTGAAAAATTTTTTAGTGTTCAGCGTATAATTATCAAATTATATTTTTTAGAGATAAATAGTTAAATTTTTTTGACTTTTACGTTAACTTTTTTGAGAGAAAAACTGACTAAACGATTTTTTTTAATTTCATCGGGACGATTTTATATCAAAATTTATTGAAAGTGGTTAAAAAATTTTTGAGATTTGTAAAAAATTTATTAAATATGTAAATACATATAAATTTATAAAAATTTTACAAAATACCGTAAAGTGTAAAATGTATTAAAAAAATTTTTTAAAATTTTATAATTTTTTATTGTACAAAACGGACCTAAAACAGATGCCAAAAAGAAAAGCTATTGAATCATTATAACTTGCTACGATGGTTCCAAAAAGAAAAGCTATTGAATCATTATAACTTGCTACGATGGTTGCTGAATTATGTTTTCCTTTAATCACGCATGCTAATGATAAAAGTACTAATTTCAGCCAAAAGTTCCCTCTCTCAATTTATTCCCTTTAATTTGAAATCCCATGTTAAGTTATATTATTTATATAATAAAATATTTATTACTCGTCTTTTTGTGAATTGTATGCCATGTTATTATTATGTTTGCTTTTTTTTTTTTTCTAATTTTTACATTATATAACTAATAATTTTTTTTAAAAATAAACGAATTTAATTCAATCTTACACAAAACAGATCGAATTAATATGGTTTCTATAACTTAATGCATTAATTATACGCATAAAATCAAATTAGATTATTTTGGTTCAACTTGGGTCTAAAATGTGCCAATTAACACTTTAATCAAATCAATCAAATGGATAAGTTTTAAATCAAGTCTCGTATATTTTACATCACTAATTGAGACAATTAATTATAACTTTTATTCTCTTATACACCAAAATGACATAGAGATCTTTGGGTGAATTGGATCTACACATCTATTATGCTGGATTTAACTCTTATACCATTTAGGACTTGAAGTCCAATTTACAAATTAAAATTATCCGCTTTGAACTCCAAACTCGTATAATTTTAAAACATGTTAAATTGAGGAATCCCAAAAGTTTTACCTTAACTAGCGTGGGATACCAATAACAACAAAATTGAGGAGCCTTGCAACCACGTTATAAAAAAAGGACTTTGCCAAAGTCTGTAATTTCTTTTAAGAGGCCATAGGTCTAAAATTTTCTCGGATACTAGCTAATAATTGGGGAAAGATGGTAGGGCAAATCTTGTTTCTTTGACTCCCCTAACTATAATACTTTATTGGGTATAGATTTAAATTCCGATTATTTATGTATTGAAGGGTCGACGCCTACGATACCAACCAAATGAAATTTCCTATTAAAATTAATATCTCTACAACTGATTAGCCACTTCAATATCACTATTAACAATTAATATCAAATGTTGATTTAGCAGGAAATTATTATTATTTCTCTTGTTCATTACTATTATTATATAATATGGTATTAAAAACATTAGTGAAGTTTGTTAATCTCAGTAAAATATTTTCTTTGATGAAACCTTATATATTTTCATTCTACTTAATTAACTTGCTTACACTGTTAAATTTTTTTTTTTAATAAAAAGAATATCTCAAAAGTTATCATTCTAACGAAGTAAATTTATTTTTATCCTTTTAACTATTAAAGTAATTTTTATTTTTGCTGGCGTATGTATGTTCATATTTGCTAGGGCATATGTATGTATGCGAATTGCAAGTTCATTATCGATCAATGTAAATTTCATATGGATACAAATAATGATATGAAATTATAATATTAGTGATAATTTTTTTAATGTGTATGAAATTCACAAATAAACATAATTTTTTTTAAGAGAAACCTGTAACATAATATTCTATTTCAAAAGCTGATATGTTAGAAAGAGTATATTAACTCACGCACACACCCCAATTATCTCGATGTGAAATATATATATACATATATATATATATATATATATTAGTCTCATGAAACATACTCCTTTCTAGTACATGTCCTTTTCAAAATTTATTGTTTAGTCGAGGAGATTTCGTTGTTACAACTGTAGAAAAATGAACCATTTTAAGACATTACGCATACACGGATCATGAGTGAACCTACGAAAAAAAGTATAGAACTCCTATGGATGATTACATGTCTGCATGATGAATAGACAAGTAGTCTATATATTAATATTGCACCAAAGGTCTGGGTTGAAGCAAATGGCAGTAGCCTACGCCTCAAAATTAAAGCAGCTTTTATAACGTTTCTCATTACTATAAACTCGGAATATTTGACTAAAGACATGCATGCGGAGGGGGTTTAACATACCTTAATTACATTTCTCTTCAAAATATATACTTAACCACATGATTTGACATACAGTTAGTCAATTTTGTTTATACTTACGTCAGTTACACTGTTTTTTAAGGATCAAATTGTAACGATGGAATCTAGGTTTTTAATTTTTTTTTCTATTAATTTATAAAATTAAATATTTCCACAACCACCTTCAAAGAATTTATTTATTTATTTTATAGAAATCATTAAGAATGACAATGGAATGATTAAAGCAGAAATCCAATACTATTTAATAGTATGAGAGCAAAAAACCTCGCCAAAGTGGGATTAGAGTGAAATTTTCCGATTCGTCTCGATTATATTTAGGATTATAAAAATATCATTCTTAATTAATTTCACTTTATACATTGAGAAGTTAAAATATTAGTGTTGATTTACAATTTTTTTTATTTTATATTGGTACTTTTACTTATTTATTTATCTATTTAAGTAATACTAAATTTCAATATATTTTATTTATTATTTTATTTTTAATAATAAAAAACAAAGCATTATTGATATTAATAAATTAAGATGATTTCTGATGAATTACTCATTACTTACAGGATAAGATGAGAATAAAAAAAGAAATAAATTAGGAGAGAAAGTGAGAATAGAGAAAAAAATGATTCATGTGCAGGTAGAGCGTTAAATTTCGTCAAAAATTTTAGAATTTTCTAAACTTTTTTCACACAATTTTTTAAACTTTTTTAACTTCTCTAATTTTTCTAACCTTTATCAACTTTTATTAACTTTCTTTAATTGTTATTAATTTTTTTATATTTTTCCCATTAACAAACCAAATACCAAACACAATAATTCAAAACTTAAGTATTTCTTATTTTATTTTATATTATTTTTTAATTTGACACTAAACATTCATGAATATCTAGAGGTACAGTGGCTGAAGTGTAAACATACATTTCATGGGCTAAGGTGCACTGGTAACATCCTTAATGTCTTTTAAATAATCTAATATTTTTGATTTAATTTAGTTAAAATTAATTAAAAAAAGTACAAGTTAAAAGAAAGTTAATAAGAATATTATTAATATAAAATATAAAAAATTATATCTTAAAATACAATCAAATCATAACCGTTGATTAATTCATTTTTGCTCTTCCAACTGCATTTTGCCTTTCAACCATTGTAACCCAATATCTACCCTGTGCCATTCATCACGCCAAATGTTCATTTTCCAATCAGGGTGATTTCTCTGTGATTCAATTTCCCTCTTGCCGAGTCAATCTTCCCAGAGAAATACTTTTCCTGGGTCAATCTGGGCAGCTGGAAAGGCACGTATCATACGTCGTCGTTTTTACTTTATAGGAACGGAACGCCATCGTATCCGCATTTTCCACCGTCGATTTCCTCACTGGCCTTTCAGTCAGTTGAGATATTAGATTTCTCTCTCTCTCCTCTTCTTCTTCTCCTTGTTGTTTTCTCTTTTTCTCTCTCTGCTTCGCCTGCTTCCTTCCAAAGTTGACCCGCGAATCATCGCAAGATTCTTACTTCAAACCTTCATAATCCTCTAACAACGAACGCACCTCTGTTCACAAGTTCGAGATCTGTTCCGTTGAACCCTCAATTTCACCAATCCAAGGTCAGATCTCAATCAGATAAAGTATTTCTCTTTTTTAGGTTACACTGATTTCAACGGTTTTCTTGTTGGTTAGTTTCAACAGTTAATTAGCGTTGTGGGTTTTGATTTGTTCTTATTACTGCAGATCCGGTACGTCAAACGTGTTGCCCGAAATTGATTTCAAATTATGTCGGTTTTCTTGAAAAGCGATTCGATTCAAATCCGAGAGGTTTGGAACGACAATCTTGCGGAAGAGTTCGCTTTGATTCGCGAAATCGTTGACGATTTTCCTTATATAGCGATGGACTCGGAGTTTCCGGGTGTTGTTCTTCGTCCGGTGGGGGCTTTCAAGAACATCAACGAGTATAACTATCAAACTTTGAAGGACAATGTTGATATGTTGAAGTTAATCCAGTTGGGTCTCACTTTCTCGGACGAAAATGGTAACTTGCCCACTTGTGGAACTGATAGGTATTGCATTTGGCAGTTCAATTTTCGCGAATTTAATGTTGGCGAAGATATTTTCGCTAATGATTCGATTGAGTTATTAAGACAATGTGGGATTGATTTCAAGAAGAACAATGAGATGGGTATTGATGCAAATCAGTTTGGCGAGCTTTTGATGTCTTCTGGGATTGTTTTGAATGATAGTGTGCATTGGGTAACCTTTCACAGTGGGTATGATTTTGGGTACTTGCTTAAGTTGTTGACTTGCAGGAGTTTGCCCGAGTCCCAAGCAGGGTTCTTTGATTTGATCCATATGTATTTCCCAATGGTTTATGATATCAAGCACTTGATGAAGTTCTGCAATAGTCTTCACGGCGGGTTGAACAAGCTGGCAGAACTTTTGGAAGTCGAGAGAATTGGTATTTGTCATCAGGCTGGTTCAGATAGTTTGCTAACCTCTTGCGCCTTTAAGAAGTTGAAGGACAACTTCTTTAATGGCTCGACGGAGAAATACGCAGGTGTTCTCTACGGCCTTGGCGTTGAGAATGGTGAAAAATAAATGATTGGCTAGTGATCAAATGCTTGTTTGAGCAGTTAGGCACGAGACGCCCCATTTCCATGTGTACACTTTGGCAAAAAAGAAGTTGTTTCTAAATTTCTCTGATTGCTGTTTCTTTTTCTATTTTTTTTTCCTGATGTTATCTGTAACTCAACCCTAGATGGGTGTTGTAGCTCAAGCACTGTAAATTACTACAGTTAGTGTTTCAATAACAATCTTAACATTTTAGCGACTGCTTCTGTCAATTTTCTTTTTTGTATGGCCTTCAGTGTTTTGTCGTTTACTTATAGTAATGGCATGTTATTATTTACTTAATTACCATTCATATTGCCGTAGACATGAAGCAGATGTGAAGATGATTTCTTTCAGTTAGGATATTTATGTTTATGTGCTGTAGATTGAGTGAGTAAAGGTCACTTTGTCAAGGAGATTATTGCCATGAGAATGCTTCATGTTTTCTGGCTTGTTGAATACTTTGGCTGAACGGGCAATGATCAGATGAATAATCTGAGCTTTGAGATTTTAATTGTAGCATCCTGTATTTTTTGTAGTTGTTGAAAATGATTGTATTGGAACTCTCTCTTTCCTACACTTTGTCGCTTGCTTACTCTCTTTGCTCTATCCCTATAGGGAGGACTTTGTCAAAGGCTTGGGGTGTGTCATGGTAGAATAGCGTGGGATCTGAGGATAATGATAATTATAGTCGGAAAAAGTTCAAAAGTTTGCTTCCAGTTGGCAGAACAATCATCAAAAAAGGGAAGAGAACATGTGCCTCTGTTTTTGTAAGTTATTTGGCGTGTTGTTTTTCTTTTTGTCAAGATTTTTAAATAGAGCAATATTTCTGATTTCTCTCTCTCTGCATTGTGACAATTTATTGTTTCTCATTAAGTAATTTTATGCTATAGACTTCTCTTTGATTATTTTCTTAGAATATGAATATCATTTTTATCATTTTTCATCTATTTGGCTGTAGTGGTGTAATTTCATTTTTGGGGATTCAATAACCCACCGGTTAGATGAATATTCATGTAGTCTGCGTAAAAGGTATTATTTCTGGTAACCTGCTTTGTAGAACGGTTTGCCAGGGCTCTTGCCCTCCTCTGGGGAGATCAGGAGTTTGAACCCCAAGAGCTTTTCTTGGGGGTGAGCTCACACATGAATTTTCCGTGTGTCTACGTAGTTTGTGGATAATTGTGCAGGTTTGGTGGGTTTACTCATTGCACACCTGAAGACTGAAAAGTAGTGGTTGCGGGTTCTTACCACATTAAAAAAAAAAAAGGTTAGTATTCCCAGTGAATTTTTCCTGAGTTGTCTACCTAGTGTTTACTCTAAATTATTTATTTAATGTGTTTTTACTTTTGCAATGCTTGCTTATTTGTGGAAGTTCAGAGTTTTCTCACATTTGTAAGGGAGTACTTTGATCTTTATTTTATGTATATATTTTGAAAATGTGAGCACTTTGATCATTAATCTTTGGGGATTGTCTTAGTAGAATTATTTATTTATTTATTTATTTTAGCTGCACATTTTTGGAAAGTTGAAATGCTTCAGTTTATACTTAGCAATTTAATCTTCTGTTTAAAGATATTTTTATTGGGACTATGTTCAATAAGATTCTCTGTTGCAGTTTTTGCCCTGCTATTTATTTGAACAAACTTCTCCCTATCCTAGATGTTGTTAATGTACATTGCTTTACAAAATCAATGCTCTATCAAATGAGGGCTTTGCTTTGTGTATATAGCCTACCTTTATTCCCACGATTAGCTGTCTTTTTGTTTCAGGCTGTTGTATGAAATGTACTTTAAGGAGAAAAAAATTGCTAACATCTTGTGATGACAATTCTAGCATTGTTATCACTCTATAAATTGACACGTTTTTTCCCAGTTCTTGAGGTCTAATCAACTTTTAGCTCAATAAAGAGTTGCCTCAACTAATGTGGAATTATTAAATGAACCATTGGTTCTGGGCTTCTAGCAGGAAAGAATAAGAAATATTATCTTAGGGTGCAAAGAATATGGCCTTTTTAACTGGTCCATTGAATTTTGTTATTGCTTTGGCAGCTTGGTATCTACTAGGCATGTATAAACATTGTTATGCATTATGAAATTATTGTGTATTTATTGTACAGCATAAACTATTAGCCTGTATAAACTTTGGAACCAAGATATTCAAGAAATTTGATAAATTTGAGGAGGATTTCAATTATTGCCAAAGATGTGGTTCCCATATGAATAATAAAAGATAGGGCATATGCTAGATCTGCTTGTTAACTGTTGTACAATGCAAGTCCCAAATATCCTCTTGGCAAGCACTTTGTTGCAAAACTTAAGGGCGCGAGGGTTCAAGTCCTCTTCAAGACATAATATTAAGAATGCTTAATGAATAAAAAATTCAATAAATGAATCAAAATATGATATTTATACCAATGCTTTTTCCATTATGATCCGAAATCTTGTCAGCGTATAAAATTTTACTTCTCAGTGAGCGCGAAAATCCACCTTGGTAGGGATTCGACAAGGTGCCCGTCTTCCTCCCCTCCCCAATCCCACCCTGCACCATAGAACCCTTCTCTGTCCCCACCCCCACGTTCTCCCCAACATTGACCCCAATTTTTTTTCTTACTTAAAAAAAAAAAAAAAAATACATTGACCCCAATTGTTACGGTGAGCCCCTACACACCCTATATGGCTTTAAATTTATAGATTATGAAAGGAAGAGGGAGAAAACCTTTGAAGGCAACCTAATTTTCCATGCTCTGAGTTCAATCCAAGAGTGAGCGGTATGAATTAACTGGACTAATTAAAATTTAAAATAACAAACTCCTGGATTCAGGAAATGTCAAACAACATGACTTACAAAGTCAAGTGTCAAGGTCAATCTTTTTTTTGATAGTTAAGGGGGGGGGGGGGGGGGAAGGGGGGAGCCCGGGTTTGAACCCGGGCCGTAAGTGTCAAGGTCAATCTTAGACAATATAATTATAATAAAACAGCATAGCATGATTAGCATCTAATTATGCCCTTTCAAACCCAACAAAATAGATAATTTATATGGTATAAGATATTAAATGAAGATATCTCTCATGGTTAAAGAGGGAAGTCTCTGAATATCCTTAGATCATGCGCTCAAATCGTCTTATTTTGATTCCTTCCCTCAAACCCCACAGCACCTAAGAGCCGCCACATACACTTGACCAATCTGTCAAAATCCATGCCTTCCCAATTCTGCTTCCAGGATGGATTTCAATAACCCACTTGACAAGTTGTCCAGGATTGGATTTTTTTGACAATCCATTTCCCTAAAGTCGAATCTTTTGTATCTTCTTTCTTTGCATCTCCAATTTCGATTTGTATCTTCTTTCTTTGCATCTCCGATTTCGATAATCCAATTCGCCTCTCTCTTTCTCTATGTTTCTCTCTCTCTCTCTAGTTGTGTTTCATAAGAAAAGGCGGTGGCTTTGATGAAAGTTAGGAGATAAAAGGCGCATAAAACAAAGGAGGTGGTTGTGATGAAAGTTGGGAGATAAAAGGCATTTAAGCCACTAATGCCTTTGATTAAAATCGTTAGCGGCATGAACTCCTTCATTTATCAATTTCAGAGAAAGTAGTTTATTACACAAATTTTGACTTTAAGGAAGGCATTTGTTTAACAAATGACTTTAGCTCTATTTTGGTAAAAAATTTTAAAACAGTCCTAATTGGGTATATATTAATCCCTATTTGCTTATTTGGGTCAAAATCTTTCTCTCTCTCGCGCGCACGTGCGCAAGGTTCAAAGTATTGTCCGAGATGGTCGATATCTTAGCGTATCATATTGGCATCGAGGAAGGCCATGTTGAGATTTGAGCTCGTTTAGAAAAAAATCGCCAATTGCATTCAACTCGTCTTATCTCGGCCGAGGCTTATAGAGATATCGATGATACACCGATGTGCAAAGATACAACAGCGAGATATCGGTGTGAGACAGAAAAAAATAAAAAATAAAAAAAAATAAAAATTGACAATAGAGGCTTGACCTTTGATACTTCAGAACTAGACTTCCAAATCGCAATCGCAAGCTCAACCCGCTTCAGATCTGAACAAGAGAGACATCTAGCTTTCGCAACCACGCCATTGGTGTGTGTGGGGTTTACAAATTGACCTTCATAAACCATCTTTGCGTGCTTGCAGTCTTGTTTTTGCGGTTCGCACATCGCAATACCATCGCAGGCTCATCACTGTCGGACCATCACTGCCGTCGCAACCTTGTCACAATCGCCATTGCAAAATCATCGCAGTGTCATGGTTTCAAAATCGAACACCTGTCTCCTTTCTCTTGAATAGTCCATGTTGGCTAAACATCTCTTTGTTTTTTTTTTGCCTTTTCTTTTTTCTTGTTTTAAATAATTGAGATTTGAATTGATTTACATTAGGGAAAAAAAACTCAGTATACTCAAGGAGTTTATTAAATAATATACTTTTGGTATCAAACACACCTAGCATTATTTAATATTTTTATAATTATATTTTCATGAAACATATCACAAAAATAGTGTTGTAACATTTTTTTTATGGATCATATTCTTAATAAAATGTATATTTTTTATTTTCTTTTATATTGTGGCTAAATTAAAGAAAATATTGACCACTTATGGTTTATAAATAATGTTAATGTTATTTATGTAAAATTAGCTTGTTCTCATGTTATAAGTATTTTATCTAAGTTTTAATAAAATAGTTATTACATATTTGGTCATGTAATACATAAATTTTATTATTTAGAATTTTTTAAGCTAAAAAATACAAAAAATTACGTATCGCCCGATACCGCGATGCAACACTGTGATTGCATCAAAAATTCTTGGGCCAATACAAAGGTTGTGAATGTGACTTTCAACCAAGTCTCTCGTGCCTTTAACCTTATAAAAATGATACAGGTGGAGTGAGGGAGGTGTTGTATTGCAAAGAGGATGGAGATTGAGGATGATGGTTTTCAAAATCAGGAAATGTGCAGACAGTTCGCTTTCAGTGGGCAGAATAGTCATCAAAAGGTGGCAATGAGACTCTTGTTTTGACATTGGCAGTTGACTTCGTATCTGCTGCTCTATTAAGATATCTCAAACTGAGGCAATCATTTTCTTTCAGCCTATATTGATTTAAAAGTAAAAAAAAAAATCATTCTGCCTTACAATTAAATAGTGAGTGAGTGGCTGCTCAAGTGGCGGTGAGCATTTAGGACTGGTTTGGGGGTATATATTTTATGCCTTTCTATCAGGAGAGCAGATTTGAATGTGCATAGATTGCTTGTACAATGTACAGGGGGCTGCACTCCCTTGGTACCTTCCAATGAAATATAGTAATCATCCTAGAAAAGTATATGATTATACAATAGTTACCTGGTCATAGCATTTTCATAATGTAACTCTTTATGGAATTTTGTGTGTGCGTATTTCATTTTTCTTAGGTTGGGCCAAAATTATTCAAACATTATTTAGTTGCGACATTTTGACTGTCAATTCCATAGGTAGATAATTAACTTTTTCTATTATAAAATTAAGCAAATGAGTGATTACTATCAATTCTTGGTAGTAAGTCAGGAATTATCTTAATCATCTCGCTTGCAGGTGGCCTGTGAAGCTTAGACACTGTAAAATAGATGTCATATCGGTATTTGACAAGTATTGGACATACATACTCATTGGGCATGCTGCGAGACATACCAAACATGCCATATTGTGGATTGTCCAATTATTTTGTCATATTTTTTCTTCTAATACAATTATTATATGCTCAGGATTGAGTTGTGAAAACCCCTGAAGTCATAAAGATTTTCATTTAACTTTCTGCATTTTGTAATATGGTTTGAGTTATGGTATTGAAATATTGAATTAGTATTCTTTTGAATATTATATTGTGGTCACATAGCTAATAAAAATACATTAAGAGTATATATTTTTGCTGTAATTCCACTGTGTCCATATCCTCATTTCCTAAAACTGTGTCCATATTTTGCGTCTCTATTTATGCTTCACAGCTCACAGTGGCTTTAGCACTATATTCTTTCCACCACAGCTTCCCATTTGACTTGTTTTCTCGTATTAGTTTGATTCAACCGCACTTAATACATCCTTGTCTCAAGTCGCAGCTGTTTCACATATGGCTAGGTGGAACTAGTTCTGGAATTACTTTTCCACATTCAGCATTGTGAATAAAGGTGGGAAATGTCATGTTGCAGGAAGACAAGGTGGATTCCTGCACTGCCTCATCGGAGATCATTCTTTTCAAGCATCATGGGATCATGATATCATTCTTTAGGATGAAGGTAGGGATCTTTTGCTCTTGGAACCAGACTGATTTTGTACATGTCAGCAAGTCATTTGATGATTCAGGAGTGTACAGATAACCATGATAGTTTACAGTGCACCCTAGGAAGATCTGGCTTTTCTGTAGTCATCAAAAAAATCGCTTAGTTTTGGCATATCCCTCTATTTTTATCACTTCTATTTTAGAATATTTTAGAACCTTGATAACTTTTTCATCCATTTTCCTGTCTTTTCCTTATCTTCTTTTGACTTGAGAATAATGCTGGTGACTCTTCTTTAGTCGAGTGATTCCATATCCAATGAAAATACAAACTATTTATTTCCATATAGTGTCCAAACGTGCTGTTTATATTTGTGATGCCTTGACGCTTTTTCTTTCTTAAATCTTAATAGCATCCATCTTGGTGCTTTTACCTTCCAATTTCGGGGTCTTCATCAGTGAAATTTGATCATTCCATCTGCTGGCGTTCATTTTTCACGACCTGCTGCTCAGTAACTCCCTTCAAGATCCCTCCTAATATCCGAAACCGTGTCACCTTGATGTTCGAGGATGAAAACCTGCCTTCTAGTTCTTTTATAAAGACAGAATGAGCTTCTCAAGTTTTCAACCATGTTTTTGCATAAATTTAGCAAGGGTACATCTCAAGTTTCATAGATAAAGGTTTAAGCTTATGACACTTGGTTTGGTGTACATACGGTACATTGCTATTTATTAATTGATTGTGCTGCTTTAGCTGGACTAGTGCCACTCTTGGGAGTATTCAGGTGGCACATTAGCTAACTTTTTTGGGTGCTTTTTTGTCAAAAATGCCATCTAAAGGTTCTTACTCATGGAATTCTTGGGCTTAGTTTAGGGTTTTTATTGAATCATCCATGCGTCGAGTTTGACATTGAAGTCATATTCCTCAAACTTCAATTTGGTGCTTTCCTCTTGCACATATATGGTCAGGGAACCGAATCCGCATCTTCTCCGTGGCAAAGAGAAGTTTTACTATTCGACAGGGTAGTCCGAAGTAGTTGTAGGGATGTCAACGGGGCGGGTATGACCTTCCCCGTCCCCGTCCCAGTTTAGCAATACTCTTACCCGTCCTTATCCCCGCCCTCATGAGGTAATGAATTTTTCGTCCCCGTCCCCGTTCTCGTTTAATCACCAAGTATACTAACTATTACAAATTATATATTATATTATAAAATTAATATTTAAAATTATTATAAATATTATATATATTAAATAAAATATATATTACATATATAATATTATATATATTAAATATATATTGCATATATGTATTAAATAAAAATTAAATATATATACAAATCTTTAACTTTGACTAGTACACTTAACCAAAGAAGAAGAGACATTTATTTATAACTTCACAAGACCTCACTTTCTTTGTGAGAAATCGATGTAGGACTTCTAAAAGAGCCACCACGCCAACAAAATTAATAAATAAATATTTAAACTGGTACGGGGTAGGGTGGGGACTTTCGTACCCGTCTCCGTACCCGTTCGGGTAACATTTCAAATCTCCATACCCGTCCCCGTTCCCGCTACTAATATCCCCATACCCTCTCCGAACGGGACGGATGAAACGGGTATCTACCGGGTACGGGTATATTTGACATCTCTAAGTAGTTGTGAAAAAAATATAGATATACAAGTAAGGATGCAAAATTGTCATGGTTGTTTAATAATCAACCCCATAATTATTATGGGAATGCTTACATGAACGTATTGTATTTGTGAATTTTACTAAAGTTCTGCAATTTCTTATTTTATTATCTATTATTATTATTATTATTTTTTTGGATAAAGCTGAAGTTCTGCAATTTGAAACCAACTTTTGAGATTAAGAATTGTACATGGTGCCAAGCTGGTGATGGTGACAACTGTTTCCAGTGAATTGCAGTATTGGTTTTATTTTCCAGGACTTGATTAAGTTGTGTGTGTTAAACATGGAACTTTATAAGGTTTTTAACAAAAACCTCTTTTTTTTTTTTTAAATCCATGTTGGGTGACATATCATTCGGGGTTTAGAAATCTGCGAAAGACATGTCCATGTTTCCTGTCTTGTTTGGCACAATTACACTTTTATTTACAGCTAAATGTATGCATATGGATTGTGCATTTATACATCACACAACACATTTTGAAATTTATTCTATCTTATGCATTTTCTTCAAATATTTCTTTTTTTTTTTAGCCTGTATTTTCATGCTTTTACTGTCTTAAACCGTAACACCACCATGGACACTAGAAATATTGTCTGCTTGCACCTGCTATAAGTAACATTAAATTTGCATTCCTTCATAAACCGACCCACTCAAAATGAGGAAAAAAAAAAAAAAAAAAAAAAAAAAGATAAACAGATTGCAGGTGCTTTACTGTCCCAACCTTGAGGGTTAACTTAACTGTTAAAACTTTGAGTTTGTTCCTAGTGGTCATTAGTTTGAGTCTCGTCTGAGCCACTGAGACGATTTACTCGGTCGTTAGTTTCAGAATTTCAGAAATTAATCAAAGTACACATAAACTTATTTGAACATCCGGAGTTACAAAAAAAAAATAAAAATAAAAATAAACAAAAGGGTGCTTTGTTTATGTTTTCTACAACTCCCGCATGTCTGAAGGCTTGTCCAAGTCCACAAATTTTTGTTATTAAACAAAAAGAGAGAACACGTTGCTCCATTAAACTGATACTACTGACCTTTTTTCTGGGGGTGGATTTATGCAGGAAATTGTGATTCATTGATTGACTAAAAATTTCCATGCAGTGGAGCAGAGATGATGGTTTTTGCGGAAAGAAGAAGAGAGAGCAGAAAAAAAAGCAAGAAAATAGTGGACATTTCTTTTTAACACAGTTACACATGCATATAAACATGCATGAGCATGGTTCATTAAAAAAAATAAAAAAGGCCAATCCATACGTGATCCTGTTCTGATCCGATGCTTATTGTCCATTCCTAGCCCCATGTATCATCAATCATCATCATCATTATCATTCATCATCATCATCATTCCAGGTTTTGTTGATACTAGGCTTTCTCAAAAGGTTCTATTCATAATAATCTTGCTTACCAATCGGTCCTCTTTCATCGTGATATAGGAGTTATATTGATGGACAATTGGTTGGTGTTTTGTTCTTGTGGAACATATAAAGAAAATCTTAGTAGTTTGTTTCCCAATTAATGCAAGGATTTGACTTCTCAATTCTCTATCAGTCATTAAAAAAGATAAGTCCACCATATTTATAAACTTAGTGACGGCTTTGACAAATCTGTTATAAATTTAATTAAAATTTATTATTAGATCTCTCTATTATTAAATATTAGCTCTCGAATTTCTTGTTATATATATATATATATATATATATATATATTTATTTATAATATGATGAACTGAGGTGTGACTGGTAGGAGCCAATCTTCATCTCAAAATTTTATATAGATTTTCAAATACTTGTGATAGAAATAGAATATTGACTCTAAAAGTAAAAATATTTTATTTAATGCCATCTCAATAATTTTTTTGACACCATTGTATATTCATCATCTTCTTATCAAAAATGTGAATCTTGCATTCATTTTGGTTTCAGGCCATTGAAAATAAAGTTCATTTCCAAATTTATTTTGTATGTAGGGTGTGTTGAAAAATTTAAAAATTTTTTAAAAACATTTAAAAACTATTCACTTTTTATCTCATTACATGAATTATGAAATTACAAATTATCTTAAATTATCTTACTCTGCATGTGTTTGGAGTGATAAAAAAGTGAGATAAAATAAAATAAAGTAAGATATATTATGAATTCGTAATTTGTATAGTAACATAAAAAGTGAATAATTTTTAGAATTTTTTGGAGATTTTTAAAAGTTTATAACAAATCAAACATATCTTACCTCTTTTTTTTTGTTACTTAAAATGCCCCCTAATATGGTAGCATTTGGAGTTCCAACAAACAAAATAAAACTCCAACAACCTCTATAAATTACTCTATAAATTACTCAAACTGTCTGTTACACATTTACATATTTTCGCTTTTATTAATTTTAAAAATTTTTAATATTTTGCTAAAAAAACAAAAAAATCCGATAAGAGGTTAGTTGAATGCATAATTTTTTTTTAAACAATCATATTTTTCGAGTCGAAAACTTTCAAATGAGTATCATTATCGCTATTTTATATTGATTTTTTGAATTCGTAAGAACAGATTTGAATAATCGTTCCCATGATTTTAGTACTGTGCATATATAGAGTATATAGAGTGTTGATTTTTTGAATATGTGGGAACGGTTTTGGGACAACCGTTCCCACGGTTTGTTTCGAGTCGAAAACTTTCAAATGAGTATCATTATCGCTATTTTATACTGATTTTTTGAATTCGTAGGAACAGATTTGAATAATCGTTCCCACGATTTTAGTACTGTACATATATAGAGTACATAGAGTGTTGATTTTTTGAATTTGTGAGAACGATTTTGGGATAACCGTTCCCACGGTTTGTTACTATTCATCTCAAAAAAGGTACCAAATTAATCCAAAACTACGTTTTATTTTAATTTATCTCATTTTTTATTACTCCAAATGCACATGTGTAAAAAAAAGTGCACATAAGTTTTGTACATATATAATAATATGAATTATTTATAAGCATATTAACTTAGAACAAAAAGTAATTTAATAATTATAATACATTTAAAAATATTTTTTTTTCAATCAATTTAAAATTTTCCATGCACCAACGCTAGTATGTAATAAATAAAGTAGTTTTTTTTTTTTATTGAATTACAAAAGAATAATTTTATATTTTTAACCATTATCAAGTTTTCTTTTGGCTGTTAGGGCTCAATTATTTATATAAATATTGATAATTTTAAACTTACTGGTAATGTATTATAAGTAAAAAAAAATCATTTAAAGGAGTGACTTTATACGAGCTGAAAAAGCATTTTTAGAGACCCTATTAATTTTTTAAAAAAATATTCTTTTAAAAAAGTTTTTAATGGTTTATATTCTTAAAACGCCTTGTATCTATATCGATTTCTTTGAATAAATTTTTTACATAAAATTAATTGTAATATACTCACATATTTTTAGGGATTGTTTAGTTGAAAAAAAATTGAAGAAAAAGTACAATAAAAATATAAAAATGTGACATAAAGATAATATATATTAAAATTTTATTGAAAAAAATAAAAAAAATTAAAATTTAATGAATTTTGGTATTTTTTAATCCTCCAACACAAGGTTCATTTTCCCCCTAACCAAACGTTATATTAAGAGGGAAAAAAAAAAAAAAAAAGAAAAAAAAAGTGGCCATCCTCCGAAGTCCCCCCAAAGTGGCCCACCAAAACCTACAAAGCCCCTTCTCCTCTGTCAACCAGCCTACGACTCCGATTTCCACACATTCCCCCCTCCACCCCAACTCTCTCTCTCTCTCTTTCTCTGCCCACACCACCGGCGGCGGTCTCAGAGAGCTCCAGCGTTGACCATCAGGTGCTCTATCTGCGTCATACTTTCAGAGATCTTACATCGCACGAAAGAGGCACGAACATTTCTGCATCCAAGTTCACCACCCTGATCCCTTAACTTGGATCTTCTCCTTCCCATGGCAAGAGCTCTCCTACTCTTCCTCGGGTTTCTGTTCAACTGGTTTCTCTTTTGCTATTCCGATCCGGGTCCTAGTTGTCTGAAGACCAACACCTCTCTGCTCAACTTCGAATCCGAGTTTGTAATGCTCCAACACCAACTCAGAGGGGTCCTTCAATTTATCGATGATTGTTCGTTTAGGGTTAGCGAATTTGATATGCTACAAGGGTCCGATGTGCGCTGGTGGGGTGCCATCGGCGACGATTTCGAGAATTTGACAAGTGGGTTTTTGATATCTGATACTAAACTGAACAGAACCTACAAAAATGACACCTTTGTTGTGAATTTGATGGAGAATGTGACTTGGGATAAGGTCAAGGTCGTCGCCGTTTGGGACATACCAACGGCGTCGAACTTCGGGCACGTCGTGCTGGGAAGTTCGAGAAATGGGTCGGAGGATTATGCTCCACCGCCTTCGCCTGAGGCTGGTGGAAGCCACTCCAGCGTTAGGGTTTATGAGCAGCCAACAATGTTTGAGAATTGCAAGGTGTTGTCGTCCAATTATAGGGTTAGGTGGACACTGAAGGTGGAGGAGGGTGTGATTGATATTGGATTGGAGGGGGCGCTGGGGATTCAGAATTACATGGCCTTTGGGTGGGCAAACCCTAGTTCATCATCCAAGCTTATGCCTGGTGCTGATGTGATGGTGACAGGGTTTAACGAGGATGGTGTGCCGTTTGCGGATGATTTTTACATTACAGAGTATACCGAGTGCACAAAAACTGATGGTAAAGTCCAGGGTGTGTGTCCCGACACGATGTATGAAGGGTCAGACGATGTCAGTTCGGTGAACAACACGAGGTTGGCGTATGGGCATAGGAAAGATGGAGTGTCGTTTATTCGGTATCAGAGGCAGTTAAAAACAGATGATGAGAAGTACGATGTGCCCGTGAATCAGGCGGACAATATGACTGTGATTTGGGCTATGGGTTTGATAAAGCCACCTGATAGTCTTAGTCCTCATTATCTTCCCCAGTATCACGGAGAGACTTGTGGGCACTTGATGCTTAATGTTTCAGAGCATGTGAATGATTGCTTGGGACCACTGGATGCAGAAGCTAAGGAGGATCAAGATCTCATCACTGCTGATGGAAATGCACCCCTCATTGTTTCTGCTGGGCCTGCTTTGCATTATCCCAATCCCCCGAATCCTTCAAGAGTTATCTATATTAACAAGAAAGAGGCTCCTGTCTTGAGGGTTGAAAGGGGGGTGCCTGTGAAGTTCTCGATACAAGCTGGTCATGGTGTCGCATTTTATGTTACTTCTGACCCACTTGGTGGGAATGCAACTCTAAGAAATTTGTCCGAGATTGTTTATGCTGGGGGACCGGAAGCTGAAGGAGTCTTGGCCAGTCCTGGGGAATTAGTTTGGGCACCAGATCGAAACACTCCGGATCAAGTTTACTACCAGTCAGTGTTTACACAGAAAATGGGTTGGGCAGTTCAAGTGGTTGATGGGGGTTTGTCAGATATGTATAATAGTAGTGTTTTTTTAGATGATCAGCAAGTTACATTTTTTTGGACGTTGTCAGAAAATTCAATTTCTTTTGCAGCTCGGGGTGAAAAAAAAAGCGGCTATCTTGCGATTGGGTTTGGTAGCAGAATGGTAAATAGCTTTGCCTATGTGGGTTGGGTTGACGATGATGGCAAAGGGCGGGTTAATACCTATTGGATTGATGGAAAGGATGCCTCAGGAATACATCAGACAGATGAGAATTTGACATATGTGAGATGTAAATCAGAAAATGGTATCATTACTTTGGAGTTCACCCGTCCCTTGAATCCATCATGCAGTGGGCGTGGAAGGCCAGAATGTAAGAATATTGTTGATCCTACAACCCCTCTGAAAGTTGTCTGGGCCATGGGTGCTCGATGGTCAGAAGATCATTTAAGTGAGAGCAATATGCATTCTGTAACAAGCAGCAGGCCAGTTCGGGTGCTTCTTATGCGTGGTTCTGCAGAGGCAGAGGAGGATTTACGCCCTGTATTAGCTGTACATGGTTTCATGATGTTCCTTGCATGGGGGATTTTGCTTCCTGGCGGAATATTGGCTGCTAGGTACTTAAAACATGTTAAGGGTGATGGATGGTACCAGCTTCATCTTTACTTGCAGTATTCAGGATTAGCAATTGTCTTGCTTGGCTTTCTTTTTGCTGTAGCTGAGCTTCAGGGTCTCCATTTTGACTCACTCCATGTCAAGTTTGGGATGGCTGCTATTTCTTTGGCTTGTATACAACTAGTAAATGCATACATGAGGCCTAAAAAGCCTACTAATGGGGAGGAGGTTTCCTCAAAGAGGTTTATTTGGGAGTATATTCATGTTGTTGTTGGCAGATGTGCCATTTTTGTTGGGATTGCAGCTCTTATTAGTGGAATGAAGCATTTAGGAGGTAGATATGGTGGTGAAAATGTTCAGGGACTCAACCAGGCTTTAATAGTTTGGTTTCTGATGGAAGCACTGATGGTAATGTATTTGGAATATCATGAAAAAGTCAGGAGGAGGAATAGAACTTTTGGAGGCAACTGGGTATTGGGTAATGTCGAGGAGGAGGATATTGATCTCTTGAGCCCAAGGAGGGAATTCGCAGACAAAGGGTCAGATCCATCTGCAACAATGGAAGTTCAGCTAGAACCTCTGAGTAAATAGAGATTTTTTTTTTCCCTTCCCTTTTTTTCCCATTAATTTTGATATAGAGTTGTTACTCTTCAGTACTGAATTTTCACACGGCACTTTCTTGAAAAGTTCTTTGGTGTAAGGGTTGAGGTTCACCTGACCATCACTATATTTACCTCTAGCATTTGTCATGGCGGGAAACAGCAGACACCCACTCCTACTTTCCCACCCCACCCCAACACACCCACAGCCACACCCACACATAAATGAAAGAAGAGTTTGTTTGCAATACAAAGTAGAGATGATCCAAAGTAGGTGCCAAAATTAGTGGTGTATTCATATTCGACATGTATACTCAGACAAAATATATATATATTTGCTGGACATGGTTTGCTACCTTGAGGTCACCAACCAAAACCTCTAAAATTGTCTCATTTTCTATCTCATTTCTTGGTATCCTTATGTGGTGAAAGATATATGAGTAGATTAGAATTTAAAATTAATTTGTTAACATTTTGGTGGTTTGTGCAGTTGTATTCATATATGACAAATAAAATTATACACTGATATATATTAGCTGTAATCATAGTGTCCATATCTTCATAATTTGTTATCGAAGTTTTCTTTGTTGATATCATGTTATGTCCTTATACGGGCCTCTTAGGCAGCATCCATTTGATTATGTGTTATTTGGTTAGGTTGTTTCTGGCTGTATGTTACGCTAAAACTAGTATAACTGGGAAACTTCCTTTGGGAAAAAATAAAAATAAAAATTTATGGGCTATTGTGCATTTGAATCATTCTAAATTCATTACTTCGTATTTCACCTTTTTTTTTAATGCCTTTCTTTTGTTCTTTTATCGTTAGCACTCTTGTATTATTGCATTGGTATGTTCTTGCTACCAGCATATGGTACGCAATTCTCAGTTGATAAAACATTATAGCTCATGGATCGACGTAGGAGTGCTTTGAAGTTCTATTAACTAATTTTCTACTTCTTGCTTAAGAAATAGTCCGCTTTCCTTCTTACATGGAAAAGCCAATTTATTTTCATCTTTTGTACCATTTGGTGCTTCAATTTTCTCAGTGCAGAGTCCAAGGAGTCGTCTCATCTATATGCTGTAGTTGTTTTGTCATCTCCATGTTTCTGGTAGTACTGATCTTATGGAGGACACACTTCCAAAAACAGTATGGATTGGCTCTGTTATGCTGAACAACTATACTACATCCGAATTAGGTATTCACCATTCAAGGCTAGGAAGTTACTTGAGTGCCTTTTTTACAAGTTCTGGAAACAGTTTTGTAAACTGCATGTACAAGATAGTAAAGGTTTCCCTTTCCCTTCTGATCTCATATTTTGATTCTCAGTTGTTTGTAGTTGCATTTTGACTCCAAGCGATCTATTAATGTAATGGTTGAAAGTTCCAAAGTGTTTTGGGGTCGCTATGCTCAGGGTTGAAAACTTGTTCAGAAGTAAGCAAAATTCATGTATTAATTTCTGAATGCCTGAAGTGGTTAGGGTCTTCCTGAGTTCTTGAATTACCATAGTTGTCAAGCATGAACTGTTTCAATTTTTGTTTCTCCATGTAAAGCTCTATATGTTTGTAGAGATCTAACGGGACTCTGATTCCTGACCCTGCCCATGAGTTTTGAAAAACAGATTTGACTTGATTAATTCGCAGGTCATGAATATATATATATATAGATATATATGTATATGTAGATATGTATATGTATACTAGTTTTAGCTTAATCGAGTCCAAATAAAACTATTTTTTTAAGCTCACAAGAGTTGAGGTTTTTGCAGGTAAGCTTCCTGTCAAAGTCAAAATTTGGCCTGTAGCAGGGATGCCCAATTCATTCATGAACTAATTTTTAATTATGCAGATCCTAGTAGGATAATGTTTAGAATTTAATAAAAAATGGATTAAAATATGGTTACGGGCAAAGAAATAAAATCCAAAACTGGCATGAAGCGGGTTAGGTGAGGGTTTAGATTATTTCAATTTGAAACTGCCTCAGTTATGTAATAAATATTATTCTAAAATACTTATCCTATATTATAAAAAATTATAAAATTAGTGGGTAATTAATGGGTGTTTAAGAAAGATAGAAATATAAATAGGTAAAATTACTTAATTATGTGATAATTATAAAAAAATTACTTTTTAAAACTAATAAAATTGAAGGTAGTTATAGGGAGTTTAAAGATATAATAAAATGAAAAAAAAATACCTCACTAAATTAAAAATTTATTAAATTTGATACTTCCCCAAATGTCCTTAGTGCTGTTTGCTTCATAATAGTAAAGGTACAATTTGCAATATTTTTTTTTCTGAAGTTTTTTTTGGTTAAATCCATCAAACTTGTTTTACTCTTTTAACTTTGGTGGGTAAAAATGTAATGGAAAAATTCAGCAGTAAGTTTTGACCAGGTATAAATTTGTCAAGAGTTCAGAGTGAATTTTGTTCTTTAGATAAATATTGAAGATCAAGTCTACAAATCTTCGTGACAAAGTTCTAGAAGTTTTTATTTTTATTTTTTTATTATAACATTCAACACATTACAAATTTCATTCTTCCCAACGAGACTCGAACCCACAACCTACTCTGTGGGTAGATGAGCTCTACCCACTGAGTTATTTCTTAATATCAAAGTTCAAGAAATTCAAGTTTTCAAATCTTAATATCAAGCTACCAAACTTTCAGGTTAAAGTTTTAAATTTACAAATTTTAAAAATAAGATGTTAAACTCTCTAAGTTAAAATTCAATCCAACTAATATAGAGATCAAGGTTTTGAGCCAACCAATCTCAAGATTAAGTTGCTAAATGTCAAGATGAAATTTAAATTTATAAATCTTGAAATTAAGCTATCAAACTATGGAGAGTATTTCAGATATTTTACTTACTCTCCTTCAAACGAAATAAATAAATTACTTTACCTTCTTTTTATCTTGATTTTTACGCAAGAAAATTTGAGGGCACGCATTGGTATTAAAAAAATTATGAAAAAAGTTTATGTTGCTTCGGTCAAAGTATGATTGAGCCGAGTCTATTTCAATGGCTTTTAATTTTTTTTTTTTGGGAAAATGATTTTATCAAGAAATTCCGTCCTAAATATTGAAATAAATTATTTTGAGTTCTACGGGCGGAAATGAACAGTTTCTTCGTTTGTGCTCCTGGTATTGTGTGCATATAAAGATCGGGTAAATTACGTTAATTGTATAAGAAAGTCTGGTAAAAATATATATATAAAACACTTCTCTAGTTTTTTAAATTACGCTAACTATTTTTATATTTTAAATTCCTTCTTATGTTAGTGCTTGAAAGGCTCCATTTGCTTAATTTATGACTTGAATGGATTGAGTATTAATTAATATCTCATAATATTTTAGGTACTAATCAATATTTCATGTTATCATTATGCATCATGACAATCATTCGTGTGCTTAGCGCATTACACGTTAAAATTATCTGAAAATTTTTAAAAATTATTTACTTTTTATCTCATTGCACGAATAACAAGTCTACAATTTTACTAAATTATCTCACTTTTTGTCACTCCAAACGTTTTCTGAATGTTTCGAATAATTAAAAGCATTATTCCATTGGTATATTTTTTGATACGAGTTGATTTTGACTTAATTTGGTTTTTTATTTTTAATTGATACTTGCCAGAGGTGAAATGAACTTAGTATTATTACCAAGTTGACAAAAATTAACAAACTGATACCAATTGATGGGTAGCGCATGCACTAATCTCTAAATAAGTATTGATTGATACGAGTTGATTTTGACTTAATTTGATTTTTTTTTAATTGATACTTGCTAGGGGTGAAATGAATTCAGTATTATTACCAAATTGACAAAAATTAACTAACTGATACCAATTGATTGGTAGCACATGCACTAATCCTAAATAAGTATAATTGAAAATTGTAAATTTGCACAATAGTAAAATATCTGAATTCATACTTAAAAAACTTATTATGGTTCAACAAGTTAAAAATATATATTTTTTAACAAATTTACCACATTTATTGCATCTAAAGAATTTCAATCACGTTGACTTTTTCAAATAAATTACAAGTGTAAATAAAAAATAAATATTGAATCCTTCAACACAAGTTGTATATAAAATGAATGATGACACCAATTCTTGTTCCACATCGACTAGGAGTCGGGGATTGAGGTACGTAATAAATACCTCTACCCCTCTCCTTAGTAACAAGGCATTTTCTTCACGAGGGAAACAAAATCAACTTGGGTTGTCACGACCTAGGCCATGACGAGCCTATGGGTCATGAGCCTAGGTCTAGCAATCGGACAATATCGGCTAGGCAAGCCTAGTGGTGCGCGGACGAAATTCAGACATCATCAGCTGGTGCTAGAAAAAGGGCCATGAGTTATTCCGTCCCTCAGTCATCGACTGGGGGCTACTGATGATACCAATTCTTGTCTCACATCGATTAGGAGTCGGGGATTGAGATACCTAATAAAGGCCTCAACCCCTCTCTCTAGTAACGAGGTATTTTCCTCACGAGGGAAACAAAATCGACTTGGGTTGTCACGAGTTAGGCCATGAGGAGCCTATGGGTCACAAGCTCAGGCCTAGCAGTCGGACAATATCGGCTAGGCGAGCCTAGTGGTGCGTGGACAAAATTTGGATATCATCAGCTGGCGCTAGAGGAGGGGCCATGAGCCGCTCCGTCCCTCAGTCACCGACTGGGGGGCTACTGATGATACCAATTCTTGTCCCACATCGATTAAGAGTCGGGGACTGAGGTACCTAATAAAGGTCTCTACCCTTCTCCCTAGTAACGGGGACTGAGGTACCTAATAAAGGTCTCTACCCTTCTCCCTAGTAACGAGGTATTTTCCTCACGAGGGAAACAAAATTGATTTGGGTTGTCACGAGCTAGGCCATGAGGAGCTTATGGGTCACGAGCCCAGGCCCAGCAGTCGGAAAATATCGACTAGGCGAGTCTAATGGTGCGCCGATAAAATTCGGACATCATCAGCTGGCGCTAAAGGAGAGGCCATGAGCCGCTATGATACCAATTATTGTCCCACATCGACTAGGAGTTGAGGACTGCTACCCTTCTCCCTAGTAACGAGGCTTTTTTCTCACGAGGAAAACAAAATCGACTTGAGAGCTTAGTGGTGCGCGGATAAAATTCGGACATTATCAATGAATATACAAGATATATTCATCCATTTCATGCACAATTGATGTGTCCTTTTTTTATGCATGGTACTTTAATTGTCCCATAGTTCTACTTCAGGGAACTTCTCTGGTCTCATGAAATTTTCATGCTTTTTTTTTAAATTATTATTATTATTTTGAGACTTGATTTGATTTGGAGAGGAGAGAGAAGTGAAAGAAACAAACCTTTCAAAAAAAAAAAAAAAAAGAAGAGAAAGAAACAAAAGAAAAAAGAAAACATTCTGAAACAATGAGTAAAGGGCGGAAGGAAATTGGAATAACTATTTTTAAATAATTTTCTCATTTGCTTCTGGCAACAAACCAAACAAATGAAAATTTTCTCTGCCTTTTTCACTTCGCAACCAAACAGTTCGTCTCGGTCTTCTTCTCCATAAACCAGCAAAGCTCACTGTTCCATCCACACTCTCTCTCCAAAACCTTCCTAAAGCCCCATCATCTCTCTGCGCTATCCCTCTGTTTCTCTCTCATGGAAGACGAAGAGGACGAATTTGGACAGCTCTACACAGATGTCTTACCACGACCTTCCTCTTCGTTTCCGAATCCTCCCATCATTCCTCTCCATACCTCTGCAACTGCCGTTGTTGACCCTCCAACCAAGCACGACCAGTCGCTCCTCTACAATGAACAAACCCTGGTTTCTGATCATCAGAATCCTCTAAAAATCAACTTTCATGGCTCAAAAATCGAATCCCCCGTTACAAATTCGGACAATAAGAACAGAATTGAATTGGAAAATGAACTACCAATGGAACTAGAAGATAAAGAAACGGTAGAATCTAGGGTTTTGATGGGTCATCCATTGGACGGAAACTCAACCGGGGCTATGATTTTGAGTAATTGTGATGGGTTGTTTGAAGATGAATCGGTTTTTGAAGTAAAAAATGGTGACATTGGAGAGAATCTTGGGTTTGATAAGGGGTTTGCAAAAAATGAAGAAGAGATGGGGACTAGGGTTTCAAATGTGATTGGGGATCCAAATCATAGTGTTGAAGGGTCATTCATTGAACCAGCTGACAATATGGATATTAATGTTGATAGCTTACATTCTGAAACCATATTTTCAGAACTCCTAAGCTGTATATGTATTGAAAATTTTCCTGAGAATGGAGAAAACAAGATTGATAAAAGAGCACTTGACACTGCAGATGACTGTGGGATTGGAGTAAAAAATGAAGGAGATAGTGACAACGAGGATGATCTAAATATTATTTTGATTGATGATGAAAATTCACGATGGGTTACTGTGAATGAGAATTTAATGGGATTGGATGACGAGGCAAAGGATGGAGAAGACCTGTTTCTTGTTGCAGATAGGGATCAGGGCTATAAGGGTGTGCGGAAAGAGTGTCTAGCTGAAGACTTGGCGGTCGTGGTTGAAGGGGAAAGCAAACAGACAGGCCAAAAAGGGGCAAATGGGAGTGAAAAATTGGGTAATAATGTTGGATTGTCAATAGGATATGATGATAATTCATATAATTTTAAGGTCAGTTTTTTATGTTTATTCACTGAGAAAGAATATCTCTCGACGTTTTTTCTTCTTGTAATTTGTCCATTTGAGGACATTTAACAGTTGTAAACTAGTCAATGATGTTCATTGTCCCATGTCAATATTTCTATCTGTTGACTTGTTGCTTGCAAAAGTTCACTAATTTTGAATATATTAATGTTTGGAGCAAGGTGTTATTTGGCATCCATACACTCTTAGCCTGGACAATATTGTCCTGTAATTTTTGTTCTGGATATGCGTGATTATCTTGTTTCTGCCCCAGCCTGTGAGATGATCGATGTTTCCTTCTCCCTTCTTCTACTTGGCTTAATTCTTCTCCCCTTGTCTATTGCTTCTATTTTTTGCTAAATTCTCTTCTTGGTTTCACATCAATTATGCTACTGTTTGACAATTTATGGAAGTTGAATTACATGCAATCTCAATTTTGATTAGTTTGGGTTTGAATTGAATATTTATAACTACCATAAGCTCACCCTGCCATTTTGGTTCCACATCACTTCTACAGTAGTTCCCTGATTGAATTCACAAATGTCTCTCAAGTTACTTGCTGAAAAACTGTGGAGGATACCGGCCCTTGGTTTTTTGTTGCTTTCAGATGTTTATGGTTGCAAAAGAGAAGATAACTTATGCCTCCACCTTGTCACTCTGAATTTTTCCTTCTCATTTGTTATTTTTTGAGAATCCAAACTATAAATCTGCATTTTCTTTCCACTTTTGACATTTAAATTGAGCTCATATGTAATCAAGGTGTAGTTATATTTCAACTTCAATAATGTTTTGATTATGCATTGTCATCTTTTGATGTGGCATTAGAGTGACATTAGAATAATATGGGATTTTTTTTTTGATTGATATAGAATAATGTGGTAATTTGAATTACTTGACTGATGATATGATTGCTATTTGACAATACATTTTCATCTTGCTTTGCATCATGCAATTATTATCGCTGGAAATTTAATGAGTACATTTATGTTGAGTCAATTGTGTTTTGAGTGTTGTATTTTCTTTATTTTTCATCTTTCTCTATATATCTACACATTCATTTTTTGTTTTCTGTTGGCTTATAGGACGCAAGAAATGTTGCAGTAGACATGGCTGGGGGAGCTCCCTTGGGTCTTGTAGATGCCTCTGGTTGGGCTCACCCATCATTGAGTGTAGGCCTTGTTTGTTGCACTGTCTTCCTTTCTATCTTGTTCCTTCTCTTTTCTCCTACATTTTTTTTTTCTTTCTGGTGGTTTGTAGTGTGTAAGATCAGTTGCAACATCCATCCCTGGAGGAGCATCCATTGATCCTGGAGGTGCCTCTGGTCATATTCCTATCAAGATAAGCCATGCTGCTGACCATTGTTGGACTGACCTGAAACCTACTGGAATCAAGTCTGCCAACTCGGTGCATAGAATTTATCCCACTGCTTTCAGGGGTTCAGCATGGAGCAACAGTTCTTCAGGATGTATCCTTTGCGCCAGAGTGGGATTTATGCTTCCATCTCACATGTAAGACCTCTTTGTATGCTGCATAAGCTTGTTTATCAGCTTTAACTTTTCATAGTAGTTTGAACTGATGGCAATTTTTGGCTGAGTAAGGCTTTTCAATCACTATTTTGATTTATCCAATGTTTTCAGGACAATATTTGATATCAACATTGATAATTTGGAAGAAAATCGATGGAGGGACCCTGGTGTTGATTTATCAGATTTTTTTAACTTCGGATTGGATGAGTTGAGGTGGAAAGATTATTGTAAACAGATGGTAAGTTTCAATCTTTCCTCGTGTTTATTTAGACTCCTGGGTGGGACGTTAATATTTTCTAGTGCAGGAACAAGTTCGTTTGGAAAGTTCTATGCGAAGAAAAACCTTTATTTATGGAATTAAGCAATCAAAGCAGGTAAGTAGTAACTTTTGCATCTGAAAAATGGGTGAACAATTTTAATCCTGCAGTCTAATACCCATAATTTTATCCTTTCGAAATTAGCAGTTAATATGTGTATACAAAAAGAGATAAACAGACTCCCCAAGTATTTCTTTTGATTTTCTTTTATTTCAGAATAATGGTCCAAACCTACTCCCAGAGGTTGCCACCGCAACAGGTATTTATTATCCACCGATTGAAAATCCTTCTGGAAGAATGGATTTTAGGAAAGAAAAATTACAGGGCGAAGGAGTGGAAGCTGCTCATGAGCTGTCAACCATTGTAGGTCTTATCCGCTCATTTATGTAATTTTTCTAAGAATTTCTTGGAGTAACATTTCCTATTCTCTGTCTAGCTTTAATTTTATTGATTATTATAGCCGCACTACTGTCAACCATTGTAGGTCTTATCCGCACATTTATGTAATTTTTCTACGAGTTTCTTTGAGTAACATTTCCTATTCTCTGTCTAGCTTTAATTTTATTGATTATTATGGCCGCACTATATCTGTTTGTTCTTTTTTTTTTTTTTTTTTTTTTTGTGAATGACTTGTTATGCCTTCAAAATTTGTCATTTCATATGTTGGATCTATTCCCAAGTTCCATTTATTTATTTATTTTTTTAAATTTTCTATTTTCTTTGTTCTAAAACCAGTCAACTGGACAAGCAATACAAGTGCAAATTGGTAGTAATGAACGTGTTCCCTCCACTGATACTAAGCGCCCACGGTTAAGCCATTCAGATGCAATTATTGAGGTTTGGGGTCATTTTCTTTTTCTAAATTTTTGCTTCCGGTACTCTTTAAATATATATAATCTTCTTATATACAAGTGCTCGGTGCACAGATTGTTTTGCATGACTCTATGGACGACAATGATGCTGAAAATAAGGATATTAAAGCAGACATTGCACAGATGGAAACTAAAATTAATAATGACTTTCCACATAGATGTAATGTACCGTCAGCTAGAGCTCACAAGTTTATTCTTGGAGATGGAATATGCCCCTTCCCGCTTGATTCGTCATGTAATTTCAATCCTGGTTTTCATCAGTATGCTGGAATTTTTGGTGCACCCCACGAGGAAAGGTATGTGATATGAGGAATTTTATGGTGTTTATCACGTAAAATTGGACCAGTGTCAAGTGCTTTTCCTTTATATGGTGTGCCTGCATGTATCCAAATTTAGTTTGGTAGTTATTATTATTGTTATTTGTTCACATTATGTTGGGCCCTGAGTGACTGTCATGGTTATTATTCCTCCTCCATCTAGCGTATTCATTCCATGTGAAATCAAAGCAAATGTTAATATAATTTATATGCCTTCAACTTTATCAAGTCCTCATTCTATTTGATAGTGGAATGGTAAATGTAGGGTTTGCTTTCTATAATTTCTAAGACTTGGGGATAAAAAATTTGTCACTTGTGAATGTGGACTTTTTGACATGGTATCCAACAAGTGTCCCTCCACCCCTCTTTTCCATGACAGTTCAATGGACGTGCACTCCTTCCATTACATTTTACTAATCTAAATCTGGACTTCTACTAGTAAATTTGTTCCATGAATCATACAACATTTTGTGTACTTCATATTATCCTGCAATGTGTAAGTGATCCTCAAGGTTTTGGGTGATACTAAAGCATTGTGCTTTCCTTTTCATATGATTATTTTACATTGCAAATATCATAAAAATATAATAATTTAGTGGAGTAGTTTTATAAAAGAAACACATTGAATTACTGCTCCTATTTCATCTTGCCTCGGACAAAGTGAGCTTAGTAATGTTTTGAGGGATAGCTTTACAGTGGCCTTCAAGACTCAGGATAATATTTAGTGGGATCTTTTGGATGGGGAAATTTCCATAGAGGATCACCGTGATGTATAGTAGTTAAGATGCTTCTATATGATCAAAAGAAACTAAAACAAAACTCCTCAGCCAATTCTTTTAAATAAATCAAAATTCTTGTGTACAGAAGCCACCTCTTGTTATAGGAAGAGAGGGACAGCTTAGTCACCTGTGTTTTTATCAGTAACAAGGCCCTCATGAGGGGCTATTGCTTGTTTTAATGACAAAAGTTTGGATCTTAAGTGTGAGAAGCTGGTACTATTCTGTGGGCTGTCACCAAGTGTAATAAATTCTCAATGTTTGGTCCGTGCCCACAATTCCAAGCTTACTAATTGCAAAATCAACACTAGATTCCTTGTCATCCTGAATGGCCATGCTTGGTGTAATGGTTAAAGCATGGCTGTCAACATTAAAGCTTTTATGATTTATTATAAAAAAAAAATTGAACTTCTTGACAGATATCTATACATTTTATTCTAATTTTCCTAACCATAATAAAAAAAAAAAAAGGACTCAAAACATTTTTCATTTTATTTTGCTTTCCTAGCCTTTCTCTATGCTTTTGTTTTCCCTCAACAAAGCCTTGTTGCAAACATAGCCTTGAGTGTTTCAATACACTATAAAGGCCAAAGAGACATCTGTATTGAACTAGTTTCAGAAGTTAAGCCAAGCTATTGATAGTTCACTACTTATCTTGTTGTAAGGGCAAATGGAAACAGGAATCATTAGAGGTCAGGGTCTCTTCGTCAGTGCCTTTTTCTTGTGCTTTAACATTTGGTTCCTGACAGCTTTTGCAGATTGGTTGCTACACTTATTGGAAATGATGACTTTGAGTGGTAAGCTATTTTGAATTTGAACTAGAAGTCAGTGCTATTTTGATAATTTAACAGGTTGTTCTATTTAACAATGAAGTTTATTTTTGGCCACACCCCAGTTACTCCTGCAGATTTACGTACCAATTTATCTAATTACATGCGATGAGTAATGTCACTACACTTACTAATATTTCTATGTAGTTCTTCAATTAAGAGGGTAACACCACTGTTTTGTTTTGTTTATGGGATACTCTTCTGAGTTTGCATTGTCAATTGGCTTATAATGTTGGCAGTAAACGAAGTAATTTCTTTTTCTTTCTTGGTTGATAGGAAGCTGCGGAGAATAAAAAAATCAGATGGCATGGAAAGGGTGGAAATGGACAAATCTTGGAAAGATTCTATCCCTATGAAGAGAGAAAAGTGTGGTGCTTCAGGACCTCGGAGGAGGAAAGATCGCCAAGCATTAAGAGATAGGCCTTATAATCTGCATTCTGATGACCATGAAGAGGAAATCTGGTGGCAGAAAGACAGGAAGGATAGACCAACACTGAAACAACACCATGAGGACAATCAATCCAAACAAGTAAGGAAATGGATGAGAACAGGAAGCCGTCACAGTGCTTGTGTTTGTACGGATCATTTTGCCAGTGCTTTTGACATTCAAGGGATGAACACAAGGGGACAAAGAATTAGAGGGAACACAAAAGAAGATTCTAAGATGGGTCATCAAATTACCATTGGTTTTACCAAGAGAGAACATGTTGATTGTGGAACTTGCTACAGTGAAAAGGTATGCTTTATAATGTTTTGAACTGCTTCACAGCACATACTAGAAATAATTTTTTTTCCATAGTATAGAGACCAGAAATTGTGAATCAATTTTCTCATTTATTAGATTTATTTGCAAGTCATGAATGTCCATAATATTGTCAGAAGCAGAAAATTCTGCTGCATCTCTGTCTTTTTTTAACTTTCTTCATCTTTAGAATCATGTTCTTTGGTGCTATCTTCAGGTGACTTCCATTAAGATCTTGTTGTAAATTAGTATGAAGAGCTTTGTTGTCATTTCTTTTGAATTTTCAGTTTTGGGTTTTGTCCTTCTGCTACTTTTATCAATTCAAAAATGAGATAAAAGGAAAGCACCAATGAATCCTGTACGGCTGTAAAAGCACGATATTTACAGAGAGGAGTGTGTGTAATTTCTTCCAACCTTGAATCTCATTTTTTTTGCAAGTCCCTATTTTGACAGATGAGAATATACCAAGTGATTGGCTGGGGAGAAAGTGAGATCCTTTCCTTTCCCTGCCAAACTTATATGACAGCTTTGGGAAATTTAAAATGCCACAGAACTGTTGAATGTGGTGGGTAATAACTATTAAGTAAGGAAAGCAATATTGGGTATGCAGATAACGAAAGGAGAAGTTCTAAATATCATAGCATTCAACAATACTCTACGGTTCTAATGGAATTGGCCTAGTTTAAAGAAGTTTTTGGTTGTGGGATTTAGGAACTAGCTACTGGAAAGTCTTTTTGCCAATAAATAATTGGTGTGGAATCCACAGAGGTTGAAAGAATAAGGGAAGGCGCTAAGGTTGATTTAGGCTTAATTGGTAGGAAAGAATACCAAAAAAGATATCACTCGAGTTCAAAATGTGTAACACTTTTTTTTTTTTTTTTAATTTTTTTCCCATATCAATTGAGTGAAAAATATTAGTGTTTTTTTTTTTTTTTCTTTTTTCTTAAATATAAATTCTGGAAGCTAATCTATTCTTTCTAACATTTATATTGAGCAGATTGGAGCGGAAACCTCAGTTGAGCAAGTAAGAAAGAGCCCACTAACAACAGACACAACCGGCTACTCTGTTGCATTAGCACAGCATTATGAGCAGGAGACTCCAGAACAATGCCATTCTTCTTCAAGGGAGCAAAAAGAAGATACCCTGCTTGCTACTGGTTGGCGAGACTTAAAAAGAGGTCGTTCTAAATTGGAGCGCTGGCTGAGTCACGATGAGGATGAGGATTCAGTTGATTCATTAGATGTGTTCTGCAATGGTTAAAGAGATTGGAAATATGATATGAACTTATGCTGGAAGGGATGAAGTTAATTTTGAGTTGCCAGAACGATGGAGTTTTTAACTTTACAGAAAATCTACTTATGTAAAGATTGAAGAATATATTTACATATATATTGAGTTGAGAATACGGAGAAAGGGTCAATGTATATGCAGTTAATGAATTAACTTTACGTATTTGAATTAAGTACATGGCCAGTATCAGATTGTCAATTGCCCAACTATGATGAGAACATGATCAAGGTGAAAGAAGCAATCACATTTACTATGAAAGAAGCATGTGCTACTTTACGCTACCGTTTTCCATTGATTTATTACAGATACTTCCGTTATTATTGTAATTTAGTTAAAATTAAAAGGTGTATATGTTTCTTTTTTTTTTTTTTTTTCTTCTCATATAAAGGGGTTATCTTTGTAATAATCTAATAGTGGTTGGTGTAATTAGTGTTGAACATTTATTTACGTGTGGGAATTAATTTTGGGGTTATATTTACATGGAATCCAAACTAAATAAATTATAGATAAAGATAAGAGTGAAACTAAAATTTGTTTCTCAAAATGAAACTTAAATTTGTATCTAAAAATATTTTTACCCTGTTAAATTATAGATAAAACTTGACTAACTAAAACTTGTTTTAAAAAAAAAAAAATCCTTTAACCTTATTAAATTATAGATAAAGACTTAAATTTGTTTGATAAATCATAAAATTACGAATACTACCCAACAGTATTCGGTTAGGACTTCCATTAATCTTCCATTAATCTTTAGATAAAATTAGGGGTGAATAAAAAACTCAAACAACCCGAAAACTAAACCAACTTGATTACTTTAGTTTTTGGTTTGGGTTGATTCAGATCTATACTATTTTTGGATCATTTTTGAGTTAAAAAATTAACAAACCAATTTTTTAAATTTGGTTCTCGGGTTATTATATTTTTAACCCAAACCGACCTGAATCTAAACTAAAATTGAATTGAAATTGAACTAAACCGAATTAATCCGAACTAACCCCAAAAAAAAATATAATATATAATATTTATATCATATATAAGCTGCGCCGCATAACTTTCTTTCTTTCTCTCTCTCTATAAAAACGCACAGAACAGTAGTTAGGAAGTTATTACTAAATAATTAATTATTACGACAAAATGTATTTAAAATGAGATAAAGAAGCTTGGATATGTCATCAAAAGAAAAAGTATGTTAAGTAGATTTTATAATTGGAAATGAAACCTCTTTTCATACATTATTTTTCAAATTATACCAAAAGGTTTACTCCCAAAAGTTTTGCTCTTCACTTAATTGAATTAGACTTCACCCAGCCTAAATTAGTATGAATCAAAATTCGAACCGAACCAACCTGATATTTTTTATTTGAATTCCAATTAAAAGTTAGTTCGATTTCGGATTTAAATTTTATAAATCTGAACCGAACCGATCCATGCACACTCCTAAATAAAATGATCATATATATATATATATATATATATATATATATAGAATTCTTTTAGTTATTTATTAATGTAAAAAAATTATAATCGTTGACTTCTTATATATAGAATTCTTTTAGTTATTTATTAATGTAAAAAAATTATAATCGTTGACTTCTTATTTTAATGATATATATATATATATATATATATATATAGGGCATGGAATGGAACTTCCCTTTTGTCTTGATTTTGCAAAATTCAGAATAAAAGCCATTAACACGTTGAAGTGTTTCTGAAGCAGCTTCTTGCATCCATAGACAAGTGTAACGAAGGGGAATTGGATATGTTGACCCAGTCAAATGATCAAACAGGTTTGAACCAATTAGGATAAATGTATTAAATTTTACTTAAGCTTAAACTCTAAATCCTAAAAAGTATGATTTAGAAATATTTGAAAATTATATTTTTAATATTTAAACTCCTTTAAATTATAGGTAAAAATAAAATAAAATTTTCAAATTTTATTTCATAAATCATATTAATATCTATTAGAACATCCGAAATTTTATGAAATAAAATGCTTTCACGAATTATGATCATTTAATCGAAAAAAAGACTTAACGACATCGAATCTAACGAGTATTCAAATATATGTATATATATAATAACCTCAAATTATGTGTAATTTTTTTAAAATTTTTATTTTAATAAAAATTATAAAAAAATTAATAAAAATGCATCAAATAATATATAACGAATAGTTAAAGATATTTAAGTAAATATTAATTAGTTAAGAAATATTTAAAGAAATAAAAATGCACTTCTGCGAATGATGGGAAATTGCTTCCACATCAGCAATTGCTTCCACGAATCATGGGAGAGACATCATGTGTAAGACAACTATCCGTTCCAAGATTTTAGGATTCAAATATATATATATAGGTAGATAGATATGCTCTGAAGTGATCATTCTGAGAGTGTGATAGGGAGGCAGAGTGGGGGTGGGAGATCATTTTGAGATCGCCATCGATAGAGAGAGAGTTTCGAGCGAAGGAGTTCTTGATCTTGTTTCTGTTATGGAGCGTGAAGTTGGATATAGATTCTGTCCCACAGACGAAGATCTTGTAATTGAGTTCTTGTGGAAGAAGAAGAATGATCCGGCGGTGGTTGTGCAGCGAGATATTTACGGGGAGAACGGAGCGCCATGGCAGGTTTTGAAGGAGGAGGGCATTGATCCATGGCAGGTTATCAGAGTGTGGGATAAAGACAGCCGGAAAATCAAGATAGTGGAGAAGGCAATTTACGTGGTTACAGCCTTGAGCAAGGCCAAAGACACCCACAAGCGTATTCGTAGAGAAGCCGGTTGCGGCACATGGCATGGCGAGACAGGGCTTCATGAAATTTTTGATCTTAGTGGTCGTCTTATTGGCTACAAGAAGATGCTCACTTTCACGGTACCTGCCGATGATCCTATCTTCCAAGGAGACAACAACAGTAGCGTGATCAATGGACACTGGATCATGCACGAGTATAGTCTCGCCGGAGCATTAAAACCCACCACTGCGGGAACTGATGAATATGCACTTTGCAAGATAATGTTTGATGAAGCAAAATGCCTCAAGAAATCGGCTCCAAAAAATAAGAAAAGAAAGAAAGATACTGCCACTTCTACGGGTGATAATGATGATGATCAGGGCATGCAGCAAAGAAGAAGGTGTCTGACTGCAACTGCATCTGCAGTGGAACAACCACAGCTACCGATGATGATGCCGCCACCTACTACAACTACTTCTGCGGATAATGCCACCCTGGTTTTACCACCGCCATTACAGAGTTTTGAAGGAGAATCTCTTTCCGATTTTGACGATGAACTTAGCTTTGAACGTGTGATGCTCCTTCAGCCACCAGACGCTACTAGTTCCTGTTTTTTTGGGCTTGATGATGATAACCCTGGAGAGCCAAGTACGCCAGTTGAAGAGTGGGATCAGATGTTGATGGCTGGAGAACCCAGTATGTCCATTGAAGAGTGGGATCAGATGTTGATGGCTTATGAACAGCAAGAAAGTATAAACTGTCATAGTAGCGGTGGTGATCATGAAATTCATCATCAACAGTTGGCATCATCAGGAGGAGGAAGAGGAGAGCAGATTATTCTTCAGCCTTCATCATCGTCGCCAGCCTTCAACCCATGTGTTGCCAGTGACACTGCTATATCATTCCTCCAGCACCAGACTCAACAGTAGTAGACCATTCTCTGCAGCAAGTTAGTTCCAGTGTTGGGCTCACTTCACCAACAGATGATGATATTGGAATGTATTTTGAAGTGTTGGAGCAGGTGCTTCAAGAAAGTACAAATTTCCAACTGAAGCAGTGCCATCCAGGGGGAGGAAACCATTGTTGACACCATTGATTTACATGCATTCTCTTGATCGAGCAAAATCAGTCATGTAATTGATGTTAAATACATCAAAAGAACTACGTGCGGCTTGATCCCCTTGATCTCATTTTTGGGGTACGTAGGCAGCCTAGGTAAAGCTTCATTACCTAGGTTCAGCTGCTTTTATTAATAAATTTATTTTTTTTTCACTTTCTTATGTCTTTGATTACTTGATGCCATGGTTATATATATAGACTTGGACTGTTTTAATTGTTAATTGGTGAAATTAAATGGAGTTCATGTTACATATTCTTCTTATTACTGTATGTAGTGTTGTTATTTTAAGATTAAACCAATCAACTTGTACCTTTTGAGAATTGTATAGATTACTATGATATGTGGTTCTCATAAGATAGTACAATTAATTTAATTTCTTTGGCTTCAACATGCTACATTTGCTTAGATATTATTTCAATTGTACAATCCTATTGATTGCTCATGGTCTTGGAGAAAAATGCTGAGAGTGAAAGCTGATGTTAGAATAGAAAAGTAGCATCCTATTTTCTGATACTATATATATATATATATATTTATTTAGAACTGGTCGTCCATAGACATTGGTTTCAATTCAATATGGCATCCAAAGTATCCTCCGCATTACCTCTAATTTATCTAATGATCTCTTACAGTATCAGGACTTCCAATTATTGTATTATGCTTGTTTTTTTTTTTTTTTTTGGTTCATATTATGTATACAACCTAAGTGGCTTGTAATTTCTTATTTTTATTGTTTATTTATCCACCACAGGCCATTTCATTGTTTAAAGTTATTTTCCTGTTAGGTCCTGCAGTTGGGTACCTCTATTAATTAGTTGCCTGCCTCCCCCACCCCAGATGGCAAGAGAGTTGATTTTTTATGTGCATGTATTGCCCAACTGACTTTAATTTCTTCCATCCAAAATGATTGATTCATGCTTTGCTTTTTCTTTTGTCCTTTTTCCCTCCCAAACAATTTTACCAAAAAAAAGGTACGATAGAACATGTAATAAACAAACTAGAAACAAGAACAGAATAAAGCCTCCTATCTAAACAAGCAATTAAAATAGAACAAAACCATTGCTCATTGCCTCCTTGGGAAGATCCACAACAGCATGACCAAATCAGGAATAAATGCATTTGACTTTCCCAGGGCATAAAAAATCTGAACACAAGTTGGGAGCCAGCACCTAATAACGAAACTGACTGCAACAGAGCCAAAAAGCAAAATCTGGTTGCAATAGACAGCAAAATAAATTCTCCACCAAAAAAAAAAAAAAAAACAAAAACAAAAACAAAATTCCCTCTGTCACTACTAAAACCACCAAGTCTGCAACATGCTGTGCTTGTATTGTGCCTCCTACTCTTGTATTGTATCTGTAATATTTATCTTTTCTATTCTCCTTGAACGTATATGATTTAGCCCCCAAAATATGAACAAGTCCCTCGCTAAAATTTATGTTGGGTTGATTTGAGCATATAAATTGTTGTTAGGCTCCTTTGGAATTATTTGTTGTCATTTTTTTAAGCTTATTTTAATGCTTTTTGGAGAGAACATTCCTTTATGTTGTGTTTGGAACATGATTCATGGAGGGAAAGAGATGGTGAAGGAAAATGATAGGAAAACAAAATGGAGTGAAAAAGTCAAATTATTTCATTTTTTAAATTGAGTTAGAAAAATGATAAAAAAAAATGAAGAGACAATCACGAAAAGATTTTAATTTTTTCTTGGCCAAGTGTGAAAAAATAAGGTGAACTAGTAATTGTATTTTCCCAATTTACTTTTCTTTTCTCTCCAGAAATCCATGTTCCAAACACAGCATTAGGCTTCAAGCACAGATGGAAATCAGATACACCAGAAATGATGGATATTGCTTGTTGTTAAAGCTGCTGACCACCTGAAACAATCTACAAATGAAGAGATGTTATAGCCCTGCAGTTTATGAGCTCTTGTCTTATTAGTTTTATATGGAAATCGGAGTGGTGGAAGGCATTAAGTGTGCTAGCTGGAAGAGATGGGGGACTGCAGCATATTGAGTTATTTAACCAAGCTCTCCTTGCAAATTAAGTTTGGTTCCCCAGTTATTTCTAATCCACGTTTTCTCATTGGCAGGCAAAAGTCATTAGGAAAATATTGTCAAAACGACTGCTCCTTTCCAAGGTAAATCTATCCCTGATTGTTCTTTAGCCTCCTCTTCAATATGCTTGTTCACAAAGGAGATGGCTAGGAATGTGCTGGTTGTGTATGTTCCGAGGATAGCGAAAACTGTTTGCTTCTGGGTAAAATCTGCCTATTTTGTGCTAAAAGATATATAGCCAACTTATATCTCCTTTTTCTAAAGCAACCTTTTTGTCACAAAACAGAACCAACATCAAATTTAAACACATCAATGATACTACTCCTACTTAATTTTCTATGAAACCCATCCATCTGACAGCACTAAATTGTAGGTTTCTTAATCGCAATTCCCTTTTTTGTTTCCATGAAGTCACCAATAATGGTACATATGGTGTTTTTTTATTTGTCATGCATAGCAATGAGGTCCAATGTACAAGGAACAGAACAAACTACACATTATTATTTTCATCCATGAATTAGAAATTGTTTGAGGTTATAATAGATCGATAGCGTGCTATAAGGTTGAGTGGGATGTCTGAGAAGGCTTATAATAGATCCTTCAATGCAATGCAGCATAGTCTACATCTTAACATTGTTTTATTTGATTAATTTAAAACTTTGTGTTTGCAGGGACTTTAACTAAAATGAGACGGACTGGCATATTGTAGGAACAAACGTGATATAGGATAGTTGGGCAGTCCAATTCGGTGTGCTTGGCACATTCCTTTTGTCCAGAGAGGTTCATCATTGAAATGTAAGACACATGCTTGACCACTTTGGGAATTTTTATTTCTTTTGGATCATGTTTATTTACATTCTCTAGTACGCCTAAGTGGTATTTGAAAAAAATGCTTGTGAGTCCATCCATGGGACCATACATGCAATTGAACTGACAATAAATATTCGTAACTCCAGTTCTTAATCCTAAACCTATCGCTGCTAATCAAGTTTCACAAATTTGAAATGAGGCATAATAGTATTGAAGGTATTGAAGAAGATAACGAGGATGTTCTATTAGTGGATTTTAATGTCGATAAGTGAATTACCAGATGGAAGGTAAACGTTTCTTTGTATTATGTTTTCCTTTCACTTCATTAACATTTACAAAAATTTCATTAAACATGTTATCATTAGTTGGAGTTAACTAGGGATATGATTCTAACATAGTCAATTGGAGAAAATATAACCACATATTTGTGGCTATATTAATTGGGATTAGGGGTTGTTTAGTTGATTTGCTGTTAAGAAAGGCAGAATTTGGATTTATGCGTTGTTACTTTTCTTATGTCTTTTGCAAGACAATCAGTCCTCTAGAAAGATTTGGACTAAAAATTTTTATGACAATCTATGACACCTATCCTCACATTGATCCTGGAATGATTGATGTTCAGTTGAGGTGGATTTTGTGTTTGATTTAATAACTATAGTTATTAATTTGTGTGCCACTTATGATGCATGCTATCCGATATGTAGCTGGTGAGAATGGGCCGTGAGAAAATATTATTTTGGTAAGTTAGTGATACTTACTAGCCAATAGTGTAGCATTATCTTAATTTAGGAAGTTTGAATGGTATAATTGCATTGATCCGCATTAGATAATTAAGCTAAATAGTTCAATTCCCCTCTCTTCTTTTTTTTTTTTTTTTTTTTTTTCTTTTGGGTAGACACAAATCACACCAAGTCAAATACTGCTAACTTTTGGTGATGCATAAGAGTTTCTAGGGATTTGTTCTGTCGTGGAGGTGACGTGCCATAACCTTTAGATCTAATGAAGGGGCATGAATCATTTTAAGAGAGCGACTTAATTTGCACCTCAACCTTGCTATTTTTACTTTTTCATGTTTGACATTGCAGTGCCTCATGCACAAAATTGTCCTTTTTATAATGCAAGATGGAAAATTTGAACCCTAAAAAAATTGTTTATTTCATCTTTTGGTTGCGTAAAATGCTGTCTTCTTGTTATTTATATGGTATTCATTGCATATGTTTGGTGCAGTGATTGGAATCCCCATGTTGATTTGCAAGTAATAGCCAGAGCTCATCAATTTGGGCAAACAAGTAAACATTTATTCTTCAACAATGTCTAAGCAGAAACTGTTGTTGATTGATTGATTTCATTGATGAGGGGGGTAATCGATTTTGGTAAATTCTTTCCCTTTTGCAGGTAAATGATTAGGGGCTCATAACAAGAGGAACCGTCGAAGAAATTAAGGACGATGCAGATGACAAAGAAGAAAATGGTCCTAGAGCATGCAATTGTTGGAAGGCTCAAAGCACAGAACATTAAATAGGTGGACATTTTAGTTGGATATTATTATATATCAAGTTCAATACTAATAATATGTCCAGGATGAGAACCAAATATCTAGCTGATTAGTTTTAGTCGTCCCAAATAAGGAAAATGCTTTGTGTAACTGAGGGTAATGCGACTATTCAATCTTAACCGTCCACATGTGCGAGTCCCACGTTTGGTCCGACTATATGCATGGACCGCTGATATCAGATGGTTGCAATTGTAGCTTGTCCATGGCATTCCTCCTCATATAATCAGAAACCTTGTTTGTTAATTGTTGCTATTTCTGCATTATGGTCCTAGTATGTTGTTTGTAGTAACAACAATTTCTGTGATCAATGATCTATCAATAGTTGTTAAAGGTGTACATAGACTCTAGAGAGCTGGTTAAAAGTGAAAGCATAAAAGTTTGTCAACTGAAAATAAAACTACCAAAAGCAACTCAGAAAGAGCTGGTTACTGTGAAGAGCTGTTAAAAAAAGAAAGGCATGGAGTGCATAAGAAACAAAGAGTACTTCAAAAGTCAAAATAATGGGATCATGTAAATGCAGTATAACTAAGGACCAGGGAAAAGGCAATGCTTAAAGCAAAAACAGAATCCCTATGAAATCTTACCTGTATTTGAGAATGTATATACGTGATGACATTAATTTTTTATGTAATATTATTTCTACCGTATTTGATTAGATGGAATAAAGCATATTATTAAAGAGATGAACTTTTTTACTTTCAAGGGGAGATACAACACCATTTTCTTATAATATTTCATATCTACCAATGAGGATATGTTGAATAGTTTGATATACTGGTTGATTTTATTTTTATTTTTTCATTAAACAAAAGTTTAGGTAAATTCATGAAATAAGTAGTGGTGCTTGTTGTAATAATTTGGTGCTGTAAATCAGTAACCATTAAATCAGTTAATAATAATTACTGTTCACTGATTCAATAGTTGTTCGTAGGTCCTCACCAAACGCCTTAGTTCCCAAAACGAACGTGACACTAGCCCTCGTTTATTGACAAATACTAAGGTGAAAAATAAGTGCTTCTCCAATTTGGACTTGGATTTATTGAAGAAAAGAGAGAGGAATTTGTGATTGTTTTTGTGATTAATTAGTAGTGGTGAAAAATAGAGAGAGAAATAGGAATAAGAATGTTTGATTCGTTTAATTGCAGTAAATATGTATGATAAACTTATAATTCACTGTTACATAACATTACATGAAATATAATTTAAATTTATTAAAGAGAAAGAGAGAGAGAGAATAATAAATATGAAACAACAGTCATTGAAAAAAAAATAATAATAGCAAATGAAACGATAGTTGAACATAGAAAAGTTCTTGTACATAAATACATAAATTATCTCAATAATTGAAATTTTATTTTAGTTAAAAGAAGGGACAATTACGTGAATTATCTCCATATTTGGGATATTATTTCATAAAAGCAAAAATCATACGGTACCATGACATTGAACAAATAAGAACAGGGTATTGGTTATATTAACCAAACAAATCATTGGTAGAGAAAATACAATACAGACATAGAGATCATCAATATCCCCAAGCTTTTGAAGCTGCATACACATCAAACAAAAGTTGGAAAACCCCAAAGTTAGATTAAAACTATGATTCTAAAATAGAATACTTTATTAATGATCTCTGTAGGTTAAAGTTGTAATAGGCTTGAACATTGTGCCAGGGTTTTCCTATTCTCCCCCCCCCAAAAAAAAAAAAACAATAAATGTTTGTCGCAGCGAAAGGGACATACTCAATTTTTATGATCACTTAAATAATTTTTTTGACAAATATTTAGTTGTCAAATTTTTATTTCTTTACTTCAATAAAAAAAAAAGATAAATTTAATGTCTTTTATTTTATTTTCTTATATTTTTTCTTTATTTTTCATTTTTGCCTCCACGAACCAAAAGTTAAGAATGATAATCATAATGTGTTTGGATTTATAATATGTATTAATTTGTGTTTATGCTTAAACGAAGTGAGGTGAATTTACGGGGAGCCATGGATGGGATGGTGAAATGAGAGAACGTCATGAATTTTGTTCAATTTGGCATTGAACATCCCTTTCCCCCCACCCCAACTATATATATAATTACACATATATATAGTTGAAGGTAGCCCTCCCAATGTCGGACAATTTGTATAAAGGAAAATTTTCCAAAAAAAAAAAAAAATGGAATGAGGAATTTTTTTATTTCAAAAATTAAAATTCATAACTTTTATTGCATTTAATTGTATCTTATACATAAACTGGTTATACTTAAGTGGTGTTTAGATAGACAAAAAAAAAAAAAAAAAAAAAAAACAAACAAACAAACAAAATTAGTATAAAAGTAACGTGTAACAAAATTTGATTAAATAAAATTTAAAAAAGAAAATTGATCAGAGTTAGCATTTGTTCGTATTTTTTTGTAAACAAAACAGTCCCTTAATTTATATATATAGATTACATATATAGAGTGTATTTGAAGTTACATAAAAGTGTATAAAATTATAAAAATTAATATCTCGTATTTTATAAATAATTTAAAATTTATAGTCTCGTAATTCTTGTTTATAGAGTTTTATAGATTTTTGTATTTTTTTTTACCAACTCCAAACAAAGCCATAATCAGATGTAGTAATATTCCACGTAAGCATTGGAGCAATTTTGGAGGGTTACATTGATGGTTTTTGCAAAGCAGATTTTCAACTTTTAAGAAAAGGAGAAAAACCGAGAAGGAAAAAGTCAATTACTTGCCTCCAACTTCTAATTAAACAACAAAGCTGAGGAATGGAATTTGGATTAACCTAGACAGCACAAAGTTCGAGAAAGTTAACTATTATGAAAGAGTTGTGATCTAAAACGTTGGAAACAATGCTTTAGAAAATTTGATGAAAAAAAAAATAAAAAAGAAAAAAAATCAAATAAATTGGAAAGGGCTCTTTGGACAAATTATGGTTGGAGCTCAGCAAAGCCATTCAACATGGAGGTAATGATATAATAGCAGCAGTCAGCTGGTCTCAAACCGATACTGCTTGTAATTAATTTGTATATTATCGAATTTTGCTCATTACAAGATTTTAATAGAAGAATTATTCAAGCTATGTTTGAAATATAGATTAATTTATAGAAGGAATGGAAAAGTGAATGAAAATGGTAAACATATATACAACATAAAGTGAAGAAGTTAAAATTATTTTATATTTTTTTTATAGAGTTAGAAAAATGAGATTAAAAAGAATAAGTATTTAATTACCCAATAAAATCTAATTTTTACCTGATAAAGTGTGCATAATTTGTGCAAATTATATATTTATTTTTTTTTCTTTTCATTCCATAAATTCATATTTCAAACATAGTATTAGGAGTATTTTTTTTTTTTTTTTCATCTGAGAAAATCTGTAAAAGAAACACGCGAAGAAATATTTTTTAACGCACTACTTCTAGGGACTTGACATTTCCAAAGGCAATAATGTTGCTGTCTGCTCTTTTGTTAAAACATATTCATGAATGAAGAATGTTTGGCAATAACTTGGTTATCGCACTTAGTTGCCAGCAGTATTACGTTGTTATACGAGTACAATATACACTGGCACTGTTTGGAGTAAAATATATATATATATATATATATAATTTTACAAATTTTTATAAATAAAAATTACAAGATTGTAAAATTTAAATTTTTTGTTTATTACATAAAATATAAAATATTAATTTTTACAAATTTATACAACTCTGAACATTTCGAAGAATCGAACACAACAAATGAAACAAGCACTAGCGTTACAAACCTGAAATTAAGGCCAATGAATCTGCCAATCTGGTCTTGCCTATTAGAGGGCATGTGGCATGATCATTTTCTTTCTCCTGTGTGAAGAGTAAGAGTTCAGAGGACGGGGTTGGCTAGAAAGGCTTCTTAAGAGACAGGCTATGAATGGAATGTTGAACAAAAATAGTTTTATGATGATGCTGATCATATTTATGTGAACAACAACAATAGTGAAATGAGTGTCTAGAGTTATAAAAGTTAGTATAAATTTATAGAAGTTAAAATCTCATAATTCATGCAGAAAATGAAAATTTTAAATTTTATAGAATTTCAAATGAAGTTAAATGTGTATGTATATATATATATATATATATGTACTTTATATATGTACAAGAGGAGTAGATTGGGTTAAAGTCAAAACAATCAGTCCTACAATTAGTTATGTTGGAGACTAGGGAAAAAAGGGAGATGGAATAGCGTATTGATGGGGAGGCATACTGGGATTAGGCATTTGGGCCTTTAGCGGCTCTGGCGGGCCAATCCAGACCCAATAATTGTCTTGAATCTGGATCAATCGGCTGGACATCTTTTAATATCATGTGGAACACATGATAACAGGAGAAGAAATTTTCAACAGGTAACGTACAGAAGGGTGAACAAGCATATATAATTAATATTGTCCCATCCTCTTGGTCAATATAGCACTATAGAACCACTATACAATGCATAAGTTTTGTCTGTATGCAGTATTGTATCAGCTCTTATTACCCTTGAGTTATATATATATTGAGATCTTGCAAACTAAAATGTATATATATATATATATATATATAATCATATGGTGGAGTTCCAATCAATCACTTGAATATTTACTCTCTCTCTCTATATATGTGTGTGTGTGTGTATTTGTTTGTGTAGAATTTGGTGAAATAGGATCCTTGCATGGTTATAAAACATTAATTACTTCCATATTACCAAATTTGCAATCATCCCAAATTTCATATGGCCAGCTAAGAGAGGATCTCACATTATTATTATTATTTTCCTCAATGGAACCACCACGTTCTTCCAATACTACTTCAAACATCATCTCTAAACCGGAGCCCCCTCCAAGTCTAGATACGTCAATGAAAAACCCAAGAGAGGACACACAAAAAGGGAGAAGAGGAGGAGGAGGAGAAGAAGAAGAAGAGATGGGGAGGACAACTGACCTAAAGATTGATCCGGATGAGCTCTCCCGCAAGCACTCCAACATTGATCAAATGTTTAACCAAGAACCCAATCAAATTGACTGCTCGAACATAGATAATTCAGCTCAGACTGCTTCACCAGAGCCAAAAGTTTTCTCCTGCAACTTTTGCCAAAGAAAATTCTTCAGTTCACAAGCACTTGGGGGACACCAGAATGCCCACAAGAGAGAGAGATTTCTAGCAAAGAGAGAGAGATTTCTTGGCTCACCTCTTGGGCAGTACTCCTACTTGGCTTCTCTTCCCCTATACGGTAATTATAATTCTTACTGTAAGTCTCATGGAATACAGGTTCATTCGATGATCCATAAACCTTCCTACCCACCAAGTTCTTTATTCCGGTTTAGGAGTTTTTATGGAAATAGTAGCGGATGGCCAAGGCTTACCATTGATCAACAGCCAGCCGTTGGAAAGCTAGAAACTGATAATATTTGCCACTCAAGTACATCAATAGCGCGGCCATCTCAAGCTGGAGTTGGGAGATTCTCCGACGCGGTAAGCGATGAGATGATGATGATTGGCTCTCCATCCGATGAGGTATTTGGTGGCTACTGGAGGTCCGACGGCGGCGGTGAGTTGACGAGTGAAGAGGATAAGAAACAAAAGCTTGATTTGTCCCTCAAACTCTAGTAGATTTAAGTATTTTCTATTCGTTGTTTTGATGATAATTAATCTCATTTCCTATATTTGGTCTTCCTTCTTCCACTGGTTAAGATCGATTTGATTTGGTTACGGTCATTTTTGGTGCAATAGCGGCTCCGTTTGAAATGATAAAAAAATTTTTGGAAAAGTAATGAAAAATATTAAAAAATTTTAAAAATTATTCACTTTTTGTCTCACTATATGAATTATGAAACCATAACTTATATCATTTTTTTATTTTATTTTATTTTTTGTCAATCCAAACGCACCAATTGTATTCGTGCATGGAATTAATTGATATTCGAGAAAAGATATTTTTGGTAATTTATTTGTTCTTGACTTGCAACTATTCATTCATAATTAATTTGTTCAGTTATTTATAGCTCATTCAAGTTTAATTTCCTGCTAATCAATTACTAACGAAAGATGAGGGTGAGGGTAGTACTTCTCTTCCTTCTTTCTCAATCTTATTATCAAAAGCTTGGTGAAAGTTTTCACCGACTTTTAATATACCACAAAGCTAGATTCAATCGTGCGTGCCAAAGGCATCACATCCAATATATCTAATTAAGGAACTAAACTCCTACCAGCTGAATTTAGGTTGCTTATGAATTTGAAATGAAGAGAGTTGGCATTGATGAAGTAGTTTACACAATGAATAATTGATTAATTAGAGTGAGTTTCAACTCAAATTTTCAAAATAATGGACATCATGATGTATATCATCTAATTTAAAATTCTTTGCATTAATGATTAGAGTTCTGCAATTAAAAGAAAATAAAAATAAAAATAAAAATAAAAAAAATAACATAATAATTTTTAATTAATTTATTTATAATTAGGGTTGGAATTGAGCCGAACTAAAATTTGACTTTCTTGAACTATTAGCATATCGCTTGAACTCAGTTCACAAATAACTTGACTAATCAAAATGATCGTTTTGATTAAAAAACTATTATAAATTAAAATAAATAACTCAACTAAAACAAAATGATCGTTTTTATTAATAATACTATAAATACATGTGTATCATTTTCTCAAATTGACTCTCAAGCTTTTAGTCGAAATAGTTTTTCAGTAGTATCGAACTTGATCTTAAATTTTAAACGAGTTACGAATTGAATTTGAATTCAACTTATTAAAATTAGAAATTAAGTTCAAAATGAAATCGAACATCTGAATTTATATTCACCTTAATTTATAATAGACGCATTTCATTTTTTTTTTTCTAAATTAAATTTAGTTACCAATTTTTTTTCCCTTAAATTTATATTTATCTAAACGGAGTGTAAAGCATTCCATAAAGGGATGTAATCAAAGATCCTTCTATCATTTGGCCCACAAAAGATAAAAGGAACAATTAAAAACATAATAATAATAATCCAAGTGATGGGTCTCAAAATTAAAGGGGCCCTTGACGTGGTGTGTCTGAATGAAAGAAGAAAATATCACTCTCGTAGGACTATAGTACCAGAGATTTACCCTTTGTCAAGAAAAAGTTTCAAGAAAATTTTTTGATTAAGACATTTTAAAGTCTCGTGACACATCTAATTAATCATGCGAAGCTGTCGGTTTGCTGCCTTTTATTAAAGAAATACTATACATACATATATATATATATATATATATATATATATAATTGAATCATCAATAATTATTGAGATTTCATGGAAAATGTGAACCTAATTAACCATCAAAGCCAACTAAATGAGTTGGGTGACACTTCCAAATATATAAACATATATAACTTAACAAAAGGGACTGTTGTTATGTCCTTGTCCATAATTTTGATTAATGGACAAATACATTTATATACAAATTCTATATTAATTTATTGGCCAACTAATATGTTTGTCTTCATTCTTTGTTAGTGGAAGGAATCTAATTAATTAATGGATCCTTAAATCTAGTAAGATTTGCTTTTAATCTTCAAATCTAACGTGATTGAAAGTCTTTGTAAATTATATTTATCATTCTTATAATTTATATTCGATTCTACTTTAATTTTTGAACCTTTAACTATGACAGTTAACCCCTAATATTTTCATCAAATCTTAATATAGTGTTAGTACTTATTTAGAATTTATTTGCGTTGACAATTTTTGAACAAATATTTTAATTGTATTTAATTAGTAATGTTATCATTTAAGATATTGTCACAATATTATTGCTTAAATATTGGAGGATCAAAATCACCCATCATATTTAGTTTGTAAAAGAAAAAGTATAGGTTTTGAGAAATTAAAATTTTAATTTATTAATAAATACCTTTCATTTTTTTTATTTATTTTTTATCTACTAAAGTTTAAACTCATGCCTTTAATATTTTCTATTTTATTTATATTTTTTCTACGAATTTCCTTTATTCACCAAATCTCTAATTCAAACACACCTCTAGGAAATGAAGATCATTCAATACATTTGGGGGGAGGGGGAAGGCTTTCCGAATTTCAAACTGCATGTTAAAAGAGTAGATAAGTACAAAATACCATTGCACTTAGCTTTGATGGATATATTTTTTCATATTCCTATTAATAAGTTATAATTTTTTGAAAGATAGTATTTTTTTTTTTTTTTTGAAGAACATGCTTATATTCTAAAAATATATCTTAACATATTACTGTTAATAAGTTAAACTTTTGAAAGAGAGTATTTTTTTGAAAAACAAACTTATATTTATAAAATAGAGTAACAGAAAGCAATAAAATGACGTTTTCACATATGTTTCAGGACTTCTCAATGCCAATGTGTTTGGTGTGCCGGGTAGTTGAGCTTGGGCCGGGCCAGATTGGATTAGTCTTCAAATGGGTAAATTTAATAGTAACTGCCAAGTTGGTATGATTCCGAATCGACCGAAAATGGGCTTACATTTATGATATAATAGTGCCAAAGCTTCACATAAGCGACCCCGCGGTCTAATCTAGTGGTCAAGAAGGTCTCCTTCCGAACCGTAAACGCGAGCAGCGAGAGTTTGAATCGCGTTGGGTGCACTACCACGACTTAAATAGGAGATGCCTTAGGTCGGACCGCTCTCTCTCCGGTTTGGCAAATTGGGGTGGGTCTATAATGGTCCTCTCCGACCCAGGTTTCGGGTCATAAAAAAAAAAAAAAACTGCACATAAGCAGTCTAAAAAATACTGTAAGTTCTAAGCTTGCCAAACGTGGCAGCCATGGCATGCATTACCATGGTGCTAGATTTGCTACACAGGAGTGCCACCCACCTAAGAAAATGACAACAGTTACATCAAAAATAATAGTAAGAGAGAAGTAATATTATTTTTAGGAAGAGATAAAATTATTCTTAAATATTAAACCAGTAAATATAATCTTTATAATTTAATAATTTAACTGTCCTTTTAACAACATCTGGTGTTTATAAGAAATGTCCCTCATTACAAAAAATAAAAAATGTAGTTGTTACTATGTTTTATTATTTACAAAATTTATTATGTTATATATTATATGTTATTCATTTTGAAACAGGCAGTTGCCATACTTCAAATTAAATCGTAATATTAGCATTTAAACACAAATTGAAGGTATAAAACGTATTCTAAGAAATTCATCTTTATACCTCAATGATGTTATTGGTACAAGATTCAAGGATAAATAAAAATCTGACTCTAAAAATTGTCGAAAACAGAGAATTGGAAACTTTGAGCCTTTCCTTCTTCTTATCAATAGAAAATCAATCTCAAGTTATTTTCTAATTTTTATGCAACTCTCAACTCACCACACTTTCCTCTTCAATCGTATAATTATTTTATTATCTAATAAACCACCAATATATAGTCAAAAAAAAAAAAGAATTTATCTTTTTTCTCAACAAATTCATCATTTTCCTCTAAAAGTTAACCAAGAAAGTTATAACCATTGTCAACTAACCAGTGAGTCAAGCAGAAATTTGGCAATATAGAGGAAGTAAACTGGCATATGAAAATCATTCATGTGACAAAGTATTAACTTATTTTAAAATTAGTAAAAAAAAAAAAATACGTGCTGAGTTGTCAAACTTCTCTGCAATTTTGAAATTTGTAAAGGGATCAAGGAGATAATAATTTAGGCCATGAGTTTTGGTGGTTCGAATTAAGTTTATGGGTTAGAATGTGTGTAACTCTAAGGATGAGCAAATCAATATTGTTCTTCCTCTTAATTCCAAATGAGAATATCAAATTCAAGCTAAACATTTTCCTATTCTTCAAATTTTTGGCTCAAATTAAAATTTTAAAAATTTACCAAAATTTTAGTTAATATCATCAAATAAAATATTATTAATTGTCGGCTAATCAAACAAAAATTTATTTATAAAAACTTAAAATTCCCGATCATTGCAAAAACACTTCTTAACTGGTTTTTTTTATTATTTTTATAAAGAAAAACAATGCATAATGGTTAAATTTTCGTAGGAAACAAAAGGATAGTAGAGAGGGTATCTGAGAAAAAATTATTAATGCTAGAAAGAAGAGGATCTTACAGTAGAAAATAATGAGTAGAGAAGCACAAGAGAATCTATATTATAAGGGGACTCATTGTTTGGATGTGATGTGTGTGTAGCAGCATTTTGAAGAGGATGGGTGTGCTGGAGAGAGAGAGAGAGAGAGAGAGGGGGGTGGATTTGCTGGGAGATTGAGAGTAAAAGGGGGTTTGGGATTGAGAGGAAGAGAGAGAAACGGGGAGGGGCACAGAGAACGAGAGAGATAGAGAGAGTGAGTGAGGTGGTTAGGAGAGTTAATTTTTTTTAAAGATAAGTTGAATTTTTTTAAATAAAATTAATTAATTTATTATATAATAATTAATAGTTAAATTTAAATACATATATTTTTATTTTTTTTACATTATTTATGTCATATATACTAAATTTGATATATTATTAACCGTTAAATTTATTTAATTATCAGTATTATTTTTTCTATTTACTCTAATTATTTTTTTGTCACTTTACATAAAAAAATATTTTTTTATTTTTTCATATTTTATTAAATGTTTAAAAAAATAATATTTAAAATTTATTTTTAATGTACTCAAATTAAAAATTAAAAATAATATTCTTTAAAATTTTAATTTTAAACAATAAATATTTAAATTAAAAATGTTTGGATATGACATGTGTGTGCGCGTGGTAGCATTTGGGGAGGGTGGGTTTGCTGGGGGGAGAGAGAGAGAGGGGGGCGGGGGTGGGTTTGCTGGGAGAAAGAGAGAGAAAAAAAAGCGTTGGGATTGAGAGGAAGAGTGAGGGAGGGGGAGGAGCACAGAGAACGAGAGAGAGTGAGGGGGTTGAGAGAGTTATTTTTTTTTAAAGATAAGTTAAATTTTTTTAAATAAAATTAATTAATTTATTATATAATAATTAATAATTAAATTTAAATACATATATTTTTATATTTTTACAATATTTGTGTCATATATATATATATATATATAAGAAATTAAAGTATCTAAATTTGATATATTTTTAACCGTTAAATTTATTTAATTGTCAGGATTATTTTTTCTATTAACTTTAACTGTTTTTTTTTGGTAACTTTACATAAAAAATATTTTTTTTATTTTTTTATATTTTATTAAATGTTTGAAAAAATATTTTTTATATCTATCTATTAAAATACAACAGTTGATATGACAAAAGTTAACTAAGTTTTTTTGTTTTAAAAAAATAATATTCAAAATTTAATTTTAATATACTCAAAATAAAAATTAAAAATAATATTTTTAAAAATTTTAATTTTAAACAATAAATATTTATATTAAAAATATTTAGATGTAACATGTGTGTGCGGGTGGCAACATTTGGGGATGGTGGGTTTGCTGAGAGAGAGAGAGAGAGAGAGAGGTGAGAGGGTGGGTTTGCTGGAAAAGAAAGAGAAAATGGGGGGTTGGGATTGAGAGGAAGAGAGAGGGAGAGGGAGGGGCACAGAGAACGAAAGAGAGAGAGAGGGAGGGGGAGGGGCACAGATAACAAGAGAGAGAGAGAGCGAGGGAGTTGGGAGAGTTATTTTTTTTTAAGATAAGTAGAATTTTTTTAAATAAACTAATTAATTTATTATATAATAATTAATAATTAAATTTAAATACATATATTTTTATATTTTTTATATTATTTGTGTTATATCTATATAATAAAACACGTCTCATTTCAAAAATATCTCTCTCACAAATTATAATTAACAGCTAAAATTAAAATTTACATACAAATGAATAGCTGAAATTTTTTCTCCACAAACTCTCGCCTTTTTCACAAATATATGCATATCTATATAATAAAACACATCTCATTTCAAAAATATTCCTCTCACAAATTATAATTGACAGCTAAGATTAAATTTTACATACAAATGAATGGTTGAGATTTTTTCTCAACAAAACTTCCTCCACAAGCTCCCGCCTTTTTCACAAATATACGTGTATCTATATGCAACAGCCAACGTGACTTTGTATACGTGACAAGGCGTTAATGAATTCGAGGGTGAGAGGACGAAAGGGTGATGAGGGTTTGCAGGAGAGAGAGAGAGAGAAGGGTGGCGTGAGAGAAAGAGAAGGGGTGGGGGAGAGAGAAAAGGGGGTGGGGTGGGTTTACAACTTTACAGGAAAGTTTTTTTTTTTTTAAAGTAAGTTAAATTTTTTATTTGAAATTAGAATAATTAATTTATTATATAATAATTAATTTTAAATACATATAATAAAGAAATTAAAAATTTTGAATTTAGTATATTTTTAACAGTTAGATTTATTTTTTTCACCACTTTAGTTATTTTTTAGTTACTTTGTATAAAAATACACTCTTATTTTTTAGTTTATTGAATTTTTTTATAAATATTTTTAAAATATTTTTTTATAATATGAATGCATATTAGACAAAGTTAAATAAGTTTTTTTGTTTTAAGAAAAATAATATTTAAAACTTAATTTTAATGTACCTAAATTAAAAATTAAAAATATTATTCTTTAAGCATTTAATTAAAATTTTAATTTTTTTGATGGAAATTTTTAATTTTAATGTACTTAAAACTTAAAATTTTAAATATATAAGCTTTTATACATTTTTATGTCACTTATAAAATAAAAAAGTTAAAAAATTTAAATTTGAGGTATTTTTAACTATTAAATTTACTCAATGGTCTGAATTATTTTTATTTTTCTTTACAATTTAATTATCTTTTCGGTCACTTAACATGGAAACACAATCTTTTACCCTTCTTATATTTTTCTAAAATATTTATTTGTAATAAATAATAAAATTTTGCATATTTATTAAAGACTGTATAGATACTTTAACCTCTTTTGATTAATAATTTTTTATTTTTATAAATTATTTTTATAATTTTTCATATAATTTGTTTTATAAATTTTTATTTAAACTATTTGCAGACTAAATTATATTTTTATATTTTTAGACATAGGTAATTTTTAACTTTTGAAAAAAATAAACTTTAATAAAAATTAAACAAAAAAGTTAAAAAAATCTAAAAATCAAATCAGGGTGATCCGTGCTCTGCACATGCATTCGCTAGTTAAAGGTAAATGACGGAAATGGGTTAAAAAAAAAAAAAAGGGAGGGAGAGAAAGAGAGAGAGATACACGTGTCTCCACATCATAGTACATTGCTAATCAAACTGGTAAACAGGGTAATTAGCATATTTAAAAACTAAAGTATTCAATTTTAATTATTTTAAATAAATTTTTATCAAATTTTTTATAAGTTAAAATCGAGTAATTTGATTTATGATAGTTATTTAAATTATTTATTACTTTTTTAAGTCAAATTTAAAAGGCGAGAAATCTTATTTATGTCACTACTATCCTAAACACCTTTTAGTTGAAAAAAAAAAAACAAAAACAAAAAAAGAATGATCAAATTTCAAATTTAGTTATTTTTGTGACCAAATATTATTTCTAAGCATAACGTATGCTTGAATCTTATTTTCAATTCTACCCAAAAAGTAATAAAAATTGAAACGCAACTCTAAAAAGAATTGAAGCCAAATTGCCCCAGAAATTCCTCAGATTTTCTTGAACTTCGCAACGGAAGATCAGAGGAATTTCCAAATTTGTATATAGCCATCTGGGCCTCTATTTGTGTATTCCACCCTCTTCTGTTTGGATTCCGGGAAAGTAGAGAGAAAATTTTTGAATAGAGAATGTTTTGTAGAATGGTACCACGGAAGAAGAACACCGGCAAGGTTCCTGTGTACCTGAACGTCTACGATCTCACTCCCATGAATGGCTACTCGTACTGGCTCGGCCTCGGAGTCTACCACTCTGGCGTACAAGGTTCGAAAATTTTCCACTTGTTTACTTCGATCTGGTGTTGTTTGGGAATGTAGTGAGCATTTGTTTAGCTGCTGAGAAAATTGAGGGGAAGATGAAGAATGTAAATGTCGGAACGGCGCACTTGTTGCTATCACAGGTGCCGACTGAGAATAAATTGGAAAATTTGATTTCCGTTATTTTCCTGCATTTTCTCTGCAGCCAAACGGACAATCCAGTCGCGTAACGTGCTAGGATTCTGCCGTGTTGAGTTTTTTATTTTAAGTTAGGTGATGAAAACGGAAGACCTGATTTCATTTTTCTTTTAATTTTTCGTTTCCTTTTCCTTTCTTAGTAAGCCCAACAGAAATTCTTTGTAGGAAAATGGTTTCAACCCGGATTTGAATCTTTCAGCATCAGGGATACAATTCAATAATCTGGATTACTGTTTCTATTAAGTTGATGTTGCACTAATTGAGTTATTCACAAAATCCAAATTTTCTCCTTGGTTACTGCGAAAACAAAGGAAAACAAATAAGTACACTTATTTTCTGAATTCTGATTCTGTTTTGTGGTGTATTCTTAAAATAAAGAGGTTACCTTGACCTTATTTTCCTTCCTCGCCCTTTCTCTGCAACCAAACAAATTTCTACCTAGACGACATATTGCTTAGTTATGTTGTGATTGCAATTCAATTCCGTTTTTTGTTTCAATTATTCCTTCTTTTTGAATTCAATAGTATATGTTCTTGTTTTCGGAAGGAACTATGTGAGCCATGCTTATGAGATGTTTTCCCCGTCTAAATTCATTAACATCCAAATAGAAAGTGATGCTTCAAAGCATTAGTTCTTCTTTCTTTTTTCTTGCTACAATGTGAATTTGGTTAATTAGGGCTTCTGTTTCCTTATTTTGATAGTCCACGGAGTTGAATATGCATTTGGTGCTCATGAACGACCAACCAGTGGAATATTTGAAGTAGAACCAAAGCAGTGCCCTGGTTTCACATTCAGAAAATCGATCTTGATTGGAAGAACAAATATGGATCCTAAAGAGGTCCGGGGACTCATGAAGAAACTTGCAGAGGAGTACACTGGAAATACTTACAACCTCATCACCAAGAATTGCAACCACTTCTGCAATAATGCATGTCTTCAAATGACAGGAAAAACTATCCCTCGCTGGGTTAATCGACTGGCTCGACTTGGTAAGAACTCATTCACATTACTAATTCTGATTGTTAGTCTAAATGAGTAACACCACATGCAACCTTCTTTTTTTTTTTTTTTGCCTCACTTACATGGTAGAATATCATACACAGCCCCTCCCGGGCCCCACATAGGCGGGAGCCTCATGCAATGCCAATCCCCCCCCCCCAAAACAAAAAAAAAATTGCTCCTTAATTTTATCTTGAATAATCTCTTTAGTACAATGCATTACTAAATTGCTGTTATAAATTGAACATTCAATTTCAGGTAAGTGAAAGAAAAATTGAACATTCAGGCAGTGAAACATAAATTTGGAGACATTGATTATATAATTTATTTGTTACTAATGTTATGCTCTTTTGATTTTTGGTGTTTGCATTGTAGTCAAAATTTGCATGCATTTCCGGAGATGGACAAAATTGCATACTAGCTTTGGACAATGTTACTGTTGGAACCGGTTTATTTCATTGGATTGATCACAGATGCAACTATGCCGACCACATTGACCTTCACATGCGTGTATACATACATATATATCTTTTTGATTTTTGCGTTTAGAATTCTGGATTTTCATTTCACATTCTAGAATTCCAAGATTTAGTTTGACCTTTGGAGCTTAGTTGAGACTGAAGCAACTGTTTGCTCAAGATTTGATTGTTATTATACTTTTTTCTTATTTGTGGTCCCATGTACCAAACAATACCAGAAAAAATAAATAACTAAATAAAAGATCATGGTCATCGTTTGCCATGCCCATACTTCACTCCATGATTAGTTGGTATAGGGTCTAGGATGAACCACCAAATTTAGGTGGTCCCAGCTAATCAAAATTTTTAATTCATTGGGAAATTTAATTTTTTTTCAGCAGAATTATCTGACATGAATTATGGATCTGGTTTGCTTTGTGACTTGATTTTTCCACCCAACTTGTTATCCCTTCAATGCCCGCATCCAATAATAATAATAATAATAATAATAACACCTTCTTGGCCCTCAAGTTCATTTGTATTTGCCAGAATGCTCATCTGATATACCAAGAGTGAGATGCAAGACAAATTACCTTAAGTGCTGCTTTTTGTGAGTAAATGCAAGAAAAAACATAATCTTTGATTGATTAACATTGTGTTTGGTGGGTCATAACTGATGAAAGAGATTTAAATTAAATATGTGCTAAGAATTCATGTGAAATGAATATGATAGTAAGATGATTCGATTAAAATGTGTTTATATTTTTATTTCCTTCATATCTGTATTTGTAACATTTTCAGCTGTGTTGGTGCATTTTTTGAAGGTTTTCTTTGCAACTGTGTGCTCCCAGCAGTTTTGAATGAGAAAAAAGTACAGCATATTAGAGAAGGAGGTAGATCTTACGAGAAGAAGAAGTTACAAAGCCGGCAAAGTAGGTTTAGATCTTCTTAATCTAATCCCAATCCTTCTTTGTCATCTCTTCCTTCATCTTCGATGCATTTTCTATGCCCTTGACGTGAAGCTTCAGTTACAGTTGGTTTTTTTCAGCTGCATAAAATTATAGTTTTCTTTCTTATTTCTTTTCCCCTTTCTCTGTAAAAGCGCAACAACAAAAGATGGGGCAAATTAAATTGCAAATATTAAATATTTTCCTGATCATGTTGTCTGATCTTGCTTATTCAAACTGCTCCGAAATGTTGCAGTGTTTCTGATTTTTGTAAATATATATATACATATTCTACTAGCTGTTGTATGAACAACAATCCATATTTGCCAAACCCAACATTAGCAGAGTCCACTGTAATAACTGAATGGCAAATTCCTAAGCTCATTAGTCCGGTGTTTTGAACGGTCAATCTACATGAGTGGAGATTGAAAAGCTGTGAATAATTAGAGAATATTCATTGGTTCATACATATATCTATATATATATTGGTGGTGGTTTCATAGTGTATACATACTCCTAGGAAATGCCTAGATTTCTCTAAGTTAGGTTCTGGCTGGTGTGGAGATTTGGAACCAGTGTCCTTTTTGAAAAGCTGGTTCTTGATCAACTGTTCTACCCATGAGAAGCCTAAGTCCTGGGGTTTGGTGGAATATGGCTTTTTGATGCATTTTTCCAGTGCTTACTTATGGCTTTATGTTTAATGTTAGAGTAATGCTATAGTGCCGAAAAAAAATATGTTAAAAACACGCGGAGACTTGTTGGTTTAAATAAAAACACCTATTGAGATGCATTTTAATTGTATAAAAGAAAATGTCATTACTATGTTATTTTGATAATTTTTTTGGTAGATTTTTTAGGCAGAAAAAAACAAAGGAACAGTAATTTAAAGTGAAATGGTTTGTTTTTTCAATTGAATCAAAATGATGCTATTGCAATTTTGATAGTTTGGTTTGAGTTCTCCAAGAGAAATTGGAAAAAATTATTAAAGATGATCTTGCTTATCTGGATCTAATGGAGAATGTGACTCTAAACAGATTTGATTGGTGTCGTCAAATTCATATAACTGACCACACTTAGTAGAAAAATACTTGATTTGGTTTGATTTGATTTAGTTTAATTTGAATTCCTCCCCGACCATTTAAATCTGCACGTCGTCTGCAGCAGACCGGTGGGGGCAAGAGTTGCCCAAAGTGTGATGATGGTGAGGGGCAAAGTGGTCCAAGCATCAGGTGGATGAAGCTTCCAAAAGGGTCCATAGCCGGTGACGAGTAGATCTTTTAAATTAAAATTTTGTGGTTTGAACAAATTTACTTTTTTTTTAAATTAAAAATTTATGAATATATCTAAACTATTCACTTCTAATTTAATGGCTCAAATTTAGTTGTTATTGAGCTGACATTAAATTTGATGTCTGCCTTTCCCTTTCAATTCATTGGACTTATTTTTTTTTTTTTTTTAAGTGTTCAAATACATTGAATCTCTCCTTAATTTGGTCAGATTCTCTTTGTTAGTATTTATCGATGTCTGATTGATAATTAAGATTTAGATATAATTAAAATTTAGATATGCGTTTTTATTGATAATTCTGAGTTAACTGTAAAGAGTTGTAAAGGAATATTTTACGGAATAATAAAAAAAGTGTATAATTTTTTCATTACTCATAGTTACCACTAGTGACAATTTACTAATCTCTTCTACCAGTGAAAATTTATTTCCATAACATAGTAATTCTTATACCCGGTGTAATTGTTATTTTCTCTTCAAAATCAATATAATGAAAAGTATTTTAGTAAAATTTATCCTTTGTTAAAAGTTAAAAAAAAAAGGTAAAAAAAATATTTTCATTAATAATATTTGATTTAGTGTACAGGTCTAGAATTTTATTTTTTATTTTTTTTTCCCGGTGGGCTTATAAATACAGGTTGAGGCCCGTGTCTTGCACGTCGGCAAGTGATTAATCATTACGATTAGTGCAAGCAAGTCCATGCCGGACCCATTCCTTAACGGACAGAGTTAAATCCGTTATATGAATGGGGAATTTTTTTTTTTTTTTCTGTTAAGGGTGGGAGTTAAATCCGATCTGTTGTCATTCTTAATTTTCGGTTTAACAGATATAATTTATACATATTTATATTATTATAATATGAAAATAATAGGAGTAGTTGCTGAAACAAAATTTTGATGAATTTTTTTTTTAACTTTTTTCTATCATTACCCTTTAATTATCAAACCACCTGTATAAGTACTTTTTTAGAATTATATATTACTAATTTTATCTTTATATTTTTGTACTTTCCTGATCTATTCCTTAAGTCACTATTTTTGTTTGTTCTCTTAGAATATTATTTAATTATTCACCGTTTACTTAAATTTCAGTATTTAGTATTTGAGATAAATTTTCAAATGTTGTCTTTTTACAATTTAGAAAAAAAAAAACTTGAAAAATAGGAAAAAATAACAAATTTTTATATCTATTATGCACAAAGTGTGTGCATCCATTTCTAGTACACACACTTATATATTTATTTCATCTTAGGTAGCGTTTGGAGTGGTAAAAAATAAAAAAAAATGTAATTTGAAATAACTTTTGACGTTTAGTATTTCTAACTAAATTACGTTTTGTTTAGAGATGAATAATGTAACTTTTGAACTTTTGTAATAAAAAATTTGAGAGAGAAACCGTGGGAATAATTTTTTTGGTCTATTCCCACGAATTTATGTTAAATCTTTTTTGAAAGTTGTTGAATTTTTTGAATTTGCGTGAAAAAGTTAGATAAAGAAATCGTAGAATTGATTTTTTTAGTTTGTTTTCATGGATTTATATCAGATTTATTAAAATTTATTGAAAAATTATTGAGGTAGGTGAAAAAATTATTGAGATTTGTAAAAAAAGATGTTGAGGTTTGTAAAAATTTGTTGGATATATAAATATATATAAAGATTTCATGAATTACAAGATGACTAAAATGTGCTAGAGGCTATAAGAGATTCTTGTTGGTTTTTAGCAAACCAACCGTTGCCTTAATTATATGCTAGCTTCCTCGAAATTACGAAGAAATAAGACGGGTCTAAGTTCTCGCTGCATTTCAAAGCTGCAAGTTCTAACTACATTTCAAAGTTTTAGCGTTCTTGATGAATTGAAAAATCAAACCAATCCAAATTAATAACTTCAGAGGTTAGAAATATTGGCGTTTATGTGGGAAATTAAAGTGTCATTTGGTTTATATTTCTATTTTTTATTTTTATTTTTTATTTTAAGTGTTTTATGTTTTAAAATTTTCAAAATAAGAAAAACAGAAAAACATATTTGATTTGACATTTTCTTTTTCTATGTTTAAAAATTTTTCTTGTTTTAAATTAAAAACGTTTCAAATCATTTTTTGTCATTTTATATTTCATTTGTAAACATATTTTCGTATTTGAAAATAAAATTTAAAAATACAAGTGATTAAATATATTTTAAATTATTTTCTTTATTTTCAAAATATAAAATAAAAAATAAATTCAAAACAGATATGTCCAACGTCACCTAAAATTCTAGATTTGACATTGCGAGGGATGCAAGTTAACATTGAAGAGTCTGTTCTCTAACTATTCTCAGAGAAACCTCAATTAAGGGGTATTTAGAGTTCAAAAAGGAATTAAAAAAAAAAAACAAAAGATAGGTTTGATGTTATATAAAAATGATAAGTGGTAAAATGTAATTGGAGCGATATGAAAATTTTTAAAATTTTTTGAAGCTTTTTTTTAAGCTCCAAACGAGCCCTAAGATGGAGAAGTTCGCAACCTTGACAATGAAAACAGTGGAGGGAAATAGGAATTTGAATTCCACCCAACTTAAAATTAGGAGCTGTAACTCAGAAAATTCAACAGAAAATAGTTCTTAAAACAAATTTCTTTTTAGAGGAGCAAAGAATATCAATTTATATTAATTTATTAAGAAAAAGAAATATAATATTATAGGCGGCAATTACAGTTCAACAACATAAACTGGCCTAATTAAAATAATTAGTAGATAAAATTAGGTAGATGACACAATATTTACTTAATTAACGAGTTTAAATGAGTTGATGATACAATCCGTTACACACTCAATTATCTACTTGATTAATAGTTGAAGTAAAAATTTTGAGATAAAAATTGGAAATAAAAAAAGTTTTCACTTGGCCAATTAAGCCTACAAGTAAAAAATTTAGAGTAAATTACATTTACCTCCTCTTAGTATCTAGATAATTACACTTAACACCCACAATATTTAAAAAATATAAATACATCCCTTATTTTAAAATATTATTAACATTGATCCTTTTGATAAAATTAATAATTAAAACTCAAAATAAAATATCAAACTAACTAAAATTTTAGATATTTTTCTTATTCTATCTCTCCTTCTCTCACATTTCGTCAGTTTTTTTTTACAAAAATCCCCAAAAACTATAAACTTTTGCTTATTTTCATGAATTTTTGTAAAAAAAAAAAATGATGAAAACATGATAGATGGAGGGATTAAAAAAGGGAAAAAAATCTAAAATTCTAGTTATTTTAAAATTTTTTGTTAAGTTTTAACAGTTAATTTTATCAGAATGAGTCAATGTTAACAACATTTCAAAATAAGAAAAATAATTGCAACTTTTAAATTTTGTGAGTACTAAGTATAATTACTTAAATATTAAAGAGAGATAGATGTAATTAATCCAAAAATCTATTAACAAATGATATAAAAAAAAGTTTAATTTTTTATATGATTCATATCTTTGCGCGCGCGCACACACACAAATATATATTTAATGCTTTCACATCAAGTATTAATTATTTTAATGAATTGTAATATTGTCTTTGACTCTTATACTCCCTGCGTTAGGCGCTCACTTACCACGAGGCAAAAGGCAAGCACATGATAAGGTAGAGCTAACACTTAATCCCCACATATATGTTTTATTAATATTCCTCCATATGATGGGAGAAACATCACATTCGCTTGAGGAGTTATAATGGACATGGAAAATTCTATACACCTCTTTTTCTCGATTTGTCATCCATTATGGACTTGTAAATGTATAAATTAAATTATAATATGAAATAATGTCAAAAAAATATGTTTAAAATTCATAAGAAAAACAATTAAATTTTAAATTTAAATTTAATATAATTCACATTGAACTTGCCCAATAATAATCCGTTATAATTTGATTCAAACCTACTCAGATCCGTCCATTTGCTGGCTCTATATAATATTAATCCTCCCCAACTATGACTTAATTCAGCAAGCATAATTAAATCCTTTTGCACAAAAGAGAAAAAGAAATTGACTTTCCTAAAACACAAGAATGAATAGACGGACTTGATTTTTATTCTTATTAATATTAGTCCCGTATTATAAAATGTGTGACACAAGAGCCCTTTTTTGCGACAAAACAATTTCAAAGTTTCTTTTTTTTTTCTTTTCCTTTTTTTAATAGAAAATAATACTTTATTAAAAATTAAAACCAAAAAAAAAAAATTCTATCGAAATGGTATAACAGAAGTAATTTTGTAAATAACCTCTATCTTTGTAGTCTCTTTATTTTGTAATTAGAGGTTAATTCTCATTTTAGTTAAATTTTGTTGTTGTATGGTTTGTCCTTTCTGAATACAAAAAATAATATTAATTTGTGTTACTTTGTTTTGTTTAATTAAATAAAAATTAACATTTTTTATGAATATTTTTAAATTATCAAACATATTACTATTATCAAATATTTTTTATAAGAATTAAACAAAAATATTTTGCTTTGATGTAAGGAGTCTAATCGTCAATGAATTATAAAATTTTATATAAAGATATTTTTGTTAAATTCATACAAAATTTATTAGACTTTAATGGAAATTTGTATAATTTTTTATATTTATATATATATATTTTTTTGATACAAGAAATTCTCCCGAGATAAGGTTAGGAACTCATCGTTAGTGATCTCCCACTTAAGACCTGAGCGTTTAAAAGTAAAATTGAACCGAATAAATCATTCAAGACGAGACCCAATGGTGGGTTTGTATTTATACGTAACTTGTCAAGAACTATCAATCATACTGTAGGTTTTCAAACGTAAAAAATGAGAACTAACTTTTCTAAAAGAGAGTTGGTGAAGGTTAATGTAATTTAACTAAATAATAATAATAATAATAATAATTAAGAGAGAGAGAGAGAGAGAGAGAGATAGATTTTTAGATACCCTCATTTCTATGGTTCACGGGAAGAATTGACCGAGTCGCACCCTGCAACGGTCAAACTAAAAGAAAATTGTGATTTCTCATTGGTTTCCTCGCCGTTTCATATCAGCTACTACTCTCTCCTACCATTTTACTCTGACCAAAACTTCAACTAACCGTCCAAATAAGCATCTGGTCGACTAATCCAGCGATGGTCATTTTTATCTACGGTAAAGATGGGTTGAGAACAGCAACTACAAAGTTGTGCACAACCACTCTATCTACACATATCCTTTTGTGGTGAAATAAAAAATATTAGAAAATACAAAAATTTTTAAAAATTATTTATTTTTTATTTTATTATATGAATTATAAACTCACAAATTATTTTAAATTACTTTATTTTTTATTATTTCAAATACTCTTACAAACAGAAAAAAAAAAAAAAAAAAGAAAAAAAAAACAGTGTGCCAGCAGCGAGCCCACGCTCACGTGCACCATTTGGACAAGTGGTCGGAGGAAAACTTGGGAATCTGACGAAGACAATGCAACTCCAATCTGATCATTATCCAACAGCTCATTGCCAGCCCCATCCTCAGACCCCCGGCCCCACAATAATAATAATAATATAATACTATTCAAAATATCAGTAGAAAAAAAATAAAAAACAAGATTTTGTATACATTTATATTGTTCTAAATTTCTAATATCTATTTTATGGTAAAATATTAATTTTCAAAATTTTGTCTGTTTCAAAATAAAATTCTGCAAAGACGAGATTAATGGTGTGTTTGGAAAAACCCAATTAAAGGTAAAATTTTGAAAGCAAAGCAAAATAAAATAAAGACTTTAAATTTATTTCACTTTTTATTTAACAAAAAAAAAAAGAGAATATATATGTTTCAAAAATAGTTTTCATTTAATTAATTATAAAACCTATGATATAATTCATTTCTACAGTATCTTTTCCGTCAACAAGGTAGTGTTTAGAGTTTTTAAAAAATTTAAAAAAAATAAAAAATTAGTATAACGATGACATGTGATAAAATTTAATTAAAAAGAAATTAAAAATTTTTGAAATATTTTAAAATTTTTTTAGAAAAATTTAGAGTTCTAAATAGAGTTTAAATCATTTTTCTCATATATATATATATATATATATGTATGTATAAATTTATAAAGATTTTATAAAATATGAGATAGACAAAATGTGTTAGAGAATTAGAGAGTTTTCAGATTTTTTTTTTTTTGACTTTTTTTTAAGCAAAATAATCGCACTCTTTACGAGAAATAAGAAATATAGACAAATAAGATTTTTAAGAAAGAAAGCGTGTCACCGTGGCAGACACTGGCTGATTGCAAGCAAATAAGGAAAGACAGGAAGAAAAATTGCAGAAAGGGAAAAAAGATATATCAAACTGCTGTAACAAAAGTCTATAATTAATAAATTCCCATAAATGATCAATCCAACTTTCAAGTCTTTTCAGTTTGAATAATAAATGAAGGCCTCCTTCCTCTTCCACAGTGACCAAAGATTGTCAGAAATTAAATACCAGAATCCGAGTTCGTGTACTATATATATATATATATATATATATGAATCACACATAGATATGGTATCTTTATTGTATTGATTCAATAAAAATTTATGTTCAACAACAAATGGGTGGGGTTAGTCAATTAATTAGGCAAACAAATAGAAACACTACCAAATTACAGAGAAAAAAAAATGTGTATGATCATCTTCTTCTTCTAATCTTCTTCTTCCTCTTCATCAGCTCTTCCAGGCATAAACCAGGAGGGAGAATCCACAAGGGTCCTTCAATTCGTTCTCTTCGACACTGGCCCACTCCATCACCGAACTACACCCGGACGACGCCGAAGACATGGACGATGAAGACGACGAGCTCCTCGTACTCCTCAACGAGCTCCTCTTCATCTTCTTCTCCTCAAATCCGAACCCACACGATTGCTGAGACAACAATTGCTTCCCATTCAACCGATTGAACTCCTCTTCTTCTTCTTCTGCTTCAAACCCTAGCTTCTCAAATTTGAACATGAATAGAGCATACCCTTCTTCGTCGTGATCTTCGAATAACCAGTTGTGCACATCCCAAGAAACGTGCACGAAGAACGACCCATCAATTTCGACCCTCTCGTTGCCCCTGAACTTCCATTTCAAGTGCTTAACCTGCAACACCTTCTTCTGATCCACGCTGAAACAGAGTCTCGGATCGTCGCCGTTAACTCTGCAGTCTATGGAAATATCTCTCGTTTTGCCCCCGAAGGTGGCTTGGGTGGTGTACAGCTTGTTGCCGTAGACGTGTTCTCTTCTCAGAACCATCAATTGGGATCTCCGGGGCTTTGAAGCTCTTGTCTTCGAATACGCTTCGTTCGGAGAGTCGCCGGCGAGGAGGGTCATCTGGCGATCGACCACGACGGCGACGTAGTACCCGGATTGGGGTTCGGGTCGGGACCCGAATTTGGCCCTTGAGAGATCCCAAAAGATTCGGATGGTTTTGGGAGTGGGGGTGTTGATTTTGAGCTTCTTTGAGCCGTGCTTGTTCCAGAAAATGAAGGATTTGATGTGGAGGTGGAAAGCGGGGGCGGAGAGAGAAGACGGGCAGAGATTGCTGGTGCCGTCGTCGTCGACGGCGGCGGAGGGGTTGTGGAGGATGTGGAGGGAGCGGCCGACCACGTTGCGGGACCAGGTGAGGGAAAAGAGGCCTACGTCAGTGTGGTAAACGCAGGTGGTGAGATTCGGAGAGCTGGAGATGGGCGCCGCCGCCATGGTGTGGTCGTTGGTGGCGGAGGAGGAGGAGGAGGAGGAGATGGTGGTGACGGGGCGGAAGCAGGAGGAAAAAGAATTAGAAGAATTGTTGCGGTTGACTGTATACATAAATGCGTGCGTGTGTGACTTGAGATTATTTAGGGTTTCTCTAGGAGCCCGAGGAGGATTGGAAGAGCTTTCTGATGGATGGGATTTTATGGCAAGTAGAGAGAGAAGGCGGATGGTTTCAAACTTGTGTGTTGAACTGTTGACATTATAATTAATTAATTATTTTTTTAAAAGAGATGAGAATATGAATAAAAAGAAAAGTAAACAACATGATTAAAAATAATATTATACCTTTTAAAATTGGGACGAAATTAGCTAGGATAGAGGTCAGAGCCCTTAGTTCTAGAAAATGTTATTTGTATATATAAATTTTTTTTATTAAATAAATTATATTATAGTTAGTCCCTCTAAAATTTTAAAAAATATGTAATCTTAGTTAGAAAGATATCACCACTATTTCATATAAATTTTTTGATAAAAAAAATTATGTTATAGAATTATCATTTTAAAATTTAATTGTTTTTCTTAATTGTTATACAAAGTTCGAAATTTAGAAACCCAACAAATTTCACTATCTATTCCTAATTCAACCACTAAATATAGTTAGTTACAAACAAAAAGTGAAAAGAGAAAAGAGAAAGTTTAAAACTTAAGTGGTCCTAGAGCGAACATTTTTAGTTAAATAATTTGTTAAAATAAAGTTTTACAATAAGATAGGACAAATTCCAAGACATGAAAAGTTATCAATTAAGTGTCACTTTAATTGATTTAATTTTTAAGATATGTATATCAACTTTCATTTAGGTATTATTATTATTATTATTATTATAGCTATAACATGTGTTACGTCACTTTGAATAAAATTAGTATTCAATTTTTTATATAAAGTTTCTTATATAAATGAAATTTTGGACAAAATGTTCAAATCGAAAAAAATGACAATTCATGGATTTTAATTTTTTTCAAAAACTTTAAATCTTAATAATTACTACATGTGTTTTGATCTCTCTCTCTCGCCAATTTATTTTTGATAAGTACCATAAAAGAAAACATAAATTATAATATTTTAATTTAGAATGTTCAATTTTCTAAAAATTATAATTGAACTAAATTTAAGTTGACAATTTTGATTTGTATATGATATCTATCTTAAAATATTGTGAAATTTAAAACATTCAAATTGTTTTGTGAGTTGGACGGTAATGAGATCCGTTAAAATAAGAATTGAGTGGAAAGTTAAAAATATAAAAATTATCTCAATTGTTAAATAAAAGAAAAAATAATTTTAATCGTTGAATTTTTTAGTTTGTAAGAAGGGTATTTTCAAAAATCGTTCTATTTTATTTTATAAATATTAATTGATTAATTTTTATATGTTAATTTATTTTTATTTATTAAATATAATTTATAATATAAGTTATAATTTTTTAGGCCTAAATTTGCACCCTCTAAATAAAAAAAACTTGACATCATCCATATTATAAAATATATTTATTTATGATTAACATTTTTAAAAATAATAAAAAAATACAAATGACAATGTAAAGAAAAATCTTAAGAAACTTTTTACACCCATCCTACTTCAAATTGAGAATGAAAGACAATTGGGTTAATAGAAATGAATTAGTCACTTCCATTTCTTTCCCTTCTATTCATCTCCTCCAAAACAAAGTAACTATTTTCATCCTCTCTCATTTTCTTCCCTTTCCCCTCCTCTCAAACAAATGCTAAAGGATCCTTGTACAATAAACAGAATATACCATATTTATTTTATTTTTTAGTTGGGGTTGTGAAATGGAAAGCAAATAAACATGCACTTGGCAAAAATTTTATTGGGTTCATCATTAATAGAAAATTTTACAAATCTCTATAAAAACAAATTACGAGATAATGAAATTTAAATTTTTCACTCACTGTCCGAATTACGAGACATTTACTTTTAGAATTTTATTTTGTTTTATATACCTTTATACAACTCTAAACACACCCTATATATCTTGTTTTCTATTTTCTTTTTCAGTAAATATATCCATAATTAAAACAAATAGAATAACAAGCAGCCAAAAAAAAAAAAAAAAAAGGAGCACAAAGTAATTGTAGTGGAGCCTAGTCAGTGTCCTTCCAAGTAAGTCAGATTTAAATTTTAGAATATGTTTGGAGTAATAAAAAATGAGATAAATTGTGAATTCACAATTCGTGCGGTGAAATAAAAAGTTAATAATTTTTAAAAATTTTCAAAATTTTTTAATTTTTTTTTTATTTTTTAGCAGACCAAACGGTGTTATTAGTTTGGCACATACAGTTTTATTGAATTAATTTATTACCACCGAGTAATTGTAAAATAGATTTTTTATTAAAATTTTCCTCCGAGCTTATTAATAAAAAGGTTTCTGGTTGAAAGAAAAAAAAATGTGAAAAAATTGACATTCAAACATGAATAATATGCATAGTAAGTCAAGATTTTACTTTGTCACGCGAAAATTCGCCAAATTTAGTTAATTACCCCAAAATTCAAGCCAAACAATAACGATCATAAATACATAATAATTTTTTTTTTGGGGGGGGGGGGGGGGGTGGGTGGGGGGAAGAAAGTTCAAGATGGTTCAGCTTTGGCAATCGGCACTTTGTTTGACCTGAATACCCCGGAAAATTGACTTTTTGACAGACTTGGAGGTCTTTGCACCTGGACAAAGACCACGGGGATTATATATATACATACATATAAACATTTTGATTTTTTTTAATTCGCTATTAGACACCTAAAAAAAATTAAGTTTTTAGTAGTTAACTTTTTAATTCTTTGTTAATTTGATATTTTTGTTTTCTATTATTTAAAAGAGGTTTAAAATATAAAAGAATGAATTTACATTTCGTTTGAAAATATTTTTTTTTAAATTGATTTGATTTTAAAATAAAGATTTGATTTGATTTGATAAATAAAATTTTATATTTGAAATACATTTTGAGTTTAAGAATTGAATCAATTTGATTTAAAAATACCTAATTTGACCATATTAATATATAATAGAAAATATAATAAATATGATATATATATATATATATATATATATGATATATGAGAATAAATTTGTTGATTTAAGAAAAAAGAGTAAATGACACCTATACCTCCTAAACAATTCAGGTAATTACACTTAAACACCCTCGATATTTAAAAATTGCAGATATTTTCCTTATTTTGGGAAGTTTGTAATACTTGGATCCCTTTGTTAGTTTTACCGCTAACTCCGTTAAAAATTTATTAGAAAACAAATTTACCCTCCATATCCATAAGTTCCACAAATCATTATATGTATTTCAAAAATCATTATATATATGTGTGTGTGTGTGTGTGTATAAGGGATATTCACAGATCTACAATCAATACACATTGAAACATTCAAATTCAACACCCTCACTTTAGTTCCAGTCCAAGCTCTACTCTCGCTAACGATAACGACGGAGTTCTATTATGACGAGATCCGTTTCTGACCTTTTGAACATCCCTTTCAACACTGCGAACCACCACTGGTTCGAAGCTCCTCCAGCCGAATTCTCCTTGTTGTTTTTGTCTTTGCACGCTGGTGTTGTTCTTGGACTAAGTTATATATGGAGAATTGCCTCGACGAACATTTGCAAATGCTAATATCTTTCTGACACATTTATGAAAAGTAACCTAATTTCATAACATTATAACATCACAGTTGATTGCAAGATAAAGGCTGTTATGACCTAAAAATTTCTAGAAATTTGGGGCAAAAAATAAAAAATAAAAAATAAAAATAGGGATGACGAGGGCAAAGGTTTTATAAGACATCTCATCTATCTAGTACTTCTATTTTAACTAAATGTTTTTCCTCATGCCCAAATTTAACAAAACCATGCGTTTCAGTATTTCGAATACTAAAACCAACAATTAAAACCCTAGAAAAAATTAGGCTGTCAATTTGTTATATGACTAATTACAACCAGAGAAAGATGGGGAAAGGGTGTGGATATAGAACAAGGTTACATAAGAAGGGGGAAAATTAAAGGAAAAATAGCAGGGAAGAAGAAAGAAATAGAAGTAACGAAGAACAATTCATTGCTTGATACAGTGAATACAAACTAGGATTGGAGTAATTTTGACCCTCAGATTAACTTGGGAGTAGTACACATGGAAGGCCAAGATTCTCTTGTGTACCTTCTCGATCGCAACCATCTAGAGGAGCTTAGTGGATGGCCAGGATGCTTAAGACCCGGCAAAGTAGTAGACGAAGGGTGGAGTTTTATAAATGCTAAGTAGGTGAGTAAGTGGGTGAAAGAGACAATAACAGCACGTGATGAAAGACATTCAGATGCTTCTGAAAGTATCATGACTCAGCAACGAGATAAACAGACATGAAGGCCGAGCCAGTTAATGTGGGCCTTAGTAATAAGTAAATAAAGTAGTGGGTTGGAAGGCATCAGACCAAGCCTAATCTATGCTTGGTTGAATGAAGTTGCAAGAGTAGCCCGTAGAGAGTAGCCCAGTTCATGTTAAGCCCAAGTATTTTAGTTATCATCATTAAGCCCAACGCAGCTGCTAAAAAAGGAATCTTTTTTTGTTAAAAGATTAGTTACGACTGATAGTAAGTAATATAAATATAGATATGTTGATTTAAGAGAGGTTATGAAAAATGAACAATTGAGAAGTATTCTTCTGGAGGACTGAACCACCTCAAAACAGGTTTTTCATTTTCATCAATTCAATTCCTCTATTTCTTTTTTTTTCCCCACACAAATTTCAAGATAAGAAATAACAAGAAAACTTCTTAGAGATCATTGCAATTGGTATCAGAGCCAGAGCTGGAAGATCCAGATATGGCTGATGCATCCAGATCTGTTACCCACTTGGCTAAAGCTCAACAACAAATGCAATTACAGTTGAATCAAATCATCAAGTTGATGGAGGATCAAAGTAAGAAGTGGGACTCTAGATTTGATGGGTTGTACCAACAAGTACAGTGCAATTCAAAGTCACTCCAAAGGCATGCCATGGAAGATCAACTAGCTGGGTCTTCAAACGTCAGAATTGGAATCCATAGGTAAGAGCTAGAGAAGCTCACACTGGCTAGTTCTTAGGTATGTAGGTCAGATCTTTTAAGCTTACTTTCCCCACTTTCATAGGAGATCATCTTTCAAAATAGATTTATAAGGTCAATCAATTTTTTCTCACTATAAAGACCAAAAAGTACTTACAGCTTCAATGCATTTGGTGGGAAAGGCCTTGATCTGGTATCAAAATTTAACAAACTTTGGTCAAATGATGCAGTGGGAAAAGTTTTCAATAGCTCCTTAAACCAGATTTGACGAAACAACCTTTGAAGATCCCATGGATCAATTGATTAGGCTTAAACAACTTAGTAATGTGGAAAAGTATAAAACCAAGTTTGAGGCTATTTCTAAGTTTGAGGCTATTTCAAATAGGGTTAAGGATCTGTTTGAACAACATAAACTGAGCATCTTTTTTACTGGTTTAAAGGAAGAAATCAGATATTCAATTAGGATGTTCAGTCCCAACAATTTGGTTGACACCTTTAGGTTGGCCAGATTATAAGAGGAGCATATTTTGGCCTTGAGAAGACAACAAAATAAATTGAATAGTGAATCCTCCCAACACTCAAGCTCTTCTTCAAAAAATAACTAGCCCACCCTATATAGAAATGTGTTTCGGAAAAGCCCTTATACTCCAGCACCACCTACAAATTCTAATGACACTGTACCAACCATTTCCAAACAAAATGCAGTAGACAAACTGACTATCTAAAGGCTTAACATCAATGAAATTGAAGCTAAAAAGAAAAAGGAATTGTGTTTTAGCTGCGATAATAAATGGCATAAGGGGCATAAGTGTAAGAATACAAAGTTATTTTCCTAGAGGTTATGTATGACAGTGTAAAGATGATGACCCCTTAATTGGGGAGGAAAATCGGGATTTAATTCTTGAAACAACCATGGAAGGAGATGTCATTCCAAAGATAACATTACATTCCATTACAAGTATGGCCCAACCTAAAACATTGAGGGTGGCAGGGCTTATTAAGGGTAGAAGATGGGTAATAGTGGTAGATTTAGGTAGTACCCATAACTTTATGGATCCTAAAGTTGCTAAGTACAGTTAACTGAATCAGGTAGAAGGAAGGGAATTGCTTGTCAATGTAGCTAATGGGGAAGTAGTGATAAGTAATGGTCAATGTTTGGGTGTTCCAATGACCATTTCCATATTCACTAATGACTTTATGTTGTTGTCTTTGGCTAACTATAACATGATGCTAAGAATCTAACGGCTGTAAACATTGGGTCCTATTACTCTTAATTTTTCTTTATTAGTTATGAAATTCAACCATAAGGGCCAAAAAGTGAGTATCAAGGGTATAGGAAAGAATCTCCAATTATTACAAGAAGTTGAATTGCATCAGATTAAACCTTCTATTTCCAAGGGGTTGATTTTGTAATTATTCTCAGTAGAGGGTGATCACAACGAGACTTGGTCCACTCAAAACATAGCAGTAATGGATAGAAAATTAGTGGCTGTTATTCAGAAGTTCCGAGATGTTTTTGAGGAAAAAAAAAATGAGGGCTACCCCCCAGTAGGGGACATGAGCACAAAATTATCTTGGAACAAGAAACTAATCCTATTTCTGTGAGACCCTATATATATCTCTATTACCAAAAGGAAGAGATTGAAAAGTTAGTACAAGAGCTGCTTACTTCTGGGTTAATCAGACCTAGCCAATCACCCTTCTCATCACTTATTCTTTTAGTTAAAAAAGCTAATGGTACTTGGAGAATGTGTATCGATTATAAGGCTCTCAATTTGGCTACTATTAAGGATAAATACCCAATACCGGTGGTGGATGAACTATATGGTGCTAATTATTTTTCTAAGTTGGACTTACGATCAAGATATTACCAAAATCAGAATGCATGAGCCTGACATTCCAAAGATAGCATTTTGGACTCATTCAGTTCATTATGAATTTCTTATTATGCCATTCGGTTTAACTAATGCCCCCGTTACTTTTTAAAGTTTAATGAATGACCTATTTAGACTTTATCTTCAAAAATTTGTCCTAGTTTTCTTTGATGACATTTTGGTCTATAGTAAGTCTTTGGAAGATCAAGTCAACCAATTAACTTTGACCCTAAAAGTGCTTACAAGGAACTCTCTCTTCGTTAAAGAATCTAAATGCCAATTTGGCTATTCAGAAGTCGATTATTTAGGTCATTTAATCTTAGTTCAAAGAGTACGAGCTAACCGTAAAAAAATCTAATCCATGTTAGATTGGTCTATCCCTAATCTGTCAAAGGTCTCAAGGGATTTTTTAGGGCTGAAAGGTTATTACAGGAAATTTATTCGTAATTATAAGGGTATTACCAGACCACTAACAAAATTATTGAAGGAAAATTCCTTCTGTTGGACACCTTCAGTTGACTTAATTTTTTAAACACTAAAAAAGGCTATGACTAACCCTCCTATCCTAGTTTTACCAAATTTTTCAAAGCCCTTTACAGTGGAATATGATGCTTCGGGGTTTGGAGTGGTGGCAATTTTGATGCAAGACAAGCAACCCATTGCTTTCTATAGTCAGGCTTTGAAAAGGAGACCCTTACACATTTTTGCATATGAAAAAGAGGTTTATGCTCCTGTTCAAGCTGTATGTAAGTGGCGGCCCTATTTCTTTGGATCGGATTTCATTGTCAAAACAGACCACCACAGTCTCAAGTTTCTTCTAGATTAAAAAATAGGCATACCATCCCAACAAAACTGGATTTTTAAGCTACTTGGTTACAATTTTACCATTGAATATAAGAAGGAAGTCGACAATAAAGTTGCGGATGCCTTATCTAGGTTGTATAATTCTACCATCTCTTACTTTTCTATTTTTATTAATGGCCCTGCCCCCCACTATTCTTACTGATATTAAAGAATTGTATGCTATAGATATGTAAGTCCATGACATAATTCAAAAGCTTGAAAATGAGATAATTGGTGTTCAACAATTCAGTTATGTTAATTGTGTTCTGCTAAAAAAATCAATGAATTTACGTTCCTAATGATCAAGGCCTTAAGCACAAAATTTTCTTATATGCTTATGCAGATCCAACAACGAGATATAAGAGTACTTAGAAGACTCTAAAGCAGGTAATGCGTGACTTCTATTAGCCAGGGATAAAACAAGAAATTTACAAATGGGTGAGTGCCTTACTTGTCAGACACGTAAATCGGAAAACCTCTCTCCTACAGGCCTCTTACAGCCACTACTTATTCCTAATAGCAGTTGGCCAGATATCTTCATGGACTTCATAGATGGGCTATTTATCTCCAATAGGTATTCTTCTATATGGGTGATTGTTGATCGCTTAACTAAATTCGCTCATTTCATTCTCCCTATTCATCCCTACACTGCCTCCTAACTGGCTCAGATTTTCTTAAACTCAATGTTTAAATTACATGGCCTACCACTTACTATTGTCTTAGGCAGAGATTATACTTTCACTGGAAATTTCTGGACTACCCTATTCAAAGCCTAGGGTACCTTTCTCCATTTTAGTACTAGTTTCCACCCCCAAACTGATAGTTAAACCAAAGTCGCCAATAAGTATGTGGAAACATACCTTCTATCACGCCCCGAGTCTCGTGACCTAAGGGGTGAGTGATATACATAACATGCATTAACATTACCATCCCATGATCAGAGTAATACAATAACTCCTGGTGAGCTATGACATGTATTAAGATAACATAAAATTAGCCTTGGCTAGTGCCAAGCCTCATACTTTAACATATCTTTCCCATCAATGCATTACACAGGCCTTATGACCTTTACAACCAAATCGAATAAGTTCTTCAATTTAATAATAATACAACCTCAAATAAAATTCAACTTTAGTAACCAAAATTTCGGCTAAGTTTGGATGGCTCATGTAAATGTACTTCTAATCCAGCCCCATTAGCCCACCTGATTATTATTGTCTGCTTCTGCAACAAAATTTGTAGGGACATGAGCACGGGTCCACTTGTGCCCACGATGCTACATACAAACATATATGGTATGTAAACTAAAACATGCATGCCTTTATTCCCTTATATACATATGCCTTTATTCCGATATATAAATTGTTAACATCATCATAATATGACATTTAATTCCAATTATCTCACGTTATGAGATTTCCCAACATTTAATCCAAGCACATCTCCTATTCACATTATCACTTAATCATCACTAACCACATAATCATTTCACATAAGTCATCGGGGGCGGGTACACACACAATATCATCTTTTATGAGTCCAGACCCAATGGAAACAATAAACCGAACGTCGTCGTTTAGGATCGCAGTCCAAGGCCACGAAGAGCCAATATAATATCATGTTGTGGGCTACTAACCCACTGGCATGAACACCTAACCCTGCGCAGGTTCTAGAATTTTCAACCCAAGGGTAATCTCAAAGCCCTTCCTATTTTCGTACCCCACCACAACCCCCGGCACACAATCAATCATTTCAACCCATTCAATTCTCTTTAACTATAAGTTCACATTCATCATCATATGCTTTCCAAAAATGTATAACTACATTTCAATTCATCATAAAACTCATCACATTTTCATCTCTTCCAATTCACTTAGTCATTTACCTTCATTTATCAACAAAAGTTCACATTGCAATTCTTGCATTCTTATATCACAAAGTAAACAATACTTATTAACATTTTGGAGCATGAAATACTTCTTCAATTTGTATATTTAGACAAATAAAACATTATACAAAAATATGGTACTAAACTCTTTATAAATCTAGGATAGAATGTCCAAAATAAACTAAGTTTGGAAACTAAACTAATCTCGATGGGCGCCTAACTAACAACAAGTTGTGCACCCAAGGTGTGGGCACCCATGTCTCGTGCGCTCAAGGGGCGAGCCCCCAACTGTCTCTTACCTTGTGCGCCCATAGCTTGGTTCAAGTTCTGGATTTTGTACTTTATTTTTCGGGTCTTTTATTCTTCACACTTAGGACCTCAAATTGACCAAGTTTGGGCAAAATACTTGAAGTTTTTTGTTTCTAACATTACCACAAGGCTTATAGGTATCAAAAGAAACCAACAATTTGAGTTCTCATCAACTATAGGCCAAGTTATGGATTAAACATAATTTTCTCCCTATCAACCTATACATACATTTATATGTGTATATAACTCTCATTTTCTTTCATAAATGTAATTAAAACTTGCAAAGGTTACTCCAATGTTGTTCTAATACTTGTTACACATCATATATGCAAGAATGTTGCATAGAATCCCTACCTCAAGTTAAATAGAAATAAAGAACAAGAGAGTGGTTCTTCTCGATTTCAAGTTCCCAACTTTGATGGATTCAATCTCTCCACTCTTTGATCTAAATGACAAATAAATTACATGGATGGATTCTTTGAGTGTTCAATTGCATCTTTACAAAGTTAATTTGATTTTACTCAAGGCTAGAAGGACTTACCATTCAAAACTCTTCCCGGTTCTCCTTGTTTCTGTTTCCTCTCTCGGGTTTCTCTTTCTCCAATCCACAAAACATTTACTTCTCCTCCAATCCACACATGTTTATATATAAAAATTGGATAATATTTTAATCCCCACAGTATTCTCTGGATTTTTCCATCCCCCTAGCTAATTATAGGTGTGTAAGGGTAAGGGTTCGACTGCACTAGTCAGAATACACCATACCTGTCATTTCTGCTGTAGCTCGGGCGCCCAACTGAATTCCATGCCGTGCGCCTAAGCCATAGGTGCCCAAAGATTGGTACCCTGTCTACCCAAGGTACTCTCTTCTTACACTTGTGCCAAAATGCCAACTCCTGAATGTTTGGCTTACCTCTTTCAAACTTCTCAACTCTAAAGTATTACTAGATGAATACTACTTAATCAATATACTATTACCTCAAAATGTATAGATAATCATCTATTTTCATTAACACAAAAGTTCGGGGTATTACACCTTCGCTGCTTCACGTCTGAGGCTCCTAAACTACGGTCTAATTGGCTCTATTTAGCCAAGTATTGCTACAAAACGAGCTACCATTCTACTATTCAGACAACTCCCTTTCAAGCACTCTACGGTACCCTTCTCTTTAAATAGCAGACAAGAAGAAAGAAATGAAAGCAACGAAAAATAACTCATTGCTTAGCGCAGTGAATATAGACCAGGATTGAAGTAATTTGGAACCTCAGATTGACCTAGGAATAGCACACATAGAAGGCCGAGATTATCTTATGTACCTTCTCAATTGCAACCATCCAAAGAAGCTTAGTCGACGGCCAAGATGCTTTAAACTTGACAAAGTGGTAGACGAAAGGTAGAGTCTTATAAATACTGGGCAGACGAGTAGGTGGGTGAAAGAGATAATAATAGCACATGATAAAGGGCACCTAGATGCTTCTGGAAGTATCGTGACTCAGCGAGAAAATAAGCAGACCTGAGGCCGAGCTAATTAACGTGGGCCATAGTAATAAGTAAATAAAGTAGTGGGTTGGAAAGCATCAAACCAAGCCTAATCCATACTCAGTTGAATGAAGTTGTAAGAGGAGCCCATAGAGAATAGCCTAGTTCATGTTAAGCCCAAGTATTTTAGTTATCATCATTAGACCCAGCGCAACTTCTAGAAAAAGAATCATTTCTCTTAGAAGATTAGTTACAACTGATAGTAAGTTATATAAATATAGATATGCTGATGTAAGAGAGGTTATGAAAAATGAACAATTAAGAAGTATTCTTCTGGAAGACTGAAGCCCCTCGAAACGGGTTTTTCATTTTCATCAATTTAATTGTTCTATTTCTTTTTTTTTTTCCCAAACAAATTTCAAGATAGGAAAGAATAAGGAAACTTCTTGGAGATCGTTGCACAATCCTTCATTCATTCTCATTTCCATTTCCAAGCTAAAACCATCGCTCCACTTATAAATTTATATGTGTGCAAATATATATAACCCGAAGTTGGTAGAGCCAAAAACTATGAATAGAGAAAAAGAGAGAGAGAGATAGGGTTACCATTTTGAGTACGCAATGATGATATCCTAAGATCAAAGCAAAGTGATTTATTTGTTAAAGCAAATCGAAGGAATTGAGAGATCGAAAGCGGCTCTCGATAAAATCAATTGAGAAATTAATTAAGATAATCTAAGATAGTAACAAAGTGTAGGATAAAAAAGAAGAGTGAGACTGTAGCAGGGAGATGACAGCGACGTGGTGGTTTAGGTGATGGAGATAAATGAGAGAGCGAGAGATGGAATAGAGTAGGAGATCGAGATAAGTAGAACGACATTGTATAATTAAGTCGAGATTTCAGCTGTGAGTGGATTTCTTAGCGTGGTTTAAGACTTTGTCGTAGAGAGCTTCACCGAAATAAAAAGCCACCCTCTTCGTCGGATCTCCATGTTCACTCACCAATGCCTTTAGCCTAACCAGTGACTTTAATGCCTTGTCAGGTTCAGAATATGCGACTCGGGCACAGTCAAGTAGTGCATTAAGCATCGGTTTTGTTGAATTGGTTTTTTGCAAAATAGCGCCGGCACCGACAATGTCGCTTGGGGGGACGATAGAAACAACAAAGAGGTGGTCTGGCTTGGAGAAGGATAGAATTCTTTTGGCGACAGATGAGATTACTCTGTTAAGATAGAGAGAGAAAGAGAGAGAGTAAGGTTAAACTCGGTGTATTGAAAAAAAATTTGATTGATGTTATCATTTTAATAGAAATTCTAATGGTATACTAACAGAAGGGGTCTATATGTAATTATCCAAATATTTAGGAAGTCTATGTATAATTTTTAAATGTTGAGAAGGTCTTTGTGTAATTATTCAAATGTTTAGGGGGTCTAGATATAATTTATCCTAAGAAAAAATGAATTCTCATCAAATTTTATTTTTTAAATTAGATTTCAAATTAGATAGGAGTCCTAAAATTTAAATTATGAAATCAAATCAAATCCAACTTATAAAATTTTATTTTAATTTCAAATATAAGAATTTGTGAGAATTCTCATTAAATAAAACCAAATCTTATCAAATTCATCATTTCAAACAAAGTGTTAATTTTTTAAAAAAATTAAATAATTAAATAATTAAAAGTTGAAAAAATGATTAACCATTCCAAATGAAGCCTAAAAAAGTAATAGTCATTGTTGATAATGAGTGTATGATATGGGATAAGAATTTTTAGAGCCTTCGGAAATATATAAATTATAGGATATAAATATAAAAGGGAGCGTGTATGTGTACGTAAACTCATGTAAACTATATATATATATATAAATGTATTATGTGATTTTATTTATTTATTATTTTTTTGGATAAACATAAACGTCACATAATCGCTAGTTGTTGAATCAAAAGAATGTTGGCGTGAAAGCAAAACATCCATTTTTGAATCTCAGCCTACCATCCAACATACACACATATATGCATATACTATTTTAGTTGATTGTAACAAATATTACCCGTGATTTTGTTTCGTGTAAATTTGCAATTAATAATAATAATAATATGGTATTATTTTTTTTTCTCTAGGAATGTGGTGTGATTTTTGTTGCAGTCTTTTGTTAAATTTCTCCACATATTTGTAAAAGTTTTCATCAAATTATCGCTAAAATAATATAAGAAACTTTGAATTTGCACCTTTCCCCAAAAAAAAAAAAACTTTGGATTTGTCAATAAAAAAATAAAAAAAACAACAAATTAAACAAAAGGGCTGGCCCACCATGTGCCAAGATTCTTTCCAAGACCCAACAACCAATATATTATCATGTAACCTAACGCTTCTCTTTTTCTCAGTTCGTCCCCAGACGTTGTACCCTTTTTTTTTTTCTTTCCTCTTGCCAACCAAACAAGGCACCAACGTAAGTTGGCTTTTATTTGTCTGTTATCGTTAAAAACAGGTTGACAACATCACAAGTACAGCTCTTCTTGACAAATGGGTTGTCCTCTCTCAACTGGCATGGTTGGTTGCCCCTTGCTTGTTCGATGGCCCTTAAGATCAAGAGTTTTGGCAATCGATATCCCAGAAATGTAGCCAGCAATTTGTGTTCTTACATAACATTTTCTTAGCTGTGTTTAGTTGGTTTGGTTTGGTTTGATTTGATTTGATTTCAATTCTCATCTACCTCTTATCCAATTCTAATATAATAGTTAGACTTTTTTTAATTATTATAATTATTATTATTGCTTTTATAGTAGTTTTGCAGAAGATCAATTCAAAAAGATGAAACGGATTAGGGTTTTATTTTAATGAAAGTAGAGGTTGAGATTAGGGTTGAAAGCTTCTAATTTGTTTCCCACACGGATCTCATATTTTGGATAAAATGATGCTAATCTGTTCTAAATGCATCATATATTAGGAAATTTTTAATTTTTTCAAAAATTATAAATTTATAAATTCGTTAATTCTAACATTAATATTTGTTGGCACTTAAAACATAGCTGAAGGGAGGGCGCAAACACAGTACCTAATATTTAAAAAATAAAATAAAATAAAATAAAACAATTAAGGACACGTTTGAAGTTCTAAAAAAGTTCATAAAAATTTAAAAATTAGTATTGATGTGATACAAAAGTGATAAATGACAAATTTTTTTTTGAAAAAAATTGAAAACTTTTGCAGTGGAATTCTTTTTTCAGGGAAAATTTTAGGGCTCCAAATGAAGCCTGAATCTAATTTTGTTCTTTTCATCAATTGGGCCAGGCCCAAGAACTTTTTTGACCCCGATGGTCAAGTTTAATTTGTTAGTGATAGTTTCTTGGCCCATCCACGTGAGAAAAGTTATGCTCGGTGCATGCTTTGGCTTCAACCCTCAACTGGGCTATGGCCTGACCCAATTAGAGTCAAACCATGCCTTTCCTCTTCTGCATGCTTTTCATCACATTGTCACATCACATACTAAAACATAAGGAGTGAATTTGAATTATCGCTATTTCTTAACACACACTTGGTCCAAACACAGTCTAATATTCAACAAGCTCTATAATGATTCTTGTTATTGAATATATAAAGAAGGTTATCACTTGCCATTTAGCTAAAACATATGCTTCTGATAAAAGTTCCCCTGATCACCTGGATCATCGCTCTGAACTTGATTCACTCCCCTCACTAAGTTTCAGCTTCCTATGTATATACACTAATACATACATACATATATATATATAAACTTGTTCTATGTTTGGATTAAGAATTCTAAAGAGAAAAAGAAGATTAAATTACTTATATATGTATTTCAAAAAAAATAATTTTATTTTACAAATAATTATTCCTCTTTTTTCTTTTTTTTTTCTTTGACCCTGAGAATTAGCTGTATAATTAGATTTCTCGTTATTATTAGAGATTAGAAACAAACATATATATTCATATGGATAGATTCTTTAATTAACCTAAAAATTACAGTAAGTTAACAAACTGAAATGGCATGTCAAAAGTTAGATGACAAAGAGAGCACAGGTCTTGGGAAGTAGGGCTTTTTAATTTGGAATTATCTTAAAAAAAATTATATTAACTTGAGAGTAATTTGTGAGATATTTTGAGGCTCTTGAAAATCCTCCAAATTAATTTATATCCTCAAACATTAATGTTGTGTTGGGATTAAAAATTATTGAGAGAAGAAATGAAAATAAACTAAGGTTACTCATACACATTCATTTTTTATGATTAATATAAAAATAATAAGAATTTATTCTAACAAAAACTCCATCATTTTCTAAACTATAACCAAATAAATAAAATGAAATTAATTAATTTCTCTTCATTTTTCATTTCTTGCATATATTTTTTTTTATACTCTCTCCTTCCACAAATCTATAGGGCAAGGATAATGGAAACATTATAACAAGCAAGGCAACTAACTCTTATTTTGTTGTTTATGCACAGTACAAGTGTCAAAAGGTTATATTTAAAAAATAATAATAAATAAACTACCCAGAAGCCACTGTATTGTCCTCTCTTTCTCCATTTTAGATGCGAAACCATGATATATATATATATATATATTAACAACACAATGGTATCTAGCCAAAATTTCATAGTAAAAGATAATGAATCTAAGTCGAAAGCTAAATGGGGCCTCCAAACCATACTTATATATATATATATAAATCTTTAGAACTAGCACTACAAGAAAAAAGCTGATTACCAACTGACCATTACCAACCGATTACCAACACATTACCAACCGATGTAAAAATTGCTAAAATTTAAATAATTATCAACTCTTTACCGGCTGATCCAATTCGATTGCTAAATTTTCGGTTGATAATCGGTTGGTAATTAGTTGGTATATTGGTGGGAAAACTTTTACCAACTGATTACCAACTGCTTACAACTGGTTGGTACACGTTTCAATTGGTAATTTGGCGGGAAGATTTTTCCCACCAAATTACTAACGGATTATCCACTGAATAGTGTAGTTGTTAGATGTTTTGGTTGGTCATTTGATTGATAATTTTGTGATTAAATTATTACCAACCGCCTTACCAACCGCAATGTTCGGTTAGTCATGTAATCACCTGATGGGAAAATTGATACCAACCGCATTGCCAACTTGTATCTATCGGTAATCAGTTGGTAATCTATTAGGAATATATATACCAATAGAATAATGTATTCCGTTGATAATCAGTTGATAATTGGTTAGTAATCCAGCGAGAATATATTTACCAACCAAATTAACGACTGAACTTATCGGCTGGTAATATATTAGGTTGGTAATCAGTTGGTAATCCAATGAGAAAATATTTTATCAATGTACTTTCTAACGGAATGGTTTGGTTGATAATGTCATCGGTTGGTATTCGGGTGAGAAAATATTTTTATCAACCGAATTACCAACTAATTACCAATCAAAAATTTTGCAATTTGCATTGAACATTAAAAAAAAAAGAAATTTCTAATTTTAATATTTTTATAATTAATTTTATATTAAGAAATATTTTTAATTAATTATGTATATTTATATATGGCATAGAATTGTTTCATGATTTATTTGGTCATGTGATACAACTTTTAGACTAGTAAATTCATGTGTTTTTTTATAACATGGTATGGTTCATATATATTGGGTTTGGTATTTACATATATATAGTATATGCATAGTTCATACATATTGCATATAATTTAATTGACTATGAGGAAACGATTTTATACAATTTATATTAGCAATATTAAATTTTCATATTAATGAATTAGTGATAAATGCATGTTAGGATTATAATTGTTTAAAACACAAGGTTTAGGATATATGATTTTCAAAATTGGACAAGTTCAGGTAATCAAATCGTTTATGGATTCTAAAATTTACTTCCATTTTTTAAATCTTTTTCCCAGTATATATTTTTGGCTGTAAGAATTCACGTGTAAATGCCTAAGTTAGTAAGGTCCCGTTTGGTAACGTTTTCATTTTCTATTTTTCTGTTTATGTTTTCAAAATTTTGTAAACTCGCAACAGAAACATGTTTGATAAACCTGTTTACATTTTTTTGTTTATAAAAAAAATAAAAACATAAACAGAAAAACGTAAACAGAAAAAAAGTGTTTTCACTCTGTTTTTCTTTTCTGTTGCCAATATTTTGTTAATTTTAAAACTTTGTCTATTTTTGTTACATTAAATATAAAATTATTTTATTCAAATATTTTATTAAAGTAAGTTATTATAATAAATAATATAATTAAATTCAAAAAATTAATTATATAAATTAATTAATATTATTTTTAATAAATAATAAAACTAAATTAATTAATTAATTTAATAATTAATTATTGCTAAATTATCTGAAATAAATATCATAATTAATATATTTAATTTAATAATTAAATTAATTTATATAAAATAATCGAACCTAAGAGTTTAATGTTGTAAAGCTTAAAAATCGGAAGGAAAGCCCAGTGTATAAGTGATATGTAACAAAATTTGGACAAGAACGAAAAAAAGTTATTTTTTTTAATTAATACTAACTGGTTACTAAAATGTTAACATTTTTATTTTTTGTTAATTTAATATTTTTACCCTTTTAAAGCTTAAAAAAATTTTAAACAAAAAAAATAAATTTAATAATTTAAAAAAAAAGTTAAAAAGTAAGTGACTAGTTTTTTTGAGTCAACATTATCTTAATTAGAAAAAATAATTATTTGCCAAAAGAAAAAGGTTAAAAAATTTGTTTGTAAATCTTAGTTGATTTTGCCAACTAAACACCACCTAAATGTGTGGTGTTTGGTTAAAAAAATTAAAAATAAAAATAAAAATTAGTGTGAAAATATAATAAAAGTTAGAAAAAATTAATAAAATTTAGAATAACTGTTTAGTGTAATTTAATATTAATTATATTAGAGTAACATTATTTTAAATTTAAAAATAAAAATAAAAAATAGTATTTATTAATTTTAAGTAATTTCATTTCTTTATCTTTTTAGAACTTATTTCCAAATATAGTCACCTAAAATATTTTTTTATTAGAAATAAATTCTTAAAATAGTTTTTAAAAATTTTTCTTCTTAAAAATAATTTTCTAAAACTAAAACTAAATGCGACCAAATTATTTTTAAAAATATAAATATAAAATGAAGAAAAAAATATATATAGTGAGCCATGATATAACTAAATTAAAGATATGTATTAAATATGTGCTACACATACGAATTGGAGGAAAATAAAAAAAAAACCTTTAAAATTATTTTAGTTGAATATAATATTTATTCATAAATTATTTACTAAATATCTATATAGTTTCATATATTGTTTATGATTTTAAATTATTGAAACAAAAGTTAAAATAATTAAATAAAAATAATAATTTTTTTAATCACTTTTGCTAACTAATTAGTCTATAAAGGGACACTTCTTGCAACCAATTGGTTGACAAAAGTGTTAAAAAATTATTACAAAAAAGTTAAAGTAATTAAATAAAAATCATAATTTTTTTTTATCATTTTTGGCGACCAATTGGTCGCTAAAAGGGTACCTTTACAGACTTTGCGGATCAATTGGTCACCAAAAGGGTACCTTTACCGATCAACTGGTCGCCAAAAGTGATAAAGGTTTGTTTATATATACAAAAAAGTATAAAATATTTATACAAATAATAGCTTGGCCTAGTGGCCAACCACATGAACTTCCAAAGAAATGGCACGGTTCGAATCTCAACAACAACAACAAAAATCTCAAAAATGTAGATTTAACACGTGGTGCAATAGTAGGCTGACACATGGCAGAATCATAGGTCGACACGTGGCATAACACAAGTTACCATGTGGCATGATTACATGTCAGCAAATGATGCCATGTGGCGGTGGCGCCACATTTGAATTTTTATTTTTTTAGCAGTTGGTAATTACCAAGTACATTTCAGTTGGTATATTACCAACTGACATTTCGGTGGGCAAAATATTAACTAACAATATCGGTTGCTATAAATACAAAGTAAATTTCGATTGGTATATTATAAAATATCAATTTAATATTCAATAATAAATTACCAACCAAAAGTTAAACAATACCAACTAACAAATCGGTTGGCAATTACCAACCGAAAAATCAGTTGGTAGTAACAACTTCGGTTGGTAATTACCAACCAAAATTTTGAAACTTAATTTCATACCAATAAAAAATTACCAACAGATTTATTTAATTTACTAACCGAAATTTAGTTGGTAATTACCAACCGACCTTAAAAATTTTGGTTAGTAAATATTACCAACTAGGATTTTTGCCACCGACCAAAATCGGATTACCAACCGAATTTAGCTTATTACCAACTGATTTTGTTAGTTGGTAATCAGCCTTTTTCTAGTAGTGTAGTACCACCTCTTTAAAAACGAAACCTCAACATCGGGGATGTTATTTTAGTGAACCCTGAAAGGTTATACATATATGTTGTATGAGAGAGAGGCACATGGGTCTCATTCCAAATTTGTCCTTAATCTATTTAGGAGGGAAAGGTAGTTACAAGGGACCATGTGGATGTTAACATGCACATGCACTCACATGTGAAGGAATGGAGAACTAGAATAAGAGAAGGATGGTGACACATTCCATTCCATTCCAATGATATATATATATTCACTCTCTAAAACTAAATACGTGGAAATAATAATTTGGCTCAAGTCTAGTCCATGAACTGATTACGCTTGAAAATCGTAATCATAAATCTTAATTTCTATTCTAATACTGGTTATTTGTGTTTTAATATGTTTATTTTAGTTTAATTTTTTTTATTTATGTTAATTTATTTATTTATGCAGGTTTTAATAGAAAATATACTACAACAACTTGTTGGAATAGGATAGATATATTTTTGATGTAAAAGGAGTTTCAAAAATTAAAAGTGATCTTCAATAAAGTTGTAGTGGATATCTCAAACTTTTCATAAATTTATTATGGGACAAAATTTGAGTTTGTTTGGGACTTGAAACATTACTTAAAAATCAGGACTGAAAAGCTAGATAAATCCTAATTAATCACCGTAGGATTAGAGGCATACCTTGAATTTCTAGGGTCTAATTGAAATGATTTAAAAGTTCAAAATCAAGTACACATTCTAAATTACAATTTTTGTGAAAGGCCAACTCCAAAATAGCTCTTCATCTGACCTGAAATCAGCTCGTAAAGTTGCATAATTTAGAATTTTTCAGATGGTTCAGCACATGCAACACTATCAATTTTTTGGCTATAACTTTTTATTGACAACTCCGATTGATACGATTCGTGTTGTTTGAAAAGAAGACTTGAAGGGCTACAATTCATGTTGGAGCCAAAGATTGAATCTACTATCTGAACACCTTATCGAGCTATTCAAACAGTAGTAGCTGTTAATGCACAATAAAAACTAAATTTAGAGTTTCATTTCGTGCTTATAAATACATGTTTCACGATAGCAATTGTAGGTTTTTCTCTCTATTTCTTTTTTTCAAATTTGATTTTTAATTAAAATAGATTAGCTTAAAGAGTTTTTATACTTCGTGTTATGGATTCAAGTTCATGAATACTTCAACACATTGTAAGTTTGTTACGCATTTCATTAATGGAGTTCGTTTTTCTTTTTGCTTTCTCTTTTTATTTATTGTTTTGTTATTTCATCCATACTAAGCTAGTTTGTTTATCTTGATTCAACTCATCAGTGATGGTGAATCCTTATTTGATGATTGGATGTTATTGAATTCTCGTATGTAACATAAAACTTGTGTGTTATGATTCTTTTTTCTGAATCTCCTTTTTCTTTATTTTCAAAAGCTTTTGAAACTTGTAGTCACGATCATATTTTGTTGAAATTCCTAATGATGTTATTTGATTAAAATTTTCTTTATATTTTGAAATAAATGAAAAGAGATTTGGATCAAAGATGAGCCTATTGAATATCTTTCTAATTTTCTTATCGTAAATGTGATTCTAAAACTGTGTTTTGGAATAATTATTTTAATGATGATATTTTTCGATTTACTTTTCTATACGTAAGCTATAAACTAAGATAAGAAAATGCATCCAATTAAAAAATAAAGAATCCATCCGAATTTGTAGGTTGGATCAAGATCTATCTTAAATGCATAGTTTTATTACTTTTATTGTTTTAGTTTAATTTAATTCTTAATCTTCTTTTTTCATTAATTAGAATAGACGTAATTTAAGTTTATTGAATTTTAATTTAGTTTAATTTTTATAATTTAAATTATTTAGTTATTAGTTACTTGATCAACACTTTTTAGAAGGCAAAACTAATTTTTTTTCCTATTTTTAAAACGAAACCAATAGGTAGAAGAATTAAGAAACTTTAGTGTTCAATCTTAAAGTTCCCTATAGATACGATTCTGAACTCATTAGATAAAACTATGCCACACGCCCTTATTTTTGAGAGTTTATTCAATTGCACATTCGTGACACGGTCATGAACCGTACGAACAAATTAGGTAACCCAATTCCCTCCAACAAATTGAAAAAGTTCTGTTTGTGCTTCAAAAAGAGATTGAAAGTGTCCTGGCTTTCATGGAGTAGGCCACCAAACTTTTTCTTTTCGTTCCATTCCCAAACAAAGCTTTTTTTGTCTTTTGGATTTTTGTATGACTTGATCCGAGGCCATGCTATAACTACAGATACACACAAAAAAACCCATCAAAAGGAGAAAAAAAAATGCAGTAGTGCGCATGATTTAAGATTTTGTCAAAAGTTTGGAGGCCATACATATATTCATATATATATACACACACATATATAATCCGTCCATCCCTCCCAACATTTTCTCGTGAGATTCTATGCACACCATGATTGGCTACACCATAATTGGTTTTGACCACCTTTTTTGAGGAAGATCTCATCTTTGACTCCGAGGGTTCACTTATTTTTCACCAGGCATGAATTCAAGGGAGTTGCTTTACCGTGTTAGGTTTTGTGAAATATATATGTATATATATGTATTAGGTTTCTGTAAGTTAAAACTTCTACAAGTTAGTGTTATTTAGTTGTCTGATCACTTGTTTCCAACTTAAAGCTGTCATACTATACAAAGACACACTCACAGTGGCCTAACTTTGCCTAACCATTAAAAGGGTTGTGGAAGTGATTGACTGCTCTTGAAATAAATGTTGTGTGTTATTGAAATATTGGTAGAGTTCTTAATCCCCCCCCCCCCTCTTTTTGGGAGGGGGTTAAGTTGAAAAATAAAATAAAAGATCCTTTTAGCTGTAAAAACAAAATGAAAAGACTGGAGTGTCAAGGTCATTTGTAATTAAGTGGCAGTAAATTAAAAAATGAAATTGAGGATTGGTCGACCCAATTATAAAACCAAGGGTGGAATTAAGGTTTGTGGGACTTCAAATCTTAATGCTTATCTTTCCAAATTAAGAAAAAGAAATGCATCCCGAAAAAGATTGTTCAGTATATATATATATATATATGATACCTTATCAAGGGTGGGTAAGTGATCACTCGATTAATTAATTAAATAAATTTGAGTTAATGAGTTACTTTCCCTCTCCTTTACCCACTGTTATGATTGGTAATTTTGCAGTGTTATTTCTTGAGATTAGAGTAGTGGTTGGTCAGGTGAATTTTCATGCTCCTCTATATAAGGGTCACAAAATTCAAACAAGTAATGATGGGAAACTCACTAGCATGCCATGATTTAACCACCTTTGCTGAATGAAAAGTAGGACAAAATAATGAGAGAGTAAACAACTTTAGTTCTTGATGGTTGTGGGGAACAAAATCAATTTCCAAACAGGGTGAATCATCATGGAGTTTCATCAATAGAGATGGGACACCAATATGCAAATGGCCAAGCTCAAGAAATTAATTAATTTGGGAAATATAAATATATAAACATGACAATTACTTTTACAAATATAAATATAATGGTTAAGAATTATTTTTACCTTCACCTAATGATTGAGATTATTTTTATATTTTTAACTTCTCACTCAATTATTATTTTAGTAAACTCTACTACCGTCTATCTTACAAAACAGTTTAAACATTTTAAATTTCACTATATTTTAAAGGTAGAATTCATTTGCAAATAAATATTGTCAATTTAAATTCTGCCCCAATTATGATTTCTAGGAAGTTGAACTTGCCAATTTAAAATACCATAATTTATATTTTCTTTTATGATACTTATCAAAAATTAATTGGAGAGAGAGACCAAAACATATATAGTAACTGTTACGACTTAAAATTTAAAAAAAAAATTAAAACCTATGATTATCATAAGTTTTTTGATTTGAGCTTTTTGTATAAAGTTTCAACTATACAAGAAATTTAACACTAATTAATTTTATTATTGCAGGCACAAGTTGTTGCTCATATATTAATATTGCAAGACATTTGCATTGTATATAAAACTACTTCTATTAATATGCATGTCTTAATTATTATATACATGCATAAAAAGGTATAAAAAGGCTGAAAACAAGATAAGTCAAGCACTCAAGCTAAAGAAAAAAGAAAAAGTTATTAGCTAATAAATAAATAAATGGTTCCCAGTAATGGGCTGTGTGATTACAACAACACAAGCTAAATTGTTAAAATTGAGGGCCTATGACACATTTTCACTACTGGGGCATGTAGTATCTATACATGTGAGCCATTACTTAGGTCAAGTGTGGCATGAGAATCCCACACTTCATATGACTACTTTTATGAATACAACAAGATGTTGTAGTATAAATAAACTATAGGCGCCCAAATTGTTTTTTTTTTTTTTTTTTACTAATCCTATATATATATATATATACATTCTAATCTCAAATCAGCAACAATTTTAAAACCATATTCCATACCAACATCCTATTCATCATGGTACAAATTTTATCAAGCATGATGATTCATACCTCCTTTTTTTGGGTTTTTGGTTCAACGACCAAATTCTCCTATTCTAAATTCTTTCAAAAAGAAAACTTGTTTGGTCATTAAGTATCCTGTGTTGTATGTTAACAAATTTGCATTTCCATGGCAATTAAGTTATTGGCATAGAGGTTATTATATTTAAAGTATGAAATATGAGATTAATGAGAAAGTACGAGAAATGCAGCTTTTAACAATATATAAGGTTTTTTTTTTTTTTGGGAGGAAGATATTTTTATTGATGTAATGCTACAGCCATAGACTCATATGGCCGTGACAATAGGTTCGGCACTAAAAGTATTTTGTAATTAAAAAAAAAAGTTAAACTTATTTCATCACTAAATGATGAGAGTTTCAAGTGTCCATCATCAATAATTCCACTATTAAAAGATGTAATTATAAGAATGAATTATGACTAATTCTAATAGTTTTTAGTGATAAATTAATGTGACAGGTAAACATATATGAATTTGTAGTGAAAGCAAATTTTATCACGATATATTCCTAGTATCACATCTACCATGAGGATTTTCTAGCAATAATATGTACGGGTAAATAAAATTTTACCTTCAGTAACAAAATGTCTCAATCACACTAAAACTCACATTTTCTTTCAGTGAGGAAGTATAGTAGTAACGTTACAGTTTAGTTTTGAGTTTGGGAAGGAAAAATGGTACAATCAAAAAAAAAAAAAAAAGAGTTAGCCAACTAAAAAAAAAAAAATTGACTTTTTTCATTTTTGGGAAGGAAAAGAGCTATCTTTTTAATGATTAACTTTTTAACTTTTTGTTAATTTGACATTTTTACTCTTCAAAGTTTAAAAGAAGCTTAGAAATTGGTTTGACAAAAAAAAAAACTGATAGCTGAGTTACGAGTTACTAAGGTGGCATTTGGTTTACTTTTCTATTTTGTGTTTTCTGTTTTCATTTTATGTCTTAGAAATCTCAAAATAAAAAAATAAAAAATACTCTGTTTTCATTATTTTGAAATTTTATTTATTTTGAATTAAAAATGCTCAAAAGAATTTTTAATTATTTTTCATTTTATGTGTAAATTTATTTTCTATTTTTAAAATAAATTTTAAAAATACAAGTTAACAAATACGTTTTGAACTTTTTCTTTGTTTTTAAAAGCGTAAAATAAAAAATGTGTTCAAAATAGAAAATAGAAAATAAAAAATAAAAAATAAAAAAATAAACCAAATGAGTCGTAACTTTTTAATTTTTTATAAAATGACCAAATTTATACTCTTACATTTTAAATTTCTTTTAAACTTTAAAAAATAAAAATATTAAATTAATAAAAATATTAAAAAACTAACTTTTTTTTTTTTCCTAAACACGAAAAAAAAATAATTTTTTTTTTTTTTTGGTCAAACTCACTAAAACTGCAGGTGGAAAAGTGACATGGTAAAATTTGGGAAGACCTAGTTGGTCAAATTAGTCCAGTTTAACTGTCTTTCGAATGATATTTGCCTAATTCTGGTGCTTGTATAATCAACCGAGATCAGGGCTTCAGACTGAAAATGACTTGAAAAGAAAAAAAAAAAAAAAAATTAACTTATAAATATCTACCCTCTCACTATCAGCTGAAGCCGTAAAAGCATCCCATCGGTCCATCATAGGTAAAATGAAATATAACTGAAAGAAGTAAAAGTTACAGCGTCTCTAATCACCGCACAATCAACTCATCATGCACGACAAGAATGGCGTAATTAATTTGCTTCTGGAATTCAAACTCCATTGACCATTTGTAGGTTGTTTGAATCCTCAAAATATCCCCTTTTTTACCTTGTCGTATACTAATCTGTCAATTACACGCGCGTGCGCGGAGGGTATATTACGACTTGATTTGGAAAGTAAAAAAATTAGTCGTTTTTATGGTTAGTGGCTACCTGTTAAAAAAGTTAATTTTTTTTTTATTTCAGAATAAAAAATTAATTTTTTAATAGTTAGTTTTTTAATTTTTTATTAATTTGATATTTTTGTCTTTGAAAATTTAAAAAAAATAAAATATAAAATGATAAATTTAATTATTTTTAAAAAAATCAAAAAATTAACAACTGACAGATACCAATTATTTTTTACCAAACGGAGCCTACATCTTTGATGTAGCAAATTTTAGAAAGCTCATCACCACTCACTCCACCAAAATCCGGAGGCAAATATATAAAACCGAGAGGATTGAAACTTGGTAATAATAACACAAAATGAATATACATTCTCTCACATAAAAAAAAAAGAAAAGAAAAGAAAATACTTAAAGAATTAGTTGGAGTTGCCAAGAAAAAAAAATTATAAATTTTTATAAAATTAAAATTTTTTATACACTAGAAACTACAACTTTTGCTAATTTATGTTAATTTTTATTATTAATAATATATATGTAACAATATTATAGAGAGGGAGAGAGATGGCCTCTAAAAATATATATATATATTAATCATTGAAAACCTGGCACTCAATCACATTCAGTGTCTCTATTTTCTTTTAACAGCTGCAATCCCATAGCAAAAGACTTCTCTTGCTAAAATGAAACCAGAATCAGTTTCAAACATGCACAACCAAAAAGTTTTTCTTTTTCCAAAACCATCATCCAACTAAGGAAAAATGAGTTATTTATTTATTTATTTATTTTTTCTCTTACTAGAATAGAAAAAATTAAAAAAATACCATCCAAGAGAAAATATTTAGGTGGTGTTTAGTTTGTCAAAAAAAAAAATCAAAAGTTGATTCTCTAGGGAAAATGCCCAGTAATATAGAGAACATATTATTTGATTACCTGCGAAGAGTAATTTTATTTCCCTTCCATTTTCTTTTGTAAATAAGCCTTATTATCTCTCTTCTTGTAACCCTTTTTTTCATCTACCACAAGAATGTCATTGAGATTGTATTTGACTACTCAAAACTAATTAAAAATCAATCAATTTTTATTAATTTTTTATATTTTTTTTCAATTGAATTTTGTCACGTATTATTTTTACATTAAAACATTTACTATACTTTTTTGGTCAACTTTTTTTTAACTAAACATCCCCCGAATATTCTATTGCATTGCATGAAGTCACATCCCAGGGAATGAGCATCAAAATGAAGAGGAAATTAAGGGTTTCTTAGTAATTCAAAATTGCCTTGATTTGTCAAAATGAAGAAAAACAAGGTGCCCCTCTCTGTCAGTTCATCTGACAATGGTGAGAAACCGTGTGGAAACTCCCTTTGACAAAATGCATGGTTACTGCAGACGTTTCTCACTCATCAAACTTACAGCCAAAATTGTACCTTTGTGTGGTATTATAGGTTCCCATGCAAATTTTAGTTTGTGTTTGAAGTGAAATATATATATATATATATAAATTGGTATGCATTGTATCTCGTAATTCGTACAATGTGTAAAAATTAGAGTTTTACAAGGATTTTATAGAGAATTATAAAATTCCAAAGCGAGCAACGTCATATTGAGTTTGCTTCGTTACTTTCTTTACTTCTATTTATTTATTTCCTTTTTTTATATTTTTTTCCATTGTTATAGGATTTGGTGCTTGGGCAACATACTTTTAAATTAATGTTAATCAAAAGTCAAGGACCAGGAGAGAGAAAGTCATATAGAAATGGCATCATCATATATCATAACATAGTACACTGTACATAATGCATGCCCAGATGGGATCCCTTAACGGAAATTCTAGGGACTAGCTAGGGAGGATCATCTAATACACTTGAAGAACTAGCTTCTAAGCAAGGTTGAGAAAAATGGGTTAAATTAGCAAAATGAGAGGCATTAGAATATAATAGGTAATATAGGAGAGAAAGAAAGAGACATGCTCTGGACTACATTAGAGTTACATAGCCTGAGATGGCACGGCAGAGCAGAGCTCAATGGACCCATAATCAAGCAACTCTTCAATCATTTGCTCTATGTGGTCATCCTCAAGAGGCTTGATTAATTGTTGGGTACCCTCTAACTTGACAACCCAGCTGCCCTCGTGCGGCGGCGCCACCGTCGGTTTCTTCTCCGGCGACCACCCACCCGCTTCATTGCCATTGCGCACAATGCCGTTGGTGACACCAACGTGCTGAGCTGAAACGTTTCGAGGCTCTTTCACTGACGACTGTTTGGTGGTGATTTGAAGAGAAGCCATATAGCACTTGTGCAACTTGGCTGTCAAAGTCGCCGAAAGCAGCTTCGACGCCGACGACGGCGGCGCACTGGGGTTGTAAGGGAAGTTGGTTCTGGCCCTTGGTCCGCACATCAGCCTCGCCGCCTCGTCGTAGGCCCGTGCCGCGTCCTCCGCCGTCTCAAATGTTCCTAGCCAGATTCTAGTCTTCCTGCACAGAAAAAGACACGTTTCTTTAATACGCCAAAAACAAAAGAGCCAAAAAAAGGTTCCAAGAAACGTCCATGGTTTGTGTCAGCTTACAGCAATGGGTGTCGAATTTCGGAGACCCAAGAGCCCCAATGCCTCTGTCGAACTCCACGGTATCGCTGTTGTGATCTGGCCATGGATAAATGTTTCTTCCACAGGGTGTTTGCGAAAACGTCTGAATGAGAGAAATTGGAGCTTGGGGGGGGAATGGGGGTGAGGGTCTCGGGGGGTTTTTGTAGTTGGGTTTGTCGAGAGCTACAAGGGCAGTGAAGTGCCTTTTTTTCTTGGCCTTTCTGGCACCCAATTAAGCAAATGGGGCCCTCATGGGCTTGGGGGTGGTCTGTCTCCTCCCCTCTTCGCTTTTGTCTATTCCTTACCAGTTGGCTTTGTTGCTGTGAAATGATCATTTTTGAATAAATGGGGATAGAAACAATTTTCAAATGGGGCCAAATTCAATTCACATGCATATTAAAAAACCGACGAAAAAATCTCGATCATAAGGTGGGTTTCTTGTTCTTGCCCCAAATCTCAGGTCATAGTCTCATAGATTCCACATGTGAGTGTGTTTCTTGACTCGATCAAAGCTTTGAACACCAGCTGATCACAGAAAATTAACAAATTCTTGCGAATAATTAGCGAGTAATTATTTGTGATTAAATTCCAAAGTTGATTGTTGATTTTCTACCCCCTTTTTTATTTTTTTAATTTGTGTTTTGCTTAATTAGAATATAGTGTTGCTGCGGTCAAGGAGGATGCTTAGTGGAGGAAGTTAATTATGTACAGCTCAATGATCCAAAAACAAACGAGGGTAGTCTTCCATTCTAAGGCCTAGAAATGTTTTGATTTGAGTAATCCTAGTAGGGACACATCAATTAAAGATATTAGACCACAATAATTATGTTAACACATCAAATCATTTAATCGAATCTTGAGAGAGAGAGAGAGAGAGAGATTTAACTTATCGAAAATTCTCTTCCTATAAAAAAAATTTGTGATGCAATATTACCAGAATATAATGTGACAAATAATGTAACAAATTTTTTTAATAAATTATTAATTTTTAAAAAAAGATAAATTTTGAAATCCATAGAATGATATTTGTTTCTAACAAAATTTTTTGGAAGTATAATACTACTTTATTTTGTATGCATTTTTTAGAGGAGAGTATTCCTCTTTTTTTTTTTTTTTTTGGTTGTTAATTGATTTTTGAATTAATGCACATATAAATGGGCTAACAGTGAACCCACATGCCATTCGGTAGGAAGAGGACGAAGAAAACCGTTTAATGATTTGATCCATGCTTTACAGGTCTACTGTGTAGCTACGTGCGTAGTGCGCATCCCCCATGCAAATAGTCACAAATGATCAAAGTACACTATTATTATTATTATTATTATTTTATTTTTGACATTCAAATAAAACAAATAAAAAATAAAACTCTTTCTCATAACTATTTTTGACAATTTCTAAAATTTAACTCGTTAAAAATAGTAACCATATTATACTAACATAAAACAACAATTGTGATTGTTAGCTTTACTTTGGGTAAAATACAAAAACTACTCTTATACTTTACCCCCGATCTCATTTTGATCCTTATGGTTTCAATTACAATAATCAAATTTCTACACTTTCGGTCAAATAGCAATCAGGTCCCTTTGTCAGTTGACTGTTACATTTCACCGTTAAGATGAGGGGTCAGTTGACCATTATAAATAATCGTTAAGGTGAGAATAAAACTGTTATTTCGCAAGATGGTTCATGTGATAGAGTAATGGCCACCGTTAAGGTGATCGAGGGTAAAACTATCATTTCACAAGGTGATCCACATGACAAGTGATAACGTGGCACCCTCGAATAATATGAAGAATGTCCGCCATGTGACAAATTATTAATTATTCACATGTAGCAGAGTGATGATGTAGCAACCACGTGACATGGAGATTGTCTACTATATGTCAAACGCTCACTCATTTGCGTGTACTGGTGTTAACTGATGTGAGTTGCTGTTATAGAATAACTTCTCTTTAAAATAGCAAAAAAAGCATTATAAATTATGCTAACACCAAGAATCGAACCCAAACCTTTAAAGATAAGGAACAAGCAACAAAACTAATTTACCAAGTGCTTGGTTTACATAAACTTCTTAGATAAAATTTATATGTATTAAAAAGCTGAAGTATATATATGTATATATTTTATATAAAATATATTTATATATATTAAACAGTGAGATCAAATATATAATATTTATGTATTATAAATTAAAATATATATAGAAGATGAAGGAGAATTTACTTTAACTTTTGAATATGTATAAATATTATTTAAAAACCTTACACAAACCAAGCTTTTAGTGAATTGATTTTATTATTGGCTCTCTATCCTTAAGGTTTTGGTTTGATTCCTAAGGGTAGCATAATTTTTAATGTTTTATTTTCCTTTTTTAAGTGAAGTTACTCAATGACAGAAGCCAACACTAGCACACTAGACAAGTAAGTGTCTAACACATGGCGAACAGTCTCCATCTCATCTGAGGGTGGACGAGTGAGCGTTTGACACATGGCGGACAGTCTCCACCTCATCTGAGAGTACTACGCCATTATTCTATCACACAATTTTACCCTCGCCTTAGCAGTGGTTTATAACATGTAATAAAATGAGGGGGCTAATTATTAGTTGATTGAAAGTGTAGAGATTTGATTGCCATAATTAAAACCATTAAGATTAAAGTAAGACCGAGAATAAAGCGTAGAGGCGATTTTTGTACTTTATCTTTTTACTTTTTAATAATTTAAAAAATATTTTTAGTCATGTAAATTTGTCACAATAAGATTGCATATGTTTCAATAAAATAAAGATGGTATAAGTATCAACATCCTATTATTTCATCTGGTTGTATGTTTAGAGGATGAAATGACACACTCATTCTACCTCTTTTCTTCTCACGAGAGAAAAATTTATTCTTCCTAAAAATCATAGAATTGGCTTATTCTTTCGAGAAAATGAGTATTGATGAAATATTTATGAGATTATCCTATTTTTTTATTATTTACTAAAATGCTTGCTTTTTTATATAAGAGCAATAGCAGTATTTACTCGTATTCTCATATAATGTTGTCATTTAATCAACCTTATCAAATATTTATTACTTTTACCCACAAGTTAATTCTCCATGCATATTAAGAGAGTATTTGGAGTGATAAAAAGTGATAAATTTTGATAAAAGTTGTGAGTTCGTAATTCGTACGGTGAGATAAAAATGAATAATTTTTAAAAATTTTTAATAATTTTTAATATTTTTTATCACTCCAAAGGGAGCACGGATGTAATTGGTTTCACTCTCACAATAACCATATGCACACCGTCAAGCTCATCCCACTCACATTGCAAATCAAATAAATCCTTAAGTTCTAGGGTAGAGTGATTTTGCAATAAAAATTAGATGGTAATAATGAATCATGCTTCTTCATTAATTTCAATTTTTTTAGCAATGAATTATTATCATCATTATACATATTAGAATTTGTCACGTAATTAGTAATTATTGCATAGTTTCAGTGTCATACCTATTGTGACGGAAACACATATCATTAAATTAATACATTTTTGTTCTTAGCAAGGAAATATTTTATTACTAAAATATATGTGTACAGATATATATATTTTGAAATAATCAGAGGTGGAATCAAAGTTCTGGGGCTGAAGCCCTGATATATGAGCTACGGGGAGAGGGTCTCTAAAATAATTGTAACTTTCGCATTGAATAAAATATGGATTTTGTTTTTAATATATCGATTTCTAGTGTTTTATCTTTATTTTTTATTTTTAATTTTATAAAATTAAAAAAATAAAGATGAAACACTAAAAAAAAAATCAAATATTTTCTATATCATCTAATGAGTTTCAATATAAATTAAAAATTTTCATCGATACCGAATAATATAAAACAACACTCATAACTACGGTCACTAGACGAATTATTTGGCATTAGGCACAAACCTAAATAAAAAACCTTTTTGGCAATATAAAATAAATATGATTGATATGTGCAAAGGCGTCAATTAGACTAGTTTTTTTTTTTTTTAACATTTTTATAATAAATAAAAAAATAATAGAGCTTTGGAAAAAAAAAAAATTTGCACATAAGCGGGGAGGGCGCGTGGGTCAAAAAGGGAATTGGATTTGGGGGCATCTATTGATTGAGCTGCTATTTCTGACCCTTTGCCCCCTTATTTGCTACTCGAATCCAATTGGAGCATTATGGTGTTTGTCGTTCCAATCGCATAAAACGTATGCCCCCTTCCGCATTCCACGTTACTCCTTTCGTTACAGTTGTCGTGGGGTGAGAAAAATTAACGGCGGAGGGCAAATTTTACCTAAATAATAATAATTATAATAATAATAGATATTAAAAATTCTTTTAGGGATATTCAGAAGGAAAATCAAAAATACACGTTGTTATTGGTTTTTCTTACTCCACATTACTGTTTTTCATTAAAATTATAATAGAATGAGAGAAACCAATAAAATAGCGCAAATATCACATTCTATTTAAAAATATTAGGTGATATTTGGTTTACATTTTTATTTTTTATTTTCTACTTTTGTTATCTATTTTCTATTTTATGTATTTTATGTTTTTAAATCCCAAAATAAAGAAAACAAGAAACATATTAACTTGATATTTTCTATTTTTTGTATTTCGAGATTTTTCATAGGAGACATTTGGAATGACAAAAAGTGAGATAATTTGACAAAAGTTATAGGTTTATAATTTATATAGTGAGATAAAAAGTGAATAATTTTTAGAGATTTTTAGAGAATTTTAGCGCATCTAATGCACCCAATTAAAAATACTCAAAATGATTTTTTACTGTTTTATATTTTTTGTGTGAACTTATTTTTTTGTTTTTTAAAACAAAAATTAAAAATATAGGTGATTAAATATGTTTTGAATTATTTTTTTTTAAAATATAAAATAAAAATAATTTCAAATCATGTGTATTAAAGTCCGTTGTCCCTCTCTTGGATTACAGCTAAAACTTGGACTGCTGGGGGCTTGATAAAGAAAGGTGACATGAACTAGGGTAGGGCCCGCAGCAAAGACGCGTGAAGTGGGACCCAAAACCAAACATTGGATGTTGAAGAAGACGACGAGGAAGAAGAAGATTGCACAATTGAAAGAGCTTGTGTCTGCGTATTTGTCTCTCTCTGTAAAACCAATTCAAAAAAGTCCAATTAATAGCCAGTGGTCGATACAGACGCGGCTACGATCCATGTCACGGCGCTCCTTACGCCTCCCCTCCCAACCAATAACTCTCAAGCATGTGCATGTCCGTGTGCGATACGTATTTACACGCACACGCAAACGTACACACGCATATACAAATTAATTTTGAGTGATGATATTGATATAACAATAATTAATTAGGCGAGAACAGATTTTTAACATAACTTTTTACTAATTAATTTAAATAATTTAGGTGACATTTAATTTGTTTTTCTGTTTTCTATTTTTTAGTTTATGTTTTATGTATTTTTTGTTTTAAAAATTCTAAACCAAGCAGATAGAAAATATTTTGTTTTACTTGTTTTGAGATTTTTTTATTTTAAATCGAAAATGCTCAAAATAATTTTTTGTCATTTTTCATTTGATGTGTAAATTTATTTTTTATTTTTTAAAACAAATTTTTAAAAATACGTTTAAATTGTTTTCTTTGTTTTCAAAAGTATAAGATAAAAAATGAGTTCAAAATAGAAAATAAAAAATAGAAAAATAAACCAAATGATACCTCATTATTTTCTATTCTTAAATGTACTAACATCCAATAAATTATTATTATAATAATATCATAACTTATTAATTTTTTTTCATATATATAATTGATAGTGTGTATATATATATATATACAAACAAACAATCAATTGAACAATGAAATGAATAAGGTTTTGAATGTAGGTTGGGGACAAGAACATGGGATATCTCCCTCGCTCCCAAACAAACTACACATGGATCATATAGATTGCATTCTTTTCATATCCCATGCACGTTCCTTCCCATCCTATGCATACCCACGTGAAAGCTAGATGCTGTTAACTCTTTAGTGTGTCTGTGCTAGATATATATATATATATATATATTTTTTTGGAAGTTTTTTTTTTGGTAGTTATATATATATATTAAAAACACTATTGCCTCTTAATGTAAGTTAAACAAAGATTACACTTGCTTCAATGTAACTTTTCATCTTTATTAATTATAATAAAGAAATAAAAATATTTATCTTTTCCTAAAATTAGGTGTTATTAAGTGCGTACGTATATTACAAACTCAAATTCAATACAGAACAATAATATATTGTATACTAACAATTAAATTTTAGATTCTTAATTATTATAATTAAAATGTCAGTTATTAAAATAAAATTTAATGCAAAAATTAGGTGTGCAAAATATAATTTACTCTTTTTTTCTCAGAGACTCTTTTTTTCTAAATATATATCTCTTGTATTTTACCTATTCTTTTTTAGGCATGAATAATTAAGTTGTTTCCACCTAAAATTCTTCCAATTACCCAACCTTTAGAAAGAAAAAGAAAAAGTAAATTATATTTTGCACTCCTAATTTTTGCATCAAATTTTATTTTAATAATTGACATTTTAATTATAATATGTAATTAAGACTTTGAAATTTAATTTGTTAGTATGCAACGTATTATTGTTAGTATTGAATTTGACTTTGCAATATACGTACGCACACAATGACACAAGGTTTCAAGAAAAGATAAGTATTTTTATTTTTTATTATAATTAATAAAGATGAAAAATCACATTGAAGCAAGTGTAATCTTCGTTCAACTTAGATTAAGAGGCAATTACCAAAAGTGTTTTTAATGTATATTATATATATATATATATATAGCACAAACACACTAAAGAGTTTGTAGGGTAGAACCCACCAAGCAATTGTTGCTTAGCTGGGAGCGAAACTAAGGGGAATTAATCATACAATTTTGGGGGCTAATATTTCTTAAGAAATTGTATGGTAAAGCATGATAGTGACTTTATCATGTGCTATAACAGTATTCACGGACGTACGCTACTATATATATATATATATATATCTAAGGAATATATAATTCATGGCATGTGCTGAGTTAAATTAATTAATGAAATATCCTTAGAAAAAAAAAATTATGAGGAAGATTACTTTTCAATATCTCGTCAATGATATTGGGTGTGTTTGGAGTTATATAAAATTGTATAAAATAGTATAAAATTGTAAAAAGTAAATGTCTCGTAATTCGTACAGTGAGTGAAAATTTTAAATTTTACTGTCTCGTAATTCGTATTTGTAGAGATTTGTAGGATTTTAAATTTTTTTTTAGAACTCTAAACGGAACCACTACCAGCTTAATTAATTGTTATATATAAAACAAATATGACCCGTAAAAGTTTAGAGTCGCCTTCGGGCCATGTGCTGAGCTAATTAATTAAATGAAGGATTGTGATCGAGCAAATTTATCGGAGGATTAGTTTTCAATTCCGCGTCATTCTTTGTGGAGCCTTGGTAATCACCAGCTTCGTCTTCGACTTTGACCCCCCACCCCCCCAATCTCATATTTTCCATGCAAATTAAATGCAAGTTAGGACTTGATGTTGCATATATATTAAACTAAGTTAAAAAAATTTGGAATAGAAAAATACATTTCAAATCATCTTAAAGTGCGGATAGAGACGGGGCTTGGGGGAATGCTCCTTAATATATATATATATATATATATATGTAGATATGTTTAGAGTTGTATAAAAGTGTATAAAATAAAATAAAATTATAAAAGTAAATGTCTTGTAATTCGTGTAATGAGTGAAGAATTTAAATTTTACTGTCTCATAATTCGTGTTTGTAGAGATTTGTCAGATTTTATTTTTTTTTTATTTTGTTCCAAACAGAGCCTATATATACACACACACAAAAATTCTATTAATTATAGTTTCTTTAATTAAATTGTACATATAGAGAGAGATTTGTCTCTTTCCAAATAATTCACCTTTTTATTATTATAACTTATATCAATCATATTCCTAAATATTAAATACAAATAGCATTGTTGTTATCCTCTTACGTTGCTACTTCTCAACTTTTGGTGGCGTTTGAAGTTCTGAAAATATTTTTAAAAAATAAAAATTAGTATAAAATGATATGTGACAAAATTGATACACACTATTAAAATATGAGATTCCAAATTGATATTCACTCTAAGGCTCTATTTGAAGCTCCGAATTTTAACTAAAAAAATTTAAAAATTTCTTAAAATATTTAATTTTTATTTTACTGTATGATTTATGAACTTATAACTTTTTTTCAAATTTTATTGATTTTTTTACGCTCTAAACTGGCACTAAATAATTTCCAATTTAGTTCTTAGAAAAAAAATAAATAACTAAGAAAAGAAAGAACAGAGTTTGGAATGTAAATTGAGATCTTTTGAACCATGTAATAGTTTGAAATCAAAGCTAAGATTGGTAGCTAGAGGTGTTTGAACTACCTGGTACTATTACAAGAAACCACGAAGGCTTTTCGACCGTTACGATCTTCTTGTTAAACAGTCTCCCAAAGTTGATATCAAATCCCTAAATCTTTGGGATCTGTTAAGAAAAAAAACAAGTAACTAGAAGTCAAATAAAACTGACAATATCTTAGACATTTACATGTATGAATATTGACTTAGCTTCCTTTCGAGAATCTCAGGTGAAGTGGTTTATGAGCTAAATAACTTATCTACTTATTTGTAAAATTATTAAATTTATTTTCTTATATTTTAATTTTCTTTTAAATTTTCAAGAATAAAAATGTTAAATTAACATAAACTAAAAAATTAACTCAAGAAATTCACCTTTTTAGCTAGACAAAGAAAAGCCACCTATTTTACTTCTTAAACTAAGCCTTAGGCTTACAATAATAACAGATAGCTGGAACTACTAGCTACTAGTTTCTTTGTCTTTTTTTTTTTAAATAATTAAAGTTAACCTCTTACATTTTATAATTCTTTTATTTATTGAAAAGTAAAAATATCAAATTAATTAAAACCTAAAAAGTTAGTTACTAAAAAATTAATTTTTTTCTTTTTCCAAACACACAAAAAAAGACTAACTTTTTAATAGTCAACTAGTAGTTGCTAACTAAAAAAAAAAATTAAACTTTTTTACTTCCTAAATGAAGTCTTAACAGCGCCATGGAATTAATACTCTTTTTTTTTTTTTGTCTTTTAGTGTGTCCTGAACTTAGAACCTGTGTCATTTGGCATCAGGATTAAGTCCTTCTATTAAAACCAAATGGTTCACACTAAAATAAATCTAAAAATTCTTACTTAAAATTTGCAAATTTACTTTTAATGTAAACCTTTTGATTTTGATTGAAAGACTTATAACAACCAACAATGAGTGAGTTTGGAGTAAAATAAAGTGAGATAAATTGAGAGTTTGTATTGCGTGCAGTGAAAGAAAAAGTTGATATGATATAAAATTAATAGAGATTTATAGAAATTTTTGGAGTTTGTTTGCAAACCAAACTCACCCAAATTGTAATGTAAACCTTCCCAAATTCTAAAATACCAAACCATGAATGCACCATGCAGCCAAAATCATTTAGATCGGACCTCTTACATAATTTTTTAAACTTTTACCTTTTTAGCTAAAATCTAATTTTTCTACCATTCTATATATGTAATTTTATTTTAATTTCTTGATTTTTGACGAAGTTTCTTGAGGCCTAATTTAGATAATGAAATGGTCATTATTACATTTTTATTTCATTATTTTATTAAGTACGCTTCTTCAAGTACAACTTGTTGAAGGTTTGGCACACAAATAAAGATAAAAGAATAATAATTTTTACTAATTTTTTTTTAACTTTTGTGATTTTTTGCATCAAATAAAAAATTAATTTTTACAAAATTATTCAAATTTTTTTCACTTTTTCTAACTTTTTTAGCTTTTATAAATTTTTATTAAATATTCAAATAATCACTAAATTGTCACGTGTCAATTTTAAATGTAAAGTTACCTTTTCTTAAGGGCACAAAACGACCTCTTTACTCAAGAGAATGGTACGAAACTAGTACGTTTTGAGTGATAAAAAGTAAGATAAATTAAAATAAAATTAGATAATTTGAGAGTTTATAATTCGTACAGTGAGATAAAAAATAAAAAATTTTTAAAAATTTTTAAAATTTTTCAATATTTTTAGGTAAAGCAAACGGACCAAATAAAGGCCGGTACAGATCTACAAAAAGCACAAATACCACAATTTTTCCTACTCAACTGAAATTGCACTTAGACGCCGTATTATATTTTTGTTAAATTAAAAACTTTTCCCTCACGTGACCCACGTGTATAAAAGCAGTGTTCTACTCAAATAAAAATAATTTTAATTTTTTTAAAATTATTCAAACAAAATTTATTGGATTATCATAACTATTCTTAAAAAATTAATTTTATCTGAGAGAGATGAATGTTTTTTTTTCTTCCATTCAAATAATTATAAGTAACTTTTTTACGCCTAACTGGCTCTATTTTTACCAACTAACTGGTTCTCTTTTTACTAATGTGCATTTAGAGTAATAAAAAGTGAGATAAAAGGGTGTTTAATGGGCTAAAACTAATCAAAACATATCAACTTTTACCAATTTTTTGTACTTCTTCCAATTAAATTTTATCATGTATCACTTTTAAATCAAATTTTTGTATTTTTACTATACTTTTTTGTCAAATTTTTACCAACTAAACACCCAAAATGAGATAAAATGAAATAAGTTATGGACTCATAATTCGTGTAATGAAATAAAAAGTGAATAATTTTTAAATTTTTTTAATATTTTTTATCGTTTTTCAGAATTTTTTTGTCACTCAAGATAAAGTGAAAATCACCACCATCTGGGAGTAAGGTATCATTTGAGAACCGTGGACTATTTGACTTATATGAGTGGAATGACTTATTTGCTTATTTGTAAAATGATCAAATTTATCTTCTTACGTTTTAATTTTTTTTAAACAAAAATATTAAATTTATAAAAATTAAAAAAACCACCTAAAAAAAAAGTTATCCTTTTTAAGATACAAAAAGCGACCTAGTTTGCTCTCCAAGCCAAGCCAAAGTTTGAGCTGCTCACCTGGAAGGACACACTCTCTAGTCTGGCTGCTTTTTGACAATATTCTTCACTCTCTTTTAAGGAAGTCAAATGTTGGGGCCCACTTGTTGAGGTACTCCCCAACAAAACCAGTTAGACAGCACACAATACAAGCATGCCTTGGGATTGTCCACTCCTTTCTTAACTAAAAGGCATAAAAGTAATCCTGTCGCTCACATTTTTATTTTCTACTTTTCAATGTTTTTAAAAGAGAAATTTCTAACCTTTTTTACCCACCCCCAAAAAAAATGTTTGTTAGGGAAAATTACTTCACGCACCCGTTGGCATGTTCATTCTAATTTGAATGGATTTCTTGATTTGACCGTAATTTCCTTCTACTCCTCTTCTCCCACCTTTTTCTTTTCAGTAAACAAGTGACGGCTTAAGGTAAATTATATTCGCATGAAATGAATTTTTACTGAATTACGTGAAATACGACAGTTTTCACGTAGTATTTTTTTTTATCTTTTCGTAATTTATGCAATCAAATTCAAACGTATATAACTTAATGTTAAAGTATTCTATTAGAGTAATATATATATATATTTTTTTATTTCGTGATCTTATCTTTTCTAGTAATGACATTGACTTATTCTAGTTATTTTGTAGTTATATAATTATACTCAACCATAAGGCACCGTCAGGGAAGATTAGCCATTAGCATGTGTTAGTGGCTACTTCAATAGTGGTTGAACATTTTTACCGTCTTATATTTTAACATTCTTTTGAGCTTTTGAGGGTAAAAATGTCAATTTACCCTTACAAGTTAGCTATTTAAAAAAAAAAGTAACTTTTTTTCTTTCTCAAACATAAAATTAACTAATATTTTTAGCTAACTACTAGCCTAATTTTTTTTAACTACCATTAATGCATGCTAATTTTTTTAAACGGTGCCTAAGTATACTTTTTCTCACGAAGGGCATGTCCTCCTAGTCGGGAGTGGAGTGTCGTGCTCAGACGATTTCTTCTGGCCATAACATTGGTAGCTTTTGCAGTGACAACAAAACAAGAAAAATAAGAAAAAAAAATAATTTTGGATAAATTTTGATGTTTAGTATTTTTTTTTAAATTGTATTTTTTAAAAATAAATAGTAAATCAGTAGAATAATTTTCTCAAACCCATTTTAATGAACTCAAAATATCTCTGGACCCTTAATCTCTATCTCTCTCTCTCTTTTCAAATCACATTTTTTAGATATTAATAGTGGTAAAACCTTAGAAACAGTTTTTTCAAATCCGTTCTAATGGATTCAAAAAATCTCTGCATCCTTAATATCTCTTTCTCTCTCCAAATTGTATTTTTGGAGATGAACAGTAATAAACTGTTAGAATGATTTTCTCAAATCCGTTTTAACGGATTCAAAAAATCTCTGTACCCCTAGTATATATAGATATATATCTCTCTCCCTCTCTCTTTAAATCATATTTTTTGGAGATGAACATGGTAATCCATTAGAACGATTTTCTTAACTCCATTTTAACAGATTCAAAAAATTTTATCGCGTTTTTTGGAGACGAACTGTGGTAAATTGTCAGAATGGTTTTTCTAAATCCATGTTAACAGATTCAAAAACTTACGTGAGCTCAGGCCACGATGGTATTCGTTCAAAAGCTTTCGACGTAGAAATATGATTGCTAAAAAAAATTTTTGCACTCGGTTAACCTCATTTCAGATTTTCTATTTTTTTAATAAAATATTAAACTTTCTTTAAATTAGTGGAGGCAGGAGTATATAAATGTATAATAGAGAATTTTAATAACTTTTAGAGGTTGTTAGAATTTTATTTTGTTTTATGTTATTTTTGGCACACCAAATAGCACCATTGATCGTATGATTAGAATTTGGCCACGTGTCAAATTCATTTTTAGGACCATTAATTGTAAACTAGTTGGTTCGTTTTACAATTGAAAAGGGTAGTCGAGTTGGTTCGGATGACAGGCTAAAGGGCCTGGGACCAATAAGTCTCGAGTTTGACTTCTCTTGGGGCAATCCTTCCTCTAATTGTGGAGGGCCATTTAACAGTTTTCTCGGCTGAGCCGTTCAGTCAGGACTTGCTTAAACTAGTTTACCTCCTCGTGATTCTTTGCCGGCGAGGACTACGGGGCGGGTTTCACCCAGTGCGCACCCATGGGTAGCGGCTGCGGACTTTTCCCTAACCCCAAAAGAATGTAGTCTCTTAACTTATTAGTCTAATTTTATGAGAAGTTAAAAAAATAAAAATAAAATTTAATTTCATAACAAATTGATGTTAAGTAAAAATTTAATGAGTTGAATACATTTTTAACTGTTCAGCTCATTTCATTACTAGTACCGGAGCTGTCCCCCAACCCAAAGCCTAATCTCGTGAAGAGACAGAGAAAACCATCAAACAAGCCGTAACGGTGGACCGGCGCCTGTTGGAATTGCATTAGTACCAACCACTAGCTCAACTTGGGATTGTTGGGGTCCGATTTTTTTGTCCTGTTCGAGGTAATAAAAAATTTTAAAAAATGATATAAACATTAAAAAATTTTAAAAATTATTTATTTTTTATCTTACTATATAAATTATAAATTCATAATTTATCTCATTTTATCTCAATTTTTATCAGTATAATTTGTTTGCTTCCCTTCAGGGCCGGTTTAAATTTTTTCTTATGATTGAGGATTTAATTATAAGACACTCATGTGCCTTATTAGGAAAAATGCTACTGTATCAAAAATTTTAAGCACAGAAGTATGCAATGATTTTTTGTGATAAAATTTTATTTTAGTGGATAATTATTTAAAAGTTATTGGACAGAATAAATTTACGATAAAATTTTGTTTGTGTTTGAGTTTTTTTTTTCATTTTTTTTTTTGGTGAAAAAAATAGAAAGTATCATTAATATGATTTGTAATTAAGGATGTTAAACAAACTAATTAACTCCAGTTCAGTTTCTATTTGACTTATTAAAAACTCGTTCAAAATCAATTCATTATAAAATATGTTAAACTTGAATACAATTTGTAACTTATTTAGTTTTGAATTTCATCAAACTTGTCTCGGTAAATTTAAATTTATATAAAATAATCAAGATTCTCAGTCTTCATATGTACCAAAAAAAAACTCAAACTTTCTCTACCAAAATTTACCAAACACGTTAACTTCATTTCCACACAAAAAAATTGCCAACTTTTATCGAAAATTTTCAATTTTCTCTAATTTATTTTTAAGTTTTGTAAATTTTTATCAAACACATAATGGCCCGTTTGAAATAAGAAAAAACAAGATAAATTGAGATAAAATGTGGTTTGGAGTTAATTTTAGCGCTATTTTTTTCTGAAAAATCGCAAACCGTGGGAACGATTTTCTAAATCCATTCTCAGGGATTCAAAAAAATTCACAAAAAATAGCGACAATGGTACTCGTTTGAAAGCTCTCGACACGAAGAATATGATTGTATAAAAAATTTACACATTCGGTTAATCTATTTCCAGATTTTTTATTTTTTTAGCGAAATATTGAAATTTTTTTAAATTAGTTATGACGAAAAAATTACATGTAAAGGAGTTGTTAGAGATTTATAGAAATTTTTAGTGTTTTATCTTGATGCCAAACGGGGCAAATATGGGTATGTGCCAATATGTAGACAAAAAGTATCAAAAGTTGAAAAGATTTTACATACCAAACGGTCCCCCAAGCTCGCCTTGATTAAACCTCGCCTAAGCATAACAAATCAAACTTGAACATATTAGCGATTAGAATAAAATTTTTAAACTAAATTTAAATAATCAACTATTATGCAGTTCGAGTTGTTCGTAACTGTTTCATGATGGGATAACGCGATGGGCCGAGTGGATTACAGCCTTACCAGTACTCATCCAATTTAATAAGATGGGCCTATGGGCTTCAGACTATAGGTAAATGGGCTTCAACGTCATAAAAGTAATTACCAAAACAAAAAAAAACCTCATAAAAGCAAATTTTTATTTTTAATGGTCAAAATATAATTGCATCATTTTTATTTTTCAATACTCACTTATCCAAAAAACAAAAAAAAAATTAGAGTTTTTAACAAAAAAAAAGGAAAATATCAAAACAAGAAAAAACAGACTATTTTCTATTTTCTCATTTTGAGATTTTTAATAAATAAAATAAAAACAGAAAATAAAAAATAAAAAAGTAAACTAAATACCACTTAAATGTTTGGTGTATTTTTCAAAAAATATAAAAAAGTTAAAAATTTCGAAAAAAAATAGGTAAAATTGGAAAAAATTTGGTAAAAATTAGAGAAAGTTAAAAATTTTTAGTGTGAAAAAAATTAAAGATTTTTGGGGAAAGTTGGAGATTTTTTGTCAAATTCGGCACTCCAAATACAACCTGAGATTATTAAGGTCTGGGCTTTTTTGGGTCCAAATGCTGGGCCTGTTTTTACTTTTCTTGGTTGCAGCGTTTGGGCTTTGGGTCGTCACTTTTGGATCACATATCCGGATTTTCCCTCATTTAATGGACCAAAGATCGGTCACCAACTAGTCATTTGCAGGGTTACAAAAGTTAGCATACCCGCACGTAAGTCAATCAGCATAAATCGTTTTACCCATAAATTAGCTGCGTTTCTCGTTCTCCTAGGGTTTCTTCTACTAGGGTTTCCTGACTTCTCGGTCCTTTGCAGCTGAACTCGAAAATGGTGATTCTCTTTCTGTGATCTGTATTGTGAAAGCTTTCTTTAATATCTTTACCTTCTCTGCCTCTCTCATTGGTTTCATTTGGATTGTGGTTTTTGTGGAACAGCCGTCGCACAAGACCTTCATGATCAAGAAGAAGCTCGCGAAGAAGATGAGGCAGAACAGACCCATCCCTCATTGGATCCGTATGCGGACTGACAACACCATCAGGTCCTCTCTCTCTCTCTCTCGCTTTGTATATATACATACATACATTTACATATTAATGCATATTCAAGGATCTTGTACTTACATATATGTATTTTATGTTATAGGTACAACGCGAAGAGAAGGCACTGGCGCCGTACGAAGCTTGGGTTCTGAGGTGTTAGTGGAATCCCCCTTTTTACTTGAAGCTTGTTTTTTTATGCAATTTAGAGATATTTAGCTCTTGCGGACGAAATTGATGCCCGATTGATGTTTTGTACTTAGACGATATTATTTGTAAGGAACTCATAAGGAGTCCTTAATCGAAGACTTTGTTAATGGGTAATTAGCGTTTATAGTAATTTGGTGTGCTGGTATTATTCATGTTCTACATTGTGTTTGGCATTGGCTTTGTTGTTTCTATCCCCATTTCATAATGATTTGGAATGAATAGTTAAGCATGTTTGCTTATGTTGATTCATTGATATTTGATTTCATTGGAATTGGGAATTCAGTTAAACTATTCATTTTTAGAACATTGCTAGGAATTTTAGGAAGTAATTATTTGTCAAGGCATTGGTTGGATGACACTAAATGCACAACACTGTCTTTAATTTAGTGAGCCAAATGTGGTCTTACTTGGGGATTTAGGGCATTAAGGATATCTCCATCAGCTTCCCTACCATAGGAAGTTTTCTATAATAGGGAAAGAAATGATCATTTTGTGGACTCCAGCAGATTTCTCGCTTCCATAAGTTGGGGGGGTCAACCAAAATAAATCCCACATTTTAGGATCAATCTAGCTTTCCTAAACTATTATTTTATATTTTTCATTTTTATTTAAATTAAACTTATAATTGACATTGGAAAGGAACCTCTTTGAAAACAAAACAATAAAGAAAGATTTAAAAATGATTACTTTAATGTAAGGGGGGATGATTTAAGGAAGTTACTAGAGAGTCAATTAAATAGGGAAGTAGTATTTTTTTTAATATATTTTAAAGAATTTGTTTAGGAAAGCTGTTGGAGTTGTAATAACAAGGGAAAAAAAGGGAATTAAGAGTTGGTTAAATTAGTTAAACACATGCTTTAATAGAAGTTAATTCATTAACTTGATGTTCGATTGAACGTTGCACTGTAATCAACCATGTTTAGGCACCAAATGTTTACTGCCACTTACTGATGTCTTCCTATTATCTCTTGGACTCTCACAACACATCCGGTTGAGGAGAGAAAAAAAAAATTCATTTTTTTTTCGTTCTTAGAAATTGAAAAATGGTGGCCAAGCCCCGTGTCACTCACGTTGGAAGGCTGATGAGCTGGTTAAATGGGCAAGCTTGCTGATTAGGTAACTGGGTTGGATTTTGGGTGGTTAGCGGGTTCCAACCCCCGTGTGGCCTATCCTAGCTAGCCTTAGGGTTAAAGTTCCCAGCACAGTTGATCAACATCCAGGCTAGTAGCACTATCACGAAGATAGTGGATATCTGCTTTTCCTTTGCAAAGTAGAGATGTGCTAGCCTTTTTTGTTGTAATGGGTCTGTATGGATTACATTCGAAATTGAAATGTTGTTCATTTGGTCTTGATACATGTGATTCCTAAGATTTTTTTTCCCTCTATTGTTTTTGGTGGGAGGGGGCTACTTGAAGGCTAAGAAGCATGAAATACCAACAAGGGATCCGTGTGCGAGTCATACTTACAATGAACTTGCACACAACACCCGTCTCGTTTTCTTTCTTGGAATGCATTTTCTTAGCTTGAACGCATAGGTGTTGATAGAGATATTGAACGCATAGGTGTGGATGGAGATATTATGCCAACTGCACTAACACCACAATCATTCCATGTGGAAATTGAGCCTCATAAAAATTTCCATATGAAGGGATGGATTGGAAATCTTTCCTTCATGTGGTATAATGAATGTTGTGTTGATCTTGTGTAATTGTTTCATGCTAACTTGCTTCCCTTTTATTGTTTATGACATTGTCCATGTATGGCATTCACGGTTCATATTTTCTGAACAATAGCCAAATCCCTAGCTGGTTTTGCAATAGCATGTTATCATCTTTTTGTGTCAGTTGTATCAGTATGCAATTTTCATTTGTTTATGTTTTTGCCTTTTAGCTTTAGGTGTCATGCAACCTTATGTTTCCATATGGAAGATGCCTCTGTTCATCGAGTTTTAAAGTACTGGTATTTTTTTAATTTCTTGATGTCACTTGGGATTTTTTGAGTTATTGATCTTTGTACTTTCAAAATATTTGCCATTCATTGTTAATATATTTTTTTTACTCTTCTCTTATCATGTTTGATGGAATATGATGTTTTGAACTCATAAAATTGTGATTCCGCCTATTTCAGAAATTGTAAATATACTGGCAATCGGTGACATGGTTCCTTTTTTTCAGGAGTTTTTTTTTTTTTTTTTTTGGTTGAAAGTATGGACTTGATACTTGGGTCTTTTTTGTAATTGGATTTGGGTCCTGAACTTGCCAATTATGATTTTTATAATTACACTCCATATTGGCTATCACTTTTTAATATTAGCTTTTATGATTTATATTTTTGCCTTTGCTAATTTGGCTTGTATGTCTTTCATTTTGAAAGAAAGAGCTCTAAAAAGTTTTTGGCTTTTTACAATTGGAAGTTTGAGAATGTGCGTTGAAGATGATCTAAACTTGCAGTTGTGTATGTATATTTACATATTTCTCCGAGTCTGAAGTTGACAGTTCTCACATGGAGTAGCCCATGTGGGGAGTTCATATTTGTAGCTCTTGGGATTATTTGTACATATTTGTGTCTCTAGGATTTGTCTCTTCGAAGGGTATCCTCAAAAAAAAAAGGGGGGGGGGGTTGGTTTCTCATGGACATACTTGTTGGAATCTTGGATTCTTTATTTAGTGCTTTAGGAGGGCATAAAAAAATTTCCATTGTATTAATGTTTTTAACTCGTAATTATTTTGTTGGTGTCAAATTTGATGTTGATCATTCCATAACTCGAATTCCAATTGTTAAAAGTCCCAGCTATCTCTAATTATTTGTGTTTGCTCTTATGAAATGTGGACTCACACTTTTTTTTTTGGGGGGGGGGGGGGGGGGGGCTTTTATTTAATAGTTTGTGAATCACTCTCTGGTATCACGATTTGTTTGTGATTGCAACCAATGAAGGCTTGCTTGAACATGACTATACTTGTTTGTTCTGTCGAAAACCACAGCCTTACCTGATGTTTCCAACAACGTCATGCAGCTCTTTTATTTTTGTGAACTACATAGCCATGTCTAGCCATTATCATTTCTGCTCAAAGAATATGAAAACTTACCTAGGCTTGGATATATTTTTTTTTTTTTCTTTCAATTAAAGCCGTGAAGATGGAAAATTGTGGTACCGATTATTAAATTGAGGATAGTTATGCTAAAGTTTAGATAATTATGCAATTTGGTTGGAAATTGGGAATTGTTTTGTAATTATGAAAAATAGTTTACCGAGGGTTTAAATGAATGAGTTGTGGAATTTTGCAGTCTAGTCGTATTTTTGGTTACCCCCCTTACCCGCGCGTCGTTTCAGTGTTGAGATAGGGATGGAGGAATTAACAGTGCATGTGTGTGGAGTTGGATATGAAATAGTATTTAATTTTTAATTTTTATTTTATACTTGATTATTTTATCATCAACTTGCAAATTTAGAAAATAAAATGAATTTAAAAAAAAAGCATTTTAGAGTTGGTAAGAGTAAATAAAAGTTATATATTGAATAATTTGAGACGTGCAATTAGTATATTATTCTTAGTAGTTTTTTTTTTTTTTTTTTAATTTTGTAAAAACTTAAAGCATTTATTTTTTATTTCCGCATAATCATTATTAAAAATGTTATTATTACTCTAAGATTTTTATATGACACTTAAATTTAGCGTGTCTAACAATTATTAATTTGTTAAAAAAAATAGTAGTTATAAATTATTTATCCAGTGCTTTTAAATTACACTTTTGCTATTTTTTTTCTACATTAATACTTCAAAATATTTAAATATTTTCATTAAGAAATTAATTATATATTTTGTATATAATATTTAAATTATTATCTATTTACACTTCAAATTGATTGTATATAATGCTTGATTTTCAAATACGGTGTTCATCAGTGAGGCGTAAGTGGGTGAATTAGTTTTGTTGTGAATTCTATTGTGTTGGAATAATCGTTAAATTAGTGAGGTATTGATAACAGTAATAAGTTGGACGGACGAAGGTTATGTTTTTGGAACTACCATACTACTAACCTACCTACCACAAAATATTCAAAGCTTGCAACGAGCAGTACAAATTTTGATTCCCTATTTCCAAACACATTCTATTTGACTGAATCTAATAATATAATAAAGTAAAAAATATTTATCAATTAATTATTTTTTATTTCTTAACACACAATTTTTTTTTAATTTTCTATCACAAGCTAAATATGAGAAATACTTTTGAATCCTTTTTTTTTAATTTATTGACAAAATTTTAATCAACATAGCATTAGAAAATATAAAATGGTTTGAAGAAATTCATTTGCTAGTTTTTGAAATGATTTTTAAAATATTTATTTTCACTTTATTTTTGGTAAATAAGTTCGGCTTATTTAATTTATACCTTAATTTTGTTTTATTTTAAATATTTATTTTTTAATATGAATAACATACTTAAAAATATTAAATAAAAATAAATTTAACAAAAAAAAAATCAGATGAAAAGGGGAAAATTATAATTAACGGGGAGTCAGCTCCAAATCCGCCGAGTGGAAGACAACGAGAAACACCTGAAATAAACGTTGTGGCAGTCACTGGTTTCCCTTGCCCGCCCGTTCTCTCTCTCTCTCTCTCTCTCTCTCTCTCTCTCTCGACCAACCGACCGACCGACAATCTTAAACCATAGAGTGGATCCAGATCGATCTGAACATCGCTTTCGCTCTCTCTGTCTCTCCGTCGCGCCGGCATCTTCTCTCCGCGGCAAGCTCTCTCTCTTTCTCTCTCTCTCTTTCTCTCTCTCTCTCTCTCTCTCTCTCTCTCTCGATCTCGAAAATTCAATCAGGTCACAATCATCTATTTTGATTCACTCATATCATTTCTTGATTTCTCCAATTTTCGCAATTCCATCATAACGATTGATTTTCTGTTTCTGTATCCGGTACAGATGGCTTCAACGATGCTATCTCTCGCCTCACCTTCAACTTCACTCGCACTTCAGGATAGTTGCAAGGTTAGTAACAATTTGTGCAATTCTCTTTCCTCTTTCCCTGGGGGAAAGTACCAAAGTGCGGATTTGAATTTCGGCTGTTGTCTTGCTTTTGTGTTTACCATTGACTTAGTTGAAGATTCGATTCAGCTTCGCTTCACTTGAGAGTTGGGGCGTTACGTTGTTCGGGATCGCAATTGCGAAGCGAATTTGAGATTCTAATATTTTCGTTCTTCGGCAACTAAAGTAACAGAGCATTTTTAGGATGTAAAGTAAATCACGCTATTTTTATTTTCTTTGAACAGACGAAATTGAAGCTGGGGGTCTCTGATCATGCTACTTTCTTGGGGAAGGAGAAAAGAAATGCATTCACGGAGAACAAGGTCATTATTGACTGTTTCTGCCCTCGTTAGTGTAGATTTAGCAGCTTTTATCTTTTGTTTATATATTTTATGCATTTTGTTTAGTAGTTTTGAAAATTTACCGTCTTGATTCTGTTTGTTTTGTTCTAATCATGCACAAATAACCCTAATTTAGTTTTATGGGTTATTTTACAATCGGGGTTGAATTTGATTCCCAACCTTTATTTGCTTAATGAACTTTGTGTTGTTCTCTGACAGTTATCCATTTCTCTTGGTTACCTGTACGGTTTATCTGCTCAACTTTACCAAATGTACTTATTTCTACTTGTATTATTTTAAATATTTACACTTTATGATTAAGTCACTAAAATATATTTGGTTGGTGGGAAGGGTACCAGAATCATAGGATTAATCCCTATGTCAAGACAACGTAACAGCATACCTTTGTGTTAACCTGCAAAATGCAATGTTCCTGATTTCTGCAATATTCTGATCTTTCTATGGGGACTCATTGGTTGGTGGTTAGTGCTTTCTGTTCTTGTCAACCAATAGGAGATCATACCTTAATACCATAATGCATTACATCAGTCATTATTTCTTAATACATTGCATTAAGGTGGTTTCTTCCTCTATGAATTCAACATTTTGAACTTCAATGTTTTATTAGAAGTTAAATGGTCTGGAAATGAAGTTAGTTCCTGAATTATAATTTTTCTATTTCTTGAATTAGTTCCTAATGATTCAATGAAATTTAAGTAATTGGATCATTGTTCCCTTTTTTTTTTTTTTTTTCAATCAGTTGTTAGCTTTAGTGGAGATATGGGGATTGGCGGGTGGGATGGGGGAGGTGTCAGGACCAGTTTTTGAAGGGACATGGGTTCCTGTCTTACTCATCAAAACAAGAAAGGAAAGGATAGTTTTTATCTCTAGGAGATACCTGTATAGTTTACCAATGAAAACGTGAGCCCTTAGGCAACAGACTATAACTCTTCATTAACTCGTATGCATATATTTGTTTTTTCTTCACTGTGTTCTCCTTTCTCATTATGGGTTTTGATAAATTGGGGGTAGGCCAGATTTATATAGTTTATCCTCAGATGTGATTTTTAGTTATATTTGTCCTACAGCCCCGTGGTCGGATAACTATGGCTGTTGCAGTCAATGTTTCTCGTTTTGAGGGTATAACAATGGCTCCTCCCGATCCAATTCTTGGAGTCTCCGAAGCCTTTAAAGCAGACACAAATGAAATGAAGCTCAACCTCGGAGTTGGGGCCTACCGAACAGAAGAGCTTCAACCTTATGTTCTTAATGTTGTGAAGAAGGTTAGCTTTTGTCTGTCAATTTGTTGGTGTAATGTTCCATAAAATTACTATATTTAAAAAAAAAAAACCATGGAATTACTATGGTTCTGGACCTTCTGGTGCCTTCTATATGTGATCTTCCTATGAAGTAGGCTTGTTAGCTGATTTCTAGTTTAATCTATTATTTGACAACCAAATTATCACGTACCATTTAATGTTGTAGGCAGAGAAGCTCATGCTGGAAAGAGGGGAGAACAAAGAGGTAATGTGTAGCACTCAGGACTGGAATGACATTGGAGTCTGTCTTGTCTTTTTTAAATATCCTACTAACTTCTAAATTATCATCCATAGTATCTTCCAATAGAAGGTTTGGCTGCATTCAACAAAGTAACTGCAGAATTATTATTTGGAGCAGATAACGCAGTAATACAACAACAAAGGGTATGTGTGACTATAAATGTCTGCTCCGTAAAAGCCAAAATCTGTAAGCATTTGCCTGTCCCAGTCAAGGAGTCTTTTAATTTACTATTATTATTGTTTTATCCCTTCAGGTTTCTACTGTTCAAGGTCTTTCAGGAACTGGTTCTCTTCGACTTGCTGCTGCACTCATAGAACGATATTTCCCTGGAGCAAAAGTTCTGATATCATCCCCAACTTGGGGTGAGTTTCTCACTCAAATATTTTAGATTTTTCTGAAGGGCTAGTAATTGAAATTTAAAATTAATTTTCCAGGTAACCACAAGAATATTTTCAATGATGCTAGAGTTCCTTGGTCTGAATACCGCTACTATGATTCAAAAACAGTTGGCTTGGATTTTGATGGGATGATATCAGATATAAAGGTATTTTGGATGCAACACAAACTTGATGGACTCCACCAAATATTTAATAATTTAATGTCATTATTAATTAATAACATTATTGGATGATATTTGGAAATTTTAAAGGTCACCAACTCTTCACAGTGTTTTATTAAACTGTTATTTTTTCTCTTTGTAATATCTCTCTCTCCAGGGTCCATGGCCGCTCTCTGCTTGATAAGGTTACTGTTCAACATGTCAGTGCTTATAGAATTTATTGATTTTGTCTCGAATGACCAGTCACTTAACTTTTTTTTTTATTTCCTTTTCAAAAAAAAAAAAAATTTATGTATTGTCACTATTTTTCAACTTCATGATGGCATTCATCTCTTTTTATGTATTCATGCCTTTGAATAGTAAGCGCTTTAGGTTCCTAAAATGTAAACTGTACCATAAAAATTTGGGTCTGACAAATTTGTTTATATTTCCTTTGACTTAGGTAACTAGATTTTATTCTTTTGTGGTTATATAACATGCATGTGTGAATGGTGTGTCTTCAGGAAGCCCCTGAAGGATCTTTTGTGTTGCTTCATGGCTGTGCTCACAACCCAACTGGCATTGATCCAACCGCTGAGCAATGGGAAAAAATTGCTGATGTCATTCAAGAGAAGAATCATATCCCTTTTTTTGACGTTGCTTACCAGGTATTGCTGACCTCTTCCCACTTCTTTTAATTCTATCTTTACCTTTTCCTGAAGTAATATGGTTTGCTTGATAATAAACTTCTAAGTTCCAGAATCTGCATAGATTTCAGGCCTCTAAAGTGAGAATTAATTTATGAATACTTCTAGATGTAAAGTCTATAATATTATTATATGTACATGTAATAAAATGCATATTGATCAAAGGTACAGATGATGAAGAAAATCTAAAGAATGAACTTTTATCCATAAGCATCACATCTAGGAATTGCATTTTACAAATTTGAAAGAAAATTGGTGTTACAAGTTCTTTAAAAACTCATTCACTACTGAATTCAAAGAATTATGAATTTTGAATTTGAGGCTACATTAGCCACATAGGAGTGGAATGGGTTGGGATTGGAATAACCACTTCCACTCCCTTATTTGATTGCCAAATAGAATAACATGGAATGGATGACCATTCCATTCCATCCAATTGTTTGTTTGAGACAATTTAAAAATGAAAATGTGTGTGTGTGTGTGTGTGTGAGAGAGAGAGAGATTTTAAATGTTGAAATGCAGTAAAAAAAAAATTAAAATAGAGAAACTTGTGTCTCTTTCCCTGGCTTCTTTCTTGATGGTGTAGATTTGGCTGTTGGTGGCTAGACTTGGGGGTTGGGGACAGGTTTTGGAGCTGCTGGTGGTGGTTGGTAGTTGCTACAACCTTTGATCTCTACCTTTTTCTTTCCTTTCTTCTTTAATCTCTCAATTCCTGTTGATTTGGGAATAAAAATGTGGAGATGGCCATTCCCTTCTGAGAGAGTGCGAATATCTTTTCTTTAAGTTGTGGTACCAAGTGGGAGTGGACATTCTATTCTAGACTATTCCCTTGTACCAAATGTGGTGTAAAGACTTTGCACTTCTAAATTCATAGCTAACCCACTAAAATTTATGAAGAGCCTATACACGAAGTAAGGCAAACAACCACTTCTGGATGACCCTTGCAAGGAAGGACTACTAAAAACTAACGCTTGAACATGTATGATCCCAGAAAGCCTCACCTTTAAATCACGCAAATTTTCAATTTTTTTTGTTCTTTTCCTGTAGGGGTTTGCTAGTGGAAGCCTTGACGCTGATGCATCATCTGTGAGGCTGTTCGCTGGCCGTGGCATGGAGCTTCTAGTTGCTCAGTCATACAGTAAAAATCTGGGTCTTTATGCAGAAAGGATTGGAGCAATCAATGTTCTCTGCTCATCAGCAGATGCTGCGGCAAGGTACAGTCAACTATCACATTCTCAAGCATCTTGCAATTAGCTATTTCTCTCCATGTGGAACATACCACCCTGTTTTTATGCGTGTCAGATCTTGTGCTAGTATAACTCTGTTAATTTATTTCATTTGGGCTGTGTTTGTTTTTGTGGAAGAAAAAAGGAAAGAGATTGGGATTCAAAATTACATTTCTTGTCTGTGGCTGGCGGAAGGTAAAGGGGGAAAAGTTTGGAATTGAGAAATAAAAAAAATAAAAATTAATTAATTGAGAAATGCTTTTCATTTTCTATTATTTTTAATCCTGTATTTTTTAACAATTTTCCAACAATGTAAGACCATGTATTCAGGATTTTTTTTGTTTCCTCCTTCGTTTCCTTTTCCTCTTCCTTTTTCTCTTCACTTTTTCTTTTTCCTTTTCAAATCTTGATCGTCTTTTGGGACTGCAAACCCATGTAGGGTCCTATCAGGGTCAGTAGCACATGTCATTGGATTTGCTTTTTTCCTTTATTTTTCCCCCTGGCTTAATAATGATTTCCTTGTCAGTTGCCTTAATAGGGTATTGACTCCTCACCCTGTAGTTTTTGACAAAAGCATTTTTGAAAAATGTGAAAATTTTGAGATCCACCTTCCCAGAATTAAATTATTAAGTCTAGTTATTTATATTTATTTTTGTTATCATGCACTTGTTATTTGTAATTCTAGCTTGTTCATGCATATGGAGTAACAGAAGAGGATCATCAATATGGGACCATTATGTGATCTAATCATGCTAATAGTAACAGTTATTTTATTATTGTCATCGTCATGTTACATGCTCTTAATTCTAGTGTTTACTCCTTGACTTCAAACACTAGATGCTAGTTGACTCCAATATTCATATTAACTCTGCCATATTTTTTGTTTTCTCGACAAAGATTTAACATAAGGAGCAGCAATTTCAGCTCCCAATATTTGTCATCCACACTGAACATTAGTAGAGGGAAGTTCATTGAGATGAAATTGCTTCCATCTCCTTAGATTTCTTTTCCTATTTGATCTCTTATTCATGACATTCGTCTTTGATAACAAAATTATGCTTTTGATTCAGTTCAAGTTGACAAAGTGACCACAATCTTACCAGTTTCCTGAATACCTCATGTCACATTCGACCATCATAGCTAAAACAACTTACCAAAAAAAATCATAGCTAAAACAAGAACCCAGTTTCAATACCATTTTCCACACAATATTTTCTGCAAAATTATGTAGCCTGAGTCATATGACATGAACTCCAAAGTCCTTGATCAAATTTTCTCCTCGCAATAAATTCCACTCTCTGGTTATTCTCATCATGGTAACAACCAGTGCTACCGTAGTCAAGATTTTTTTGTTTTTAAATTATTATGAGAACCATAGTCAAGCTTTTTTACTGGTTCCTAGTTCAAATGAAAATAATATGTCAGTGATAAGAAGTATCTTTTAACAGTTGACCCTTGGTTCTTTCCTCTCTCTTAACCTCGAATCAAAGTCAAGAATTGATTGATTGCCACAAAGTTTTCCATAAATCTCTGAAAATGAAAGATTTTTTTGCAATTTAAGAAGCATATTTAACTGGCATATTTACTTATAAAAAAAGGGGGCCGGATTTGAAAGAGAATTTAACTTATTTGTGTTGCACTTTTTGTGCAAAGATAATTTTACTCCCAGCTTTGCACAAGAATACATCACGACATCACAAGATATAAGCAATTCCCTAGTAAAACATTAACGGGAAAACTCTGTATGTGTACTCCTTGATGGAAAAGGTGCTAGATAAAGTATTAATTTGTTAATTGACAATAAACAAGTACACAGAAGGCTAAGAATTAGTGTTCAGTGCTGCATCATGACTTGAAGTGCTATTTTTGTCTATGCAAAAATGACCTTGTTTCTAAAGAGTGGATAAGCAATAATATGGAGCAGAAATAGCTGCTTCTATAACAAAGCTAAGTTAGCTTCCTTATAATGTGCCCTGGCTGCAACATATATACTTATCTTGAATCTCATGATGAATGGTTAACGATTAGCAAGATTTTATGTTGATAATTCATATATTTTCTTGCATACAGGGTGAAGAGCCAACTGAAAAGACTTGCTCGACCCATGTACTCAAATCCACCAGTTCATGGAGCTAGGATTGTTGCCAATGTTGTAGGGAATCCAAATCTTTTCAACGAATGGAAAGAGGAGATGGAAATGATGGCTGGTAGGATAAAAAATGTGAGAAAGAAACTATTTGATAGTCTCTCTTCCAAGGACAAGAGTGGGAAGGATTGGTCGTTTATCCTCAAGCAGATTGGCATGTTCTCTTTCACAGGCCTGAACAAAGCTCAGGTAAAGAATCCTTAGAACTTTTACATCAGCTTCTGCATAGTTTTTAAGTACAACAAGTTGCACCAAACAATTCCTGGTTGCTGAAAATCATAATTCTGCCATCCATTCAAGTAATGTAAAATCAGTCGTAAGCAATGTGCAACAGTTCACGGTACAGTTTTAGATTTCCATAGCCTATTTTTTTCTACAATTGTTTCTCCTTTTATGTAATCAGAGCGACAATATGACAAATAAGTGGCACGTCTACATGACCAAAGATGGAAGAATATCCTTGGCTGGATTGTCATCGGCCAAATGCGAGTACCTTGCAGATGCCATCGTTGACTCATTCCATAATGTCCAATAAACAAGGTGGATAGTGGGATTCATACTAGAGCAAGCCATTGGAATTTTTGGTGAGCTCATCGTTTACTGTCAATTATTGAAGACAATTTTCCCAAAATCTTGTAATAATGCATTTCTGTTGTGTCTGAGGAACTAGTATTTGAAGTTCTACATGAGGCAATATTTTCACCTGAACTATATTACCCGAAACCACATGTTATCTAATAAGAAGATTTTGACTTCTTGCTGCTTTGCTTCTTGTAGCTTGTTGGGTTCTATCTGGCTTGAACTGCGTGGCTCTCTAGTCAATTTGTCTTCCTAGTACTCCCTGACTCTGGCCTCATTTTTTATTTTTTTTTATTTATTTTTTCTTTTTTATAAGAATTTTGTGTTCCAGAATGGTTGCCAATGACTTGGAATTTGGAAGGCATAAAAAGGCGTGAGGAATGCAGTGCGTGCACTTTGGGGTGTTGTACCCTCTCAATCCTGGATTAGTCAGGATTCGTAAAAATGTACGACTCATGCATTCTAGTTTTTAATTAAATTGTTTGAGAATACAGTTGTCTAATTCTGGGTTGCCCTTCATAAATCCGAGTAAAGAAATAAATAGAATTTCCGCTTGTCACCTTCAGGTTATTGTTCAATTCCCATTTGTCAATGTGTTTATAAAATTATTTACATTAAGAACCGCATAGCTTGAGGGTTGAGGAAGATGATGGATTTCCATTCACCAACAAAATGGCCCAAATTATTAACAACTAATTTTACAAGGTTGGATTAAAGCAAAGCATGATATATGGCTTCAAAGCCTGTGAGAAAGTGGTCCGAGTGTGCCTCCAAGCTCCGCAGGAATCAGAGGGACCAGGGAATGCAAAACGTCTGTAATCAATGGACGATAACTTGGTTCTGGCTGCACGCACAGCACAGCTACAGCAGCAACCTACACAATCACCGCCAATTAATACAATAATATTAATTGCACTTCCATTTAGTTAGAGAGAGTATACTCGTAGCCTTATGGTTGACTCATTGAGTTATATGCCTAAACAACCAAGGCTTTATCAAGAATCCATGACGTACCATGGTTAATTAGAATGTAGTAGGTTGGTTCGCAAGCTCACTTCTTGCCAAACACTTCCGAAGTCAAATTGGTATATCCAACCCAGTTCATGCAGAGTCGGTCACCTCACCCACCGCACAACAAATTTTTATTTTTTTAATTTTTTTTAATAAATCTTAGTTTGACCCCTTCAAAATTTAAAAATATTTATCTGGGTCCCAAAACCCGAAATTAAATTTTGTGATTCAATGATAAAATCAGAATCCAAAAAAAGGGGGGGGGGGGCTTTGGATCGGTCTGACACTGTTTTTAATTTGCATAGATCCATATTGCAGCCCCTAGTACTTAAAAATAGAATATGGGAAGCTATAAGTGTACTGAGTTAGTTCACAAACTTGGGATAGGTGCTTCAGATCCATTGTGTTTCTGATCACAGGATCCACCATGTTGGGAAGTTTTGATCTGTCAGTGAGCTGAGGCATGGCCTGCAAAAATATCATAAACATTAGAGATCACAGCCTTTGAGCTTCCAAATTTAATGTACTTCATCCAAGTTCAATATATATATATATATATATAGCATGGAAAATAAGAAAGATTTGTCAAAATGATAGGAACTTTTGAACTTATCATTTTAATTGAAAGGACTCTGATATGCACTGTAATTACAAAATTACCACTGATATAGGCAAAGTAGCATGAGGTTAAGAACAAAGGTATATATACCCATGTGACAATGGACTGGCATTGAGCTGGTCCCAGTTTTTCTACAGGCTTTCTTCCCAGCAGAAGCTCCAGAAGCACAACTCCAAAAGCATAGACATCACTTTTATCAGTCAATTTACCTATAAAAAAGAGAGAGAGAGAAAGAAAGAACAGTCAATTTCTTCAAATTTTCCAACAATGCAAGAATTGATCTACAAATTCGCCAATTAAACGTTCTGAATGGGGGCACTGAGCTTCATGTGAGACTAGGAGACATCATTTGGAGAAATCTCAATAACTACTGCGGATCATCCCCCATAAAAATTTCAGCACATTAATGAATAATGATATTAGATTTCTAAGATGTTAATAAACAGATTAGGAAGCACACAGGGGTAGACCCAAGATTTATAATCAATGAGAGCAAAATTACATTTTCAAGGTAAATAGGAGCAAAAATTAAAATATAATGGGGGCAACACATGGAGAAAAAAATATAATTTATAAGAAAAATAGCAAAATCAATAAAATTTTAGTGTAATTTTCCAAATCAGTGCTAGGCCTTGTTTGTGTCCACCCACGGAAGCATATGTGGTTCCATTCATTTCAAGGCCTACCACAAGCATGACAGCACAAGTTCTCTGAATATAATTTCACACATTTATTAGTCCAAGTACTATGCAGTGACAATACATGTGATGTGCTCGAGGTTACTTAATCTAAGAGTCTACCAACTGAATATGATTATCAAAATCGAGAGATTCTTCCAAAGCATGATTGGTGCGGTAGAAAAGGGAAAAATGGGGGGAAATTTACCATTCTTGAAAGAGACTGAAAATCAAGTATGTGCATGAAAGTAAGGAAGAAGAAAAAGAAGGAAGTAAATTTCTCCGTCACATACCATCTAATAGATACTCGGGGGCTACATAACCCAGGGTGCCCGAAAGCTTGATGTTGTTCTTGTTTTGGGTTCCATTGGTTATGGCTAGACCAAAATCCGAAAGCTGAATCCAAACAATAGAGAGAGATACAGAAATTTAGAAAAAATTTAAGCAGAATACAGATAAAAATAAAAAATAAAAAAGCAGTAATTTTAAGGGATATATAGATCAGAAAACTCATAGTCACTCGTAGTCCTTTAACTTTATATGCTCTTCTTACCTTGGCATTGAAGTTGGAATCTAGAAGAATGTTAGATGATTTCAGGTCTCTATGGATCACCGGTGGGTTGCAGTGCTCATGCAGATATTCTAATCCTCTGTTCAAACACTTGTAAGTAAATTAATCAGCACCAATAATATGAAAAAAAAAGCATAGAATTAACCTTATTGGATTTGACAAACTCACCTTGCTATGTCAAGAGCAATTTTCATCCGAAGATGCCAAGTTAAAGCTGATCCATGAGAAGATCCTGAAGACAATGAAGTTCCAAGATTTTCATTCTATTTTTAGAGTTCCTTATAGCTAAAGAACCAGAAAAAGATAAGAGCATTTCTACCATGTAACTGGCTTTCCAGAGATCCATTAGGCATCAGTTCATAAACAAGAAGCCTTGTTTCATCATGAATGCTATAACCTAAGAGGGAAATTATATTCGGATGCTGAATTTTACTCAGCAAATCCACCTCGGTCTGTAATCCCAGAAAGACAATTCATGAACAAAATAAGGTCACATCATCTAATCCTCTTGAAATTGAACAAGTATATATATATATCAAGACAGAAATCACCTCAAATTCTTTTATGGAATCCTGACTTCCACCATCTAGTCTCTTCACTGCAACTAGGAGGTTGTCATCCAACCGAGCCTTGTAAACACGCCCGAAACCGCCCGCGCCCAAAATATTTCCATCTTGAAAATTTTTTGTCGCGGTTTCGAGCAACTTATAATCCATTGCAGATACAGCATTTTTGCTACAACGTGTCTTCATGAAATTGTATTCACCCAGAAAGGAGGCTAATGAAAGCCCTTTCAGGTAACCTTCAAAAATTTATGCACAAAACAAAGCAGAGAATCTCAGAGAAAGGAAATAATTGATGTAAATTCAGAGTCGGCCACAGATTTGATGAATGAAAAATGAAATGGGTATCACTGCAAATAAATTTAATTACCTGAGCTATATGCATTTTTCTGGCGGGATTTGAGTGAGGTCTTTCTGTGATAAATCCACAAGCAGAATATAGACAATAGGATTGCACCCAGCGCAGCAGAGGCAAAAATGAGAGCTATAAGCAATTTTTTATTTGAATCCATTTGGTGGCGGTGGTCTTCGCTTCCCACTTGATTCCCTGATTACACGAGCAATTTATAGAAGAAAAAATTAAGTCAAAGTGCTCAGCTTGGGAAGAAATTGGCAAGAATCCCAAAAATGGTAGAAAATAGTGGTCTGAGAATGGAAAATATTGAATGTTAAAGAGAGAAGGGGGGGCGATGATTTGCATTACATTATAACCCAATGATTATTAGACAGAATCATCAAAAAATTACTTTTTAGTCCAGTGCATTAAATGTTGTAAATATGGTGGTGGTTCTGACTTAAAAGAGTTTGAATTTTGAAAAGTTTAGATTGCTGCAATACCCATCTGGGAAACAACCTATTAATGAAATAATGTTCATCAGAACTTGTGAAAGCAAAACCAAAACCCAAGTGGGGAGAGAGAGAGAGAGAGTACCCGGAGAGAAGGCAGCCATTGATGATAAAATTGTAAGAGTGAGATGGACCGCTGGTGAAGGAACAGGAGCAGATGTAGATGATGAAACAGGAGGATCTAGTCTGGCATCAACCTCAGGTAAGTGAAAACTCCAAATGGGTCCATGCACCAGAACCGCAAGGACAAGAAGAAGCTTCATTTTTTTTATTTGCTCTCTCTCTCTCTCTCTCTCTCTCTCTATGGTGAAGCAGACATGAAGCAGAGAAATCTGAAGGGTGGCCTAAAAGATGAAGGGGCCAAGGAGATAGATAGGCTTACATGTTTTTGGCTCTTCCTATTAGTGTGTTTGCTTTGCCAAAGACAAAAGGGGAGAGAGAATAAGAAGAAGACACAAGTTAGCTATTTATTACTGGAGAGAGTAGTTGAATGTGAACACAACACTTCTCATGTGATCTAAGCAGCTCTAAAATGAGGAACATAGCATCCAAATTGCCGATCAGAGAGAGAGAGAGTGGGTAAATTCTCAGGTGGATTGGCAACACTCGCTTTTCTCTAAAAGTTGAGCCTAAAGTTTTTCTTTTCCTAAAATAAATTAAAAAAAAAAAAGAATGTAACTTTGCTAATTGAATCTCAATTCCAATTGAAGTCTTTTCAACAACCCACTTTTAATTCAATCCATCTTCTTTCTCAACGAGGTTAATGTGAAAGTTAGGAGTTTGTATTTTGGGTAATTGCAATTTATCCTTTTGAGATTTGGTTACAAATATATGACCACACCTAATTTAAAAATCAACCTTTAACTTTTTATAATTTTAAATTAAAATACAAAATTAATGAAATATGTTAATTTAACTGTTCACATATCAAATTTGATTAAAAAAATATTTTTAAAAAAATTGATAAAAAAATTTGGTACATTTTTTAATAATCTACTCAACACAAATTTCATAAATAAACCCATCTATATTTTTCAATAATATTTTTTTATACATTCATACACAACCAATTGGACAAAAAGGATAGTCTGATGGATGCGTGTTTCCTCAGTTTGAACTATTAAGTCCAATGTTCAACTTATCTCCGACCCCATTTCCAGTATATATTTGTGATTATATTTGCTTTCAAATATACACGAGCTATCATCACAAAGGAGATATAAATATAGTTAAAAATTATCAGATTATTTCAATTTCACACTTTAATTTAATCACGTGCAAATTATATATCGTTATTGATTCCGGACAATTTGAATATTCCAAAATTATAAGGGATTGTTTTTTCAGCCAATAGTGCTGAAAATTTTAAAATCCTATGTCCAAAAGTCAAAAATTTTGGACATTACTTATTCAAACACGATTTCTAGATTTTGGTAAAAGCGATACTAGGAATGGAAAATAAGATTTTTATTTTATTTTATTTTGTTTTATTTTTTATGAAGCAAGAAAATAAGAAATTGAAAGCCATGCAACAGGCCGGTAAACAAACCTTTCCCATCCCTTTATTTTTATTTTTTTTCTCTTTTACTTGGTCCCAAAAGGTGCATTATCCTTACAAATAATATATATATATATATATATTTTTGTTAAACTTCTTGCAAATAATATAACTGTTACTTTCCTGACCTCTTCTCTTCTCTTTTTGTGTTATTTTATTTTATTTTTTCTCATAACCCTTATAAGTTAGACAAAATCGTTATGTCAATTTTTCATTTAAATTAACAGTTGCATTCTATATTTTAAAATTTTTAAAGTTTTACCTCTTATGATTTAGTCTAAAAACACAAAATCGCTTGCTTGCTTGTTTGTTTGTTTTTTTTTTTTTTTTTTTCTTGCATAAAGATATAGTTTGAACTAAAGTGTTATCGGCTATTTTGCCTCCATAATTTGAAATTTTTAATATCATATTTATATTTTATTATTTATGATGATTATTATATCATTAAAATTTTTATTTTCTTTTTCCTAATTATTTTTTATTTCCTTCCACCTTACCTCGTTCTAAAACTAACATCTAACAAAAACTATCATCAAGTTAGGTTTTTGGTTAACACGTCAATATCTTCTACAGTTTGCCTCTTTCCAACTTTCATTTTGACTCCTTGACCAAAAATTAAATAAATAATAATGACAGGCAAACAGACCCTAAAAGTACTAATCCATTCTTTTTTCTTTTTTTCTATTTTTCCATTTTTTTTACTAACTATTTTATCCTTTTTTTTTATCATTTGACTGTTCAATTAAAATCAAATTAAAAAACGAAAGGTAATGTTTAAGTAATTAATGAGGTCCTCGAATCTCTACCTAAGTATTAGTAAATATATGCAAGTTTTAATTAATTATTCTTAGGTTGGTTTGGTGGCGAAAATATTTCCCAACAGTCCCAACCATAATAAATCTATCTCTATTTTTTTTTTTACAACGTGCTGCTTCGTGTAGATTTTCTGATGCCTCTGGAGCATTTCATGTCTTGTATGTTCATCACCTACTAATCTCCAAATTACAAGCCCATTTACATACGCAATCTTAAATAGACCTTGCAACGTTGGACCCAATGTGATAATCCAACTTGAATACCAAATTATTTGGATAATATGAATAGGACAAGGTATGAGTACTCATTGATTAGGAAATTGATATTTAGAAAACATTTGGTGTGAGGTGAAAATTTCATGCTACACCCTAATAATAGTAATAGTTAATGACGTAACAAGTTCATAATATTTACATTTAGCTTCAAAGAATAAATATTACTGAGTAATAATCAAATCATATTATATTTGGAATGTCGAGAGATGGGTGTAAATGAATGTTTTCAGAGAAATAATAAAATGGTGTAATTTTTCTATTACTCTCCGTTATCTACCTCATCCACCAATAACAATTTACTCTCATAAGGGAGTAACTTTTATCCCTATTGTAATTTTTATAATCTTTATCAATTTCAATATATATATATATATATATATATATATATATCTATATTAAAAAAATATAACATATTCAACAATCAAGTTGACACCAAAAATAATAATAATAATAATAATGTACTTTGTTTACTGTTTAATATCAACATGCGTCTATCAAAACTTGTTTAAACAGTACATTTAGCATAGTTTTGAATAAGTTCGAGGATTAAATCACATAAAACCCCCCAAAAGTTGATCACTATTACAAGCTATAAAAATTACACAATTAATTGCACACTCCAAACGCCAAAATGCTGGTTACTTAGTAGCTTTTGACAAATTTTTGCAACTTTTTGAACTCTAAAGGTAGCCCAAGTCCATAAAACATAATTAAGACAAATTTACCATGGCCATTCTCTTTTCTTGAGAAGTCTCCCAAAAAAAATATAATAATTAAATTCCACTATAAAAAACATAATAATTAAATTTCACTGCAGAATGTTAAAAATTTTTAAAAATTACTTATTTTTATTTCACTATACAAATTACAACACGATAACTTTTATTAATTTTTATTAACTATTTACTGTTCCAACCAACCCCCCAAATTGAGGAGAGAGACTCCAACACAAACATAAAGACAAGGCTGTTCAAGCTCTAATAACTAAAACCTCCCACCGTGGTCCCAGTAATTATTTTCTATTATTGAATCCAATTAATTAATTAATTTTTTTCCTAATTAAAGCGTAAGGTTTATCACATGTTTGGTAAATGACAAAAGAATTATTAAACAAAAAAAGAAAAGAACAAAGAAAAAAAAAAAAAAAACACACACACACACACACACACCAAACAGCTCATATCCACTTAATAAGAGAGGAAAATCGAATATCACGAGGGCCCCCTAAAATCGTTGGTTGTGCATGCATGCATTTAACTGATGAAATTTAGATTTAAAAAATAATAATAATAACACACGTAACGTTTGATTTGGACAGGTTGTGTTTTAATCAATAAATTTAAAATTAAATTTTATAAAAATAAAAAGTAAAGAGATGACTCCTACAACTAAGTTGATGAGATGTTTTATGGGCTTGTTTACATATAAAATGTGAGTTTGAGGTTTAATTTGGATTTTGAAGTTGGATTCAGGGTCATTTTTGGGTTAAAAACTCTAACTTAAAATTTCTATTGTACTCTGTGTCATGAGTTTATAGAGAATCTTTTATATATATATATATATATATATATATATATATATATATATATATATATATATATATTACTTTTAATTTGACTGATTGTACCTTAAATTTAATTGATCGTCCAAATGACAGTTATAAAAACTATCATACACACAAAATTACTAATTTTTTTAATTTTTAAAATTTTATCAAAAAGTTTCACTTTTTAAATTTACCAAATTGATCTTCTATCACTTATATTTAGTGTTAATATACCAAACGAAATTTTCTTCATTTTTGGTTAGACAAAATTCAGATGGCTTAATAAGTAAAGAAAAATTTGTCCTAGTTTATAAGCAATGTCAATTAAATTGACCTAATTGGAGCAAAAATCTCAATTCTAAACTTGTATTGAAAGGTTTCGAGTCTGCATCATATTGTGTAAAACTAATATTCATATTGAGGTCCATTTATGTTGATATATATATATATATATATATATTTAATCTTTGACATATTGGGCACACATTAAAAAGGTGTGGTCCACAAAATGAGTTTGATTCTCTGTGACAACGGAGCACCAAAATGCTTAATGGGCATTAGTTGGACTCGATGGTTAGCATTGTTAATGCAAGAGGAGCCACGGTAGGATATGCATTGCACTGGCTACAATAATTTATTAAACAAAATAATTTTAGTAAAATATTTTGTTTAATAAATAAATTGATCTATGTCCATAGAAAAATAAATAAATTGGTCAATAAATGAGAAAATGACTTAAAAAAAAAGGAAAGACACAAACTCAACTCTAATTTGGATTCACATCTTCTTGAGACTTATTGTGTTTGATTTGTTAAAAATCGTTAAAAAATTTTAAAAATATTTAAAAATTTTTAAAAGTTATTTACTTTTTATTTTACTGTACGAATTATTAACTCACAAATTACCCCATTTCATCTTATTTTTTATTACTTTAAACGCACCTATCATCGAACTGAATTGCTGTTCCAAAATTGTAAAGCTCATGGGTTTGATGGGCCCCTCCCTTTTGCCACGACTCACGTGGAGCCCAGTTGTTGGAGAAGCACAGAAAATATTTAAGGCCCTGATTCTGCATGATTTAATTTTTAACTAGAAAGCAATCTGGATAGAGAGTAGTAGTAGTAGTAAATATTTCCTAAGCAAACCAATAATGTTCTTTGGGGAGGGTAGAAAAAAAAAAACCTAAATTAGCCTTTTTTTAATAATTTTTTTAAATTAAAAAAAAATTTTTTGCTTTCATAAATTTTAGGCATATTTGTCACATATTTAGATAGTGTGCCAAATTTTATGCTAAATATTTAAATATTACCCACTTAATTACGTGATGAGTTACACCTGATCACAGGCAGATCAAGCAAAGAACCAGTTCTCTCACTAATTTAAAAAATTACATCAAAATTCTATTAATTTTGCTCATTTGCTTGTAAATCTTATTTTTGTTCTATTATTATTATTATTAAACTTTTATTTTCATTATTTTTTATTTTTATTTCTATTATTTACTTAAAAAATATAAATTTATTTGTACTATTTTTTAATTATGAGTCCATCTCTGGCGGGCCTGTTGAATTTTTTTTTGGTCATATAATTCTTTGTCATGGGAAGGTGACTAGAACCTTCGATATTTGTCAGGGTGAAAGTGCCTCATCACCGACTGTATTATCATTATTATTATTTATCAGCTAATTTTGGTAGGTTGTCCTCGTCGCAGATTCCCACCGCCTTCGCGGTTCTTGAAAGCGTCCAATGAGCAACCATTCCTAAGACCACGCGTTTTGTTTCCTGCAGCTTAATGTATTGTTGGGATAAATATATATATATATATATATCTCCCTCACTTTAACGATGGGTTATGTTTTAATTAAATTAAAATTAAATAATTTAATATAATTATTTGATTCAATACACCGAATTGCATCTACATCTGAAATAAGAAAAGTATTTCGCAAAAATATTACTTTTTCACCAACTTCAATATTTACATCATTGTCATGCTCAATATGTTGCAGCGTTTGGTGCTCAGTTAAAAAATAAAATAAAATAAAACTCAACAAAATTCTATAAAATTTTATTTTTCTCTCTCATTAAACAAATTATAAGATAAAAATTTTACAAATTTATATAACTTCAAACACTCTTAATTTCAACAGTCAAACCAAGATAATCTCTCGATGTGTGAATTTATCATTTTTCTTGCTTGCTACTCACTTAATTTTTCGGTTCTTTTTTTAATTAAATTTTATCATATATTATTTTTATATCAAATTTTTATATTTTTATTATATTTTTTTATCAAATTTTTGTCAAACAAACACCAAAAGGATAATTTTTTGTTTTGCGCACATACACATAAATATTGGCCCTGTTTGGCCTACCAAATTATACCAAAACTCACTAATTTTTAACTAATTTTTGTATTTTTTTCAATTAAATTTTAACACCTATCATCTTTATGTCATATCTTTTTATTTTTATTGTACTTTTTAGTCAAAATTTGACCAACCAAACTGGCCCACAGATAGATATCCGCGTATACCATGTGCATAATAAAATAATTATAAGGGTTTCTTATTTAAATAACTAGCCGACAAATGCAAAATAACATAGCGTTTAGAAAATTACAAACATAGATAAGTATTTATTTAAAAATTACAGTTTTATGAAGTTTTTAACCTTTTTTTTATAATTTATCCATATTATTTACATTTATCCAAAAGATAAAAAAAATAAAAAAAAAAACATGCCATAAAATCAGAAAACTTACTTATAGATAAAAAAAAAACTTTATTTTTATTCATTTATATGTAATTTTCATTTTTAAGTATTTTTTAAAAATGTGATTAACATATATCTAAAAATTGTAAAGAAAAAAAAAACTAAATTTTGATTTAAACATCATATAAAATAAATAATAACAGAAAATCATGAATTTTTATTTGTTTAACAAACCAAAGTCCAAGTTACGATGTATTCGTTTGGCCAAAGTAATAGTTTTATTGAAATAACTTTGTATTTCGTGAAAGTAATTCTAAAAGAGCCAAACGGGTGCTTTCCCTTTCGACTTGTCGGCTAATGAAAAAGTTGTTGCTTTTTAAAGCTTTAAACCTTTGGCTTTGTGTTCCACTAATGCCCCTCCCACAATTTTAAGTCTTTATTGGATTAAAAACAATTTAAAAATTAATTAAACTAAATTTTTAATTTTTTTTTTGTTTACAAAAATAGGATGGACAATGTTACACCATTAAATATTGTATAATACAATATGATTATAATAGTGTGATTTGTAGATCTATTTTTTTAAATATAATTTATTATTTAATTTATCATTTACACATTTACATAAAATGTGAATATGAATAAAAAAAATACAGGCATGATACAAATAAATACACAAATATACAAAATTTAAAAAACGATAAAAATTATGATTTTTATTGATTTTATATTTAAATATAACATTCATAACAAAATTAATTTGATATATAAAATATAATAAAATACAAAATAATATATTTTATGTATTTAGAGATTTTGTTAACTTAAATTTAGATTTGTTTAAATTGTATATTCAAAAAATAAAATAAAATAATTGAAAAATATTTTAATATTCTTAAAAAATATTTATACTCAATGTGTATCAAATATAACTAGGACATCTATTTTAGAGTATTCTGTTTCCATTTTTGGCTCCATTTGGAGCTCTAAAAAGTGACAAAAAAGAGATAAAACGTGATTTAGAGAAATTTTTGACGTTTGGTGGACGCCGCTCAAATTACGTTTTTTGGAGATGAATAGTGAAATTTCGTTCTGACGGATTGGATTTCCGTTCCATCGGATTCAAAATTTTAAACAATTATATTTCTTTACATTACAATCCGTCTAAACGGATTGTAGAAACTGTTTGGACGAAAGTTGTCCGCGCAATTCTGTTGGAATAGTTTCTGCAATCCGTTTGGACGGTTTTAAAAATGCTACCAAAAATAGTCAAAGTAGGTGTCATTTGGTAGTTTAGGAGTCCATGGTGAGAATGGCGAAAAAAATTTTTCTATTTGATTAACCGAATTCTAGTCATTAACGTTTTTTTTGGAAAGATATTGAACGTTTTTTGAATTTTAAGAAGGCAGGAAAGTGTAATATTTTATAGAGATTTTCAGAAATTTTTAAAAATTTTCAGAGATTTTTATTAAATGTTGGTGCACCAAACGCACCCTTTATTTGGTATTAGTTTATTTATTTTTTTTTGAATTCTGTTATGTTTGTAGAAGGATATATTGGTTTGTTTGGAGTGTATAAAGTTGTATAAAATAAAATAAAATTATAAAAGTAAATATCTCGTAATTTATGCAGTGAATAAAAAATTTTAATTTTATTATTTCGTAATTGATGCTGATAAAAATTTATAAAATTTTATTTTATTTTATTAAACTCCAAACGATCCTATATATATGTCGGACTTATTTGTCAGAAATTTACAACCAGTCAAAAACGCGGCGTCCAACCCATTCACACCCGAACACGCGCAAATTGACAGTAGTTTATGACCATGGCTCCGCTTTTAGTGAGTCACATGGTGGTCTAAGGGGGTGTTTGGAGTCTAAAAAAAATCAATAAATAAGATTAATGTGATATAAAAATGATAGGTGGTAAAATGTGATTGAAGGAATTTGAAAATTTTTAAAATTTTTTGAAGTTTTTGATTTTTTTGTGGCTCCAAACGAGTCCTAAATTTTAATAACTTTTAATTTTTTCCGTTAAAAGTTAATATTAAAAATTTTAAATATGTTTTTGAAAATAAATAATAATTTTTAATAACTTTTGAATATTTTTTAAAATTTTTTAAAATTTTGTTGACATCTTGTATGTTTAATAAAAATTTTCAAAACTTTTGAATTGAACAAATGACTATGAATAACCAAAAAAGTAATAAAAACTAATGTTTAGCCAAATATTCATCAAGTAAAAGTTGATCAATTTCTACTGAAATTTACACCACCACAGGGTGCCTTATTTTCTCTTTTCCTCTTCTTACCTATTTAGTCCATTTTTTCAATTCTTTACTAAATTTTAATAAATTTTTATTAACTTTTAATAATTTTTTTATTAAAAGTTAAAAAAAAAAAAAGAATTGATGTGCCATACAGGGTACAACAAGCGGTGGCATTTCTGTAAATTCAATATAAAAGAGGGTCGAACTGCGTAGCTCCTCCAATAATTGTCCGCCCTACGCTGTCGCTCTCTCGGATACACGTCACCTACGGGGTCCCCCGTCTCGCTCCAACAGCTGCGATTTTGCTGGACGCCTTTACCCTCAACACCACTTTTGATTATTTCTACGGATTCTTAGGAGCGTGCAACCAAACCAAACCAAACCTTATCGAACGTGATAGAACAGGATTGAAAATCCCACTTTCTTTTTTTTTTTTTTTTTTTTTTTCCAATAAGTAAATAGGAATGGGATTCGAACCCTTAAAAAATTAGGTAATATTTAATTTATTTTTTTATTTTTTATTTTTTATTTTAAAAATTTCAAAATAAAGAAACAAAAAATATTATGTTTTTATTATTTTAAAATTTTTCTTATTTTGAATTAAAAACGTTCAAAACGACTTTTTATCATTTTTTATTTTATGTGTAAACCTATTTTCTATTTTTAAAATAAATTCTAAAAACACATATGACCAAATATATTTTGAACTTTTTCTTTATTTTCAAAAGCGTAAAATGAAAAATGAATTCAAATAGAAAATAGAAAACAAAAACAGAAAATAAAAAATAGAAAAATAAACCAAATGATCTCTTAGATTTGCGGAGTGGTAAAAGTTAATTTTTTTTGATAAACCAAACGACCTCTAAAAGTAATTCTCGAATTACTTTTTTTAAAGATTTAAAAAGGCTTAAAATTTTAAAAATTTTAAAAAATGTATACTCCACTTAGGTCATTACTTTTGATGTTATTTTTCATAAGGAATAAATTATTATTTCTTGTTTTATTTAATTTTTATCCAATACCTTGCATCTATAAAATTTTACTTTAATTTCCTCCAATTATCCCATGTAATCAATAAAATTATAATAATTATAAGTGGATGTTGGTCATTTGCATTTACATACTTCCTTATTTATAATATTGATAGAAATTTTACCAATGTATATATATTAATACGTAAATACAAAAGTATGTATGAATTATGGAAGTCATGCTACTTTGTAATTTTAAAACTCTTAGTTGGATGTTGGTCATTTGCATTTACATACTCCCTTATTTATAATATTGACAAAAGTTTTACCAATGTATATATTAACACATAAATATGAAATTATGTATGAATTATGGAAGCCATGTCACTTTGCAATTTTAAGACTTTTAGTAGATCTGTTATATGTTAGAAATTTTTTCACATAAAAAGTTTATCACCCCTCTTTTCAAAAGTATTAGACGTTCACTAGTTCAACCCCACTCATTATAGAATTTTACTTATGTACTTGATAAAAACATACAAAATATTTGAATAATTTAAAAATTAAACTAATCTAACTATTTCAAGTTGAGTTGGTTTGCTTAGAGAGCTTATTTATTTCTAGGTCTCAAAAGTATTAATTTGAATTTTGTCAGTTTGATTTTAATTATCTTATTTCAAGATCTGAATCAAATTGAGTTGAATTATTTTATTTTGTTGGTTTTATTTTTTGTACAAACTTGATAATTGTAATACAAATATAACTCAAGTTAAGCTAAATTGATAAAATTAGGTTAGATCAATTTGATTTTATATAATGATCGATTTGAAAAAATTTAGTTTGAACTTGAAATTAACTAATTTATATGCACCCCTACGAATAACCAAAAGAAAAATTTATAACATATGAAACTATAAGAACATGTAAATTAAAATTAGTTTTAAGTTACAAACAAAAGCAAATTTGATAAATTTAACTACCTTTCAAAAAAGAAATTCACTTTGTATGGAATATAGAATATGTAAACTAAAAGTATTTTAGGATTTTTTAAAAAAATATTTATTATCACTTTTATATAAAAAATGATATTAATGATTGAAAATATTGTCAAACTCTATATAAATACATTTTTCATAATTTTTATTATTATTTATGTTTGTAAGTCTCAAGGTGTATTTGGTGTTCTAAAAAATATCAAAAATTTCTGAAAAACACTATAAATCTTAAATACATTTTGTCCAACTTCGTATTTCGTGAAATTTTTATAAATTTATATATCTCCACATATTTCAATAATTTTTTACAAATCTTAATAAAATTTTTACAAACTTCAATAATATTTTCACAAATCTTAAAAAATTTTGGCATAAATCCATTCAAATAGACAAAAAATCTGTTCGAGCGAATTTAAAGTCAAATATTCTGACGCAAAAGTAAAAAAGTTTCTATTGAGATTCGTTTGAACAAAATTATTCGTCTGTGAAAAAATAATTTGGTGGTTGAGTTCCAAACGGTAAAAAATTACCCAAATCATATTTTGTTTGTTGTTTCTTGAAGCTTCAAATGCCCCCTTATTTGTAAACTTTATAATATATTCTAGACATTTTAGTATTATTGAATTGATTGGAATTAATTATTTATTCGAAATTCTTAATATATATTTATTATAAATATCATACATTTTTTTGGAGTTAAGTTTTATATATCATCTAAATTAGGAGTCAAATTTATCTTCTATATCAAATAATTAAAATTTTGACCATCCAAGTTCAACGTTAAAGCTCAATTTCAAAATTTTCTTTTCATTATTGTATGGTGTATAATTCTAAAAAAATAAAAAAAAAATGAATTTTAATTAAGGTTCCATTGATTCTAACTAGATACTAAAGAAAAAAAGTAAATTTACTTACGTTTTTAAATTTTTTTTATAAAAAATATTTTTTTAAAGTATTCATGAAAGTATTTTTCAAAAACCATTTTATTCGGGCCATCTTGTTGCGCGTGGTCCTTTGCGTTTCCATCAACCGCCTTTGTTCTTCTTATATATGCGTCTTCACTATAGGTCCGTTGTACAACTCTCTCATCGTGTCATTCTCTCTCTAACACTTCTTTTCTCAGGGTCTGGATTCTCTCTCTAGCATGGGGGGACTCGCTGTTCTTGAACCACAAGATTGTCTCAGAGATCGCCATCAAACCTTGTTTAATTCTCACATGAAGACTCATCGAAACCCTAACCCTAATTCTACGAAATCCAATCGTCGAAAACGAAGCCCCGGGAAGAAGAACGACGGCAAGACCGATGGCAAAAGCAGACACACGATCGCCGACAATTTGCCCATGAAAGGCCTCGTCATGGGGCAAGTGAAGATATTGAAACGCGGTGAGGATTTGACGGCGTTGCAAGGCGTCGATGAGAAGAAGACCGGGGATTCGGACGATCTGACGTTGTCCTCAACGGACCGGTTGGGTCCTGAGCCGGAGATGGTGCCGAAACAGACGAGGCTTGGCGAGTTCTATGCCGGGTTGGCTTGTATTGAGTCGCCGCCGCCGAGTTCTCTGCCCTTGCCCGGCTTCTTCTCCAAGAAGAGTGGTATGATTAAGAACAACGATGCTTCGACCGATCTTCGGCGGCTTCTTGGGCTTGACTATCTGTGAATTATTGGACGGATGATTCTATGTTAGTCGGTGATGTTTGGTTGCCCCGATCTGTGATCTATCCCTTATTTTTTCAGCGGGAAGGTCGGATTGGAAAAGCAAATTATCAATATTGTACTCTCTCCAATGGTTGTTTTCTTTGTGTTATTTAGCTTCTTACTTCTATGTATAGCCCGCTCTGGCCCAGATCATGGCTATGTAATCCTCACTTTCTCATCCCTCCCCGACCTTTTTTTTTTTCTTTTTTAGGTTTGATCTCTAGGACCAAGCTAGGTTGCAAAAATGGATTATGTATGTGGGTCTTACAGCAGCTGTGGTGGTAGCCTTTGTTACTTCTCTATGGGTTGAAGCTAGATTCCTAAAACTCATGTAACTGCTTCTAGTTTATATATGCTGTAGTTTTTTCATTTTGTTATCATTGCTTCACTAATAGAGTAATTGTAATTTTTTTTTTATTTTGCATTCGTGTTATTCTTTGTTCTTGTGAATAGTGAATATATAGTTTCGGGGTTTTCTGGCAATTGAGCAATAAATGTTTTTGCTGTGCCACTAATTGTTGCATTTCAGTTGTTTATAAATGGTGTTTGTGAATCCCGGGGGCTACTGCCTCATATTGTTGTAACAATTTTTCCATATGAGGGGTCAGCTATTAGACTTGCAAGAGAGAATTGGGGACTAATTGCCTTATGAGGGACAGAACAGGACGAAATAAATTGAGTTTTCCTGTGGGCAAGGAATTTCATCTTAACTAAACCCCTAGTTGAAGGTGATTTTGGCATGGTTGCTGCTTTGGTGTTCCTGTAAGTTTTGCTTTGGATTTTTTTACCTCCTTAGGGCAAATGAAGTTTCGCTTATTTCAATTCATTAACACCTATTTGGATTGATGAATGGTTTCAAGGGGTAATGAGAATGGTATTGGGGGATGGAGGGGAAGGAATAGGGTTCACCTTGTTTGGGTTACTCTCTCTCTCTCTCTGGTTTTTTAAATTTTTAACCAGGGAAAAGGAAATGGACTTGAGGGTAGCGAAGGAGCAGGGATTTAATTTGAGTACTTCTCTTCTCTTAAGCTTCACCCTTCCTCCCTGTCCTCTTGTCCAGACAAATCAAGAGGGAGGGGAGGGTTACCACTTTCCTTTGGTTAAGCAACATCTAGCTAAAAACATTAACACCCCCCTCCCCGTTCTTTTCCTCCTGGACTTCCCTTCTCTTTTTTCCCCCTTCACAACTTGTACTCGTCCCTTCCTCCAAACAAACTGTTACATTGAAAATTCTAGTGGTTGAAAGTTCACAAACAATAGAAACACAACTATTATAGAAGTGTCACTTTTTTCCAAGTAAATTTTCCAATACATTAAACAGTTGAATCCTTGTTTGAGATCATCGGAATTCCATTAAGAGAAATTATTACATAACCAATAAAAATATATATATATTACATAGGACATTTGCAGTGCTGCACCAATCCAAAAATGACATCATGTGATAATTTCTCTTTTCCTAACTAAATTTCAGAGTTCCGGGAAGAGCTGAGTTTCACATAATTGATGATGGCAAATACGGTCTTTTCTGACTCTTGTTGAGAGGATTTGGACTATGTGTTCAAAATTCTTGCTGATTTTTCATCTGTATTCATACTTGAGCAGCTTCTGCAATGGGATTGACACTGATACGCCTCAAGAAAATTATAACGTTATGGTTATACTATAATGTTAGCTGGTTTCATTGTTGTTGCTTTGTAGCTTTCTTGGTTTCTGTTGTGATATTGGAATCATCCATGGGATTCCAGCAGGCTAACATTAATTTGCAGTTGATTTACAATGACTTGGTTTTGTTACAGGTCTAACGCGATAGCTGGATTAATGAAATTGATTAGGGTGGAAAATCATTGTGGGTTGATAAGCAGCAGGGTAAAAGGAGATTTGGAGCGTTAAAAGTCAGGCAAGCTTTTTTCTTGCTTTGAGTAACTGCTTCAAACAGGATTCACAAACCAGCATTGAGTTGAGTTAATGGAAAGATGATTCTGGGGGGGCTTTGACTCCTAAGAACCACACTAGTTTCTCTTGCTCCTTCCCTGATAGAGTTGACGTCAGACACAGATATTTCCTATGATCTGATTCTTCCAAAATCTAGAGTTCATCAGCACTCAGCAGTTAAAAGCTTGGAATTGAAGCACAAAGTCAACTCTTTTTGGTTTGCATCTTTGAATTCTCTATTTGGTCTACCAGTATAATAGGAGCTCCCCAAGATTCTCAGCCCTTAAGAAATTATGTATGCTATTACTTTACTTCCCCTGGTCTCCTTTCATGGTACCGGCAGTTGATTTAGCAACTGAGAAGTCTTCGATTCAGCCATAATCAAAGTAGATAAAAGAATTGTTATAAAATAAAAATGAACAGATCAAATTGAAGGCTAAAGTGGCTCATCATTGGAGGGACTTGCACTCGCACAAAATGGGATTTTGAGGTAGTTCTTGTAAAGAAGTACAACGATACATAAGAGAAGGGGTTCAACTTTAAAATCTAGGTGTTTAGCAAAGGAATGTCCATCTCTTATATAAGGGGAGAGAGGGAATAACTTTTTCTTATAAGCTGATATGGGACAATTTCTAGTAGTTCTTAAGCAAGTTAAATATTAATAATAATGCTATGAATAACATGCACAAAATTACTTCACATTAACTGATACTTAGTTCTTATTGTTAAGAATAATGCTAGCTTTACTTATCAAAAAAAAAAAAAAATGCTAGCTGCTACCATAGCAATCTAGGCGTTCTTTTCATTTTGTCAAGCAAGGACTTAGCTAGCCTGCACATTAAGTTTCAAAAAGCCAGAAGTGTGAATTTGAAGAGATTCGAGGTCACCCAGTTGCCCTTTCTTCTTCCCATTTCTTGCATTTACTAGATCAGTTCTTATTTGTTAAAAGTGCAATGTTGTTGAACACAAGGGTTTCGACCATCATGGTTAACTCTAAAGTTGGCATTCATTCAAACATAGTGGAGGCATGACTCATCAGTTTGCATGTAGCTAAAATGCTGCTTGCAAGAATAAAAATTGTCTATTCCCTTGGCTAATTCAAGGATGAAATGACTCAACGTTCTTGAATATTAGTTTCTTAAATTTTGTTTAGTTCACCTTGGGAATATATCAAAGACATAAATGTGTTTTCCCTTTGGGAGGTCTACTACTGTGCCATTCTCTGTTAAACTACAAAAATCTTATTTCATTTTTTTTCCTTGTGGGTTTTATTTATTTATTTATGAAGAGGAACCAAGAAAATACTATTATATTAGAAAAATGTATCAGAAAAAGAATAAGAATAATGTGGTAGTGGTAGAATTGTAATTAAAATGGAATTATATGAACTTATGTGATACTGGTAGAATTTTAATTAAAATAAAATTTTATAAATTTATTGTCTTTAAGTGACGGATTATAAAATTTTTCGATTATTGAGGTATTTTTGTTGACAGAATTTCTTATTATATAGCATTACTATAATAACTTTGGTAATAGCTTTTAATGTAATTACCAAAAAAAAAAATAGCTTTTAATGGGAAAGTTGCCATCTTCCTAATGGTTTCAAGTGACATGTAAAAGTGATCAAGATTAGTGAAATTTATTTTTTTTTACCACAAAAATATGAAAAATATCAAATTACTAAAATTATTAATGATTTTGATGAAAAAAAATAATGAATAAATAAACCTTCAAATTTATAGCTAATGTGTAAGTACACTTTTATAATTTAATGTATAATAGTTTTATTCTTGAACTTAGAATAATATCTAAATAAGCCTATGAACTTATATACCATGTACAAATACTAGCTCCTGTAGTTCAATTTGAAACTCACAAAAATTGAGTAAGTAAACAAATATTTTTTTTAAGTAAATACTAAGTATGTATAAGTAGTAAGTAAGTAAACAATTACAGGCAATGAATGAGAATGCGGGGCTTACTTTAAAAAATATTCAACTAATTAACAATCCTCTTTCTCAATTTTTAGTAGAGTAAGAATATTTATACTCTTTCATTAATTACTTCTATTCCGCAATGAAAGAACTAACAAAAAAATATATTTATCATTTTTCTTTTTGGTAATTCTTAATACTATGCAATTAAAACTCCAATATTAATTTAGACGAATTCAACCTAACAAAATTAAACATTTATTAGTAGTGGTCGCAAAAGTGTTGAAAGTGTTAAATACCATGGGATAATTTTTTCAACCGCCATATGTGACAAGCTAAAAGTTGGGTCCATGTCAATGTATTTTCTAAACGTTTAGACGAACTAAAATTGCTGCAAATCAAATTATAAGATGTGTTTTATATTTAAGGTATATTTAGTTTGTTAAAATTGTTAAAAAATATTAAAAATTTTTAAAAATTATTCACTTTTTATTGCATTGCACGAATTATGAATGTCTAATATTTATCAAATTTTATCATTTTTTGTCGCTTTAAACGTTCCTTAGTATGTATAGAGACTTATTATGTGTTACTCTTTAATTGAAGGATATAATTGTTACATTGTTAATACTAAATATGCTTAAAATTACTGTTAATGAATTTTATTTTACTTATTAAGAACCAAAAAAAAAAAAAAAATAGCAGCACTGCTCGTATTTCAATATTTCTCCAATTCTCAAATCGGGCTCTCGCAAAGTCTGCAGTTAGAAGTTACAGAGCACACACCGCAACTCTAAACATTTTCCGGCGACGAGCAGCGGCGATGGAGCCAGATGTGAGCATCGAGACCAGTTGCATGATCCGAATCGCGGTCCTTCCTATCGGGCAAATCCCGCCCGCTTACTTCCGAGACTACGCATCGATGCTCGATCGCCACCACAAGATCGAACTCTCCACAATCAGTTCTTTCTATACCGAGCACCAGAAGAGCCCCTTTGCCCACCAGCCCTGGGATTCTGGCAGTCTTCGCTTCAAGTTCATGGTCGGCGGATCGCCGCCCAGTCCCTGGGAGGACTTCCAGTCCAATCGGAAGATCCTCGCCGTCATCGGCATCTGCCATTGTCCGTCTTCGCCCGATCTCGCCTCAGTAATTGAACACTTCTCCATGGCATGTAAGGGGTACTCTTCCTCGCTTGTCCAGCGTTGTTTCGCGTTTTCCCCTGGTGATTCACAGGTTTGTTCAGTTTGTTTCTCATTTTTTTTCTTAATTTTTCTTTTTTAATTTTTGTCGTTCACTGAATCATGGTGATCTAGAATTGGTTTTTAAAATTTAAATTCATTGCAAAATTGGGATTTTGGGATTCAGAATATTGGCCTGGATGTTAATTGTAACTAATTTGGTATTTGGAAAGGATGATAACATGAACAATCTTGGTTAAATAAGGAATCGACAATGAATTTGAAATTTGATAGCAATGTTCCCTTACACCTAGTGCAATCAGCTAGGTAGGAGTAGGAAGGCATGGTCCTTATGTGAGATTTTTACTATTATGAGTATTAACTGTAACCTCGATGGTTTGAGAGAGTACTGTAGATCATGGCCTTGAACTAGGTTGAGTGAATTTGATTCAAACTTCAGAATGCAGCAGATTTGAGTCATTGGACGTAGTTGCTTAGATTGGTAACTGATCCAATATATTCCTGAAAGCTAGAAGTAGGACTGCTGCTTCTACTTCATTGAGATAAGTGAGAATTTACGAGTTGTCCAATTAGAGAGAGACTCCCCCCCCCCCCCTTTTGGGGCAGGGGGGGAGGAGATCCTGTAGTGGGTAAATTGTGTTCCGTGTTTTCTACAAATTTGAAGACTAGTTTGACTCATTTTTCTGAAAATATTTCTTAGAGTTGTTGTGGGAGGTAATGTTTGGAGGGGGTAACCCATTTGGTGAATATATTGCATTGTAAGACTTGACTTGGATGAGGAGATAAATTACTGGATTAAAGCTGAATGATTCATGAGATGCTGTGCCTGAACTTTTAGAAGTATCCTTTGAAGGTTCTGGAGATTTTAGTGATGCAGTATTGAAAAGGTTATGAAGTATTATGGCAGTGGGACAAAGTGTCAAGGTGCTGGAGTAAAGAGAAGCTAAAATTCAAGTAGAAAAGAATATTTAAAGAGTTTTTGGTGGAATCGTGTTTGTGTGGAAAGGAAGCCAACTCTAAGTGTCTTTTCTGAATTCTACTGATAAAGATTGTCCTTGGTGTTGAATTGCTCTGCCTTGTAGACTAGGAACATCCTTGCTTTTGGGGAAATCCTGTATGATAACATGTTTGCAAACCATTGCAGCTGAAAAATGTGGATGGTAAAGAAAATGGAAGTGATCCATTATCTTGGGCAGATATAAATGTTTTGTGCTCTCATCTTGGTGGATCAAGTGCAAGCTAGTTAATTTAGTGAAGAATGAGTGCAAATCCAGAGTTGACAAAAAAGGTGAGAATTTTCTTAGATTGAACTTTAAAAGGTGGCAATGGATGGTAGTTTGGTAAGGTTTTGGCTAAATTGTTGGTCTTTTCTTATACCCTTTAGGAAAGTGTTCTCGGATCTTTTTGTGTTGGATTTTAGTGATCTGACTAATGTGGGCAGTTGATTCGTCTATACATTGGGGAAAATTTCATGGCTTCTAAAATTGAGGTGGAATTTGTAGCATTGGAAGTTGATTCGTAGTAGCCTTTTTTGTTTTATTGGGTATGACACTCGTTTTAGTGGAGACAATAAAGCCATACTTTTGTGGAGTGCTTTGGAGGTTGGGGGGTATCTTTTCTTTATTATTATTTTTTTTTGGCAAGGGTTGTTTTGCTTTTTGAGCCTTGACAATAGATTTTGGAAGATTAATGCTCCTCCCAAGGTTACTTCTTTTTTTTTTTTTTTTTTTTCATTATGTTTTTGTTTGGATGGCATCTTTGTACGCGGCTCTTACTAATCTAGGAGAAGGATAAATGTATTTTAGATTGGTTCTATATATGTAAATCTAGCGGCATGATGGTGGATCATCATCTTTTTTACTATTATGTGGCTAGAGAAATTTGGGGCTTAGCGTGTTCTGTTTTCTAATTGAACAAGTTGTTTTGAGGTTAATTTATTTATTTTCTAGTTAGACTTTCGCGGGCTGTTTGGATCATATCTTCCCATGGAAGAAAGTATTGAGTCTTGGTGCTTCTCTGAATGTAGCCTTTTTTGTTTGGTGTATTTTACATGGAAAAATTCTCTCTATTGATACCCTTATTGAAAAACACATAATATGGTGAATCCCTGTTGTCTTTGTAAGAGGAACGTTGAGTTCATTAATTACTGTTTTGTGTATTGTTCTTGGATTAAGGAATTGCGGGATATGGTTTTAACTTCTTTTAGGATGAATTGGGTGTCTTTGAAAGAGACAAGGCATGTATTGGAGTTTTGGCGGGAAGCTCAAATAAAAAAAAGTAAGCGGAAGGTTTGGCATTTAATTCTATTTGCCTTGGATGGTTAGCACGGAGGGAGAGGCATAGCTGGTCTTTCAAGGCATTGATTCAGTTAATTGCCAATGTATTGACTGAAGTATATTTTCTGGTCTAGCATTATCAATGGTGTTATAGACTTGGATTTGAATGATTATATATATATATATATATTTATGAGATGGTTATTTAATTTTTCTATGAGTTAATTTTTTTTTTGGGTATTTGGGTATCATCCTTTTGATGCCTTTTAATATATATATATATTTTTTACTTATAAAATAGGTTTTGCCTTCTTTTGTAACAATTTTTTTTTTTTGGGGGGGGGGGGGCATTTGTTAGGGTGTGTATGCATGTGATAATTTTGACATCATCTGTTTTAGTCATAGGTTGGTGGAGGCACTCTGATACTGTGCCAAAAATTCTTCTGGTTTTGTGGTCATTATCAAAGGGGTGATTTTGTACTTCTTTTCATTTTTGGTCTTTTTTTTGTTAAGAATTTCTTATTTCTTTTTATGTCTTTCTTGATAAAATTCTGCTTTGCTTAACAGTGATCAAAAGATTTTGACTGAATGGGGGTTTGAACTGGGTAGAAGACCTTCAATGTGCACAAGAGTGATCCTCAAATCATGTTCTACATTTCATATTTCATTTATATGCCCAGATTATCATAAATTAAGACACTTTCGAATGGTTTAATTTTGGATGTTTTGAAAGCTTACTGAACCATTAATTATTTTGGTGTTTAATGGTCTGCAGTTCTTCTGATCTTGTTCTATTTATTGTTCATTGGAAAACATATTATACATTTCTTTATCAATCCGTGATCAAATTGGGTGTAGATCTATCTTGGTGTAAATAGAACCAAATTTCTCTACCTCATTCAATATTTACGTTATAAATTCATGTGGGGAAGTATTGAATTTTATTACATTTTTGTAAAACATTTATTTGTTGATGAATATTTGGCAAATTAAAAATCACTCAGGTGTCAGATCGGTGTTGGTCTAGATAGAAGCAAATTTCTCTACTTCTACGAGATTTACGTTATAAATTTGTACAGGGAAGTATTGAACTTTATTACATTTTTTGTAAAACATTTATTTGTAGACAAATTTTTGGCTAGTTAAAAATCACTTGAGTGTTGGCGCTAGTGAAGAAGTTTGATGATTGTGTATTATGTTTAAAACATTCTGGTAAAGCGTTTGTTTTGGCATATTATTATATTTTATATTTATTTTCTAAACACGGAGGAGTTGGTTGCTTGGTTGAGTGCTTTGTGCATTTTGTTAAATCTCGACATACCTGGCTGATTGTCTTTGCTCCTTTCTGGGTTTGGTAAATTTCTTGTACTTTTTATTTGCCATATGTTTTTCATTGACTGTTTGGGGCATGATTTATGGAGAATCAAGAGTCCTTGTCTTAGTGGGATTTTTTTTCTCAGACTTTTTTCAGTAGTAAAGATTGTATGTGGCACTATAGATGCGCTTCTAAGTGGGAAGATTATCCTGTTTATTGTTGAAAAAACAATTGAAGGTAAATATATTCCCCCCCCCCCCAAAAAAAAAAAGAAGAAAAGGGGCCTTCATTTCTTCAATGTAACAATGTATTAGACTCTTTTCAACTATATGGCTTAATTGTTCAGTTTTATTTTGTTGCAGGTTGAGGATGATGGTAGAAAAGAGGGCAACTTAATTCTGTTTCCACCTGCCGATCGGCAAACCCAGGAGTTCCACTTGCACACAATGATGCAAGATGTTGCTGCCTCGTTACTGATGGAATTTGAAAAGTGGGTTCTTCAGGCTGAATCTGGTGGAACTATTCTCAAGACACCTTTAGATTCTCAAGCCAGTCTCAGCTCAGAGGAGGTTTATGTTTTAGGTGTCCTAAGGATTTGATTCTGAATTTGCTTTAGTTTTGGCCTTTTCAGTTGGACCTCAAATGACTTTTGCAATTGCTTCCTGGCTGTTGGTACTTATCATCTCGATTAATGAAATTCCAGGTGATTAAGGCAAAAAAGCGTAGACTGGGCCGTGCACAAAAAACTATAGGGGATTATTGTTTATTGGCAGGATCACCTGTTGATGCCAATGCCCATTATTCTACTGCACTGGAACTTGCCAGGTTGACCGGGGATTACTTTTGGTATGCTGGGGCATTGGAGGGCAGCGTTTGTGCCTTGCTGGTAAGCATGATCTAGGATGCTGGATAATGTAAGACACATTTTGAGGTCAAAAAATGATAAAAAGATTAATTTTTGGTATGGGTGGTGTACATTGGAGGATAGTGTTTTTGCCTGGTTGGTAAGCATGATCTAGGACACCTGATAATATAAAAATCATTTGAGGGGCGAAAAGATAGTGTGCACACTCAATATGTGAGTGCTTTGACAATATGCATGGTGTTGGCTTACTCTAATCATAGCTGTATCTTTAAGGGGTGTGTGTGATTTTTTTTTTTTTTGGGGGGGGGGGGTTACACAGAGATTAGCTTGTGTATAATTTGACTATAATGACAGTTTGCTGCAACTTGTTCAGAACTGAGTTTTTAATTGATAAAATATGAAGGTGATATTAATATGTGATTGTAAGAAGTTTGTCTTTCTATTGAACCAGATGAAATGTGAATCTCAGTGCTTTTGTAACATGCTTATAGTTTGGATAAGATCCATGTCATGCCTCAAGATGTGTTCTCTTCTGTTGATTGGCTGCGAAGATTAGCTGATCATGTGTGACTAATTAGTTAAGGGCACTCATCTTGCAGTCCATTTGATGTAGCATGGGGAAGAAGGAAAAAATGAGATAACAGAAAACTACAACTAAACTCTAATCGTAAATTTTACTCAATCCAATTCATTCAAAAACTAATTCATCAATTACAACTTTAGCCTTTATGTCGGCTAACTCTAATCAACCATTCCTAAATTATGTAACTGCAAAAATCAGAATAAAATTCCAACAATATCAGTAGTACTAAAAATAACCTAGAAAAAAATAAATTCTAAGAAATAGAAATCCTATGATATGATCCCCATCATTCCTTGTCTATTTGTTTCCTTCTTCCCTATGCTATGTCACCATTTGTTAGAGAAGTTCAGGGTGCACCTTAAAAAAGTTATGCTCGTGTATATTATCCTTGTTTCATTTGAGAATACATCTTTTGCTTCTGTCCTTGCACCCTCTTCTTGGTTCATGTTACTTCTTATATATATATCTACATTGCTGCTATTGAAAGCCTTAGGAGTTATTTGATTATGCTAGTAGAATGAGTGGAAGGAGAAAGTGTTGAGGGTTATTAATTAGGATGTCATACTTAAAAATGACGATTGTTGAAGTTTAGGGACAGATTAATAATGCGCAGAAAATTTCTTGCAAAAAATAATGTGCTAAAATTAAGAGGAATAAAGAAGAGAAAAAGAATAGGAATCTTATCTAGAGTCTTTGGGCTGCATCCTTGCAAGTGTTTTGGTTTTAGTGCACAAAACACAATCTGAGGTACTCAAAACTTGTAAATCTGAGGAAATGTAAGACTGCAATATATATGTTTTTCATGTGTATGGATTGTTGCTGACTTGCTCCACTTATTTTTTTATTAGGGCTTGAGTTCAAGATAGTACATGTGGAAATTTACGTCTGCTAGAAGCCTAGAACAGTCTATACTATTTTATTTGTTATATAAGTTTGTTAAAATATCCTGGGACCTGATTATAGTGGAGAGATTTCTATGATTGGTTGATGCACATCAATGTTTTTGGTTTGGAGATTTCATATTGAATGATTCTTACTCTCTTTACACAAGTTTTGAGCCCTTTTGTTGACCTTTTATTCCTTTCATCTATCATACATGTTCTGCATGCTTTTATCTGTTATGTTCTTTGTGTTCTTAGGTTGACCGAATGGGCCAGACAGATCCAGTTCTAGAGCAGGAAGTTAAGTATCGGTATAACAGTGTCATCTTGCATTACAGGAAGTCATTTATACAAGACAATGCTCAGAGGTACTGTTTCTCCAATCCTTTTGATAAATCTTCTTTGGACCAAACGTGATGGTCCAACTGTTATCTGATTCATGATGTTTCGGTCTATGTCATATGCATATATGAACACCCTTTTGTAACTGTATAATGAATTGAGATCTGGTCAAGCAAAGACTCTATAAAGATTTGATGAACTATAGTGCAGAGGGGAAATGTGGGAACAAAGCATCTTAATAAGAGGAGATAGGGAATGAAATAGCAATTAATGTGAATATATTTCTACTTCCAAGTGTGTGTCCTTCCCTGAACCAATTATGTTGTTAATGAAGATTGAAAAAAATCATATTTCTCACCTCTTTTCTCTCTCTTTGATGAACTCGCTGATAGCCGTTCACATCTACCAATCTCCACTTCCAAAATTGTTGACTGTCACCACCCATCTCAGGGCCAGAAGGACCCATTGCTTGCCCTCTTATTTTTCTTCCTTTAGTTCTTTCCCTCCCTATGCATTACAACTTTAGTTTGCATCTGCCGTCACCATGGTCACCATTGTTAATCCTTCCGATCACAATGGCCGTCATCTTCGATCAATTCTTGACAATAACCCAACCCTAAGTAGCATGGATATGGATATGACACACATGGATACATTGATGGACCAATTTCAAAAAATATTAGGACAAAACATGGAGGATGGTTCCTTACTGCTTGGTGTGGTTATTGTGGAGGGAAAGAGATAGTTGAACTTTTCAAGACATTGAGTGTCCTTTGTATAGATTGAAAAGTTTATTTTTAGCACTGCTATGTGGATGATTATTGGGTGGAAGGATCTGGATTACATAGTTTCTTATCTTTTGTTGAAAATATTGTTGATTTAGAGTTTTTGTATTTGGGCTATTACATATCTTAGGAGAACCTACTCCTAAAAGCTAGGTTTTTGAGAGAGGGAACCCAAGGCATATAAACGATCACACCAATTACCTATACTACCGATGTGCGACTCATATACTATAAATGCCCATGGACCGTAAAATTCCACCACACTATGTAGTCCTGTGCCCACGTAGCTATTACATGTGTTAGAAGAACTTACCCCTAAAAGTTAGGTTTTGGAGAGAGGGAACCCAAGGTAGATAAACCATTGCACCAACAACCTATACTACCAATGTGGGACATAGATATCCAATACTACAAATGCCTATATATTGTAACATTCCACTACACTCCGTCGCCTTGTGCTCATGTCAGTAGGTTTTGCAATAGACTTTACTATTCCCTGTGAACACTGCACTGCAGGCGTCACATGGATGGGAGGCATGGTATAGGCTTTGATACTATTTGTCGCATACCTTGGAAGAACTCACCCCTAAAATCTGGCGGTCAGAGAGAGGGAACCCAAGGTAACACCAGCAATCCATACCACTGATGTGGAGTACATACATTCCATACTACATATGCCCATGGACCGTAACAAAGGCATCTCCTTGATGCTTTTTAATAAAATTTTACTTGTAAAAGAGCTTTTATTCATTTTTTTACAAGATTCTATTCATGAATAAATTAGAAGTTTTAAAATTTAAAATTCATAAAATTAAAAAAAAAAAATTGAAAGAAGGAACTAATAAATATATTTTCATGTTGTTTTTATCTTGTTATTTAATTCCTAAGTTTTTTTCTCCAACACTACAATGTGTTTCATTTATGTCTTAAGGATGGACACATATGTCCTTGAAGTATTCAAGCCGTGTCTGGTCTAAAAAGATTTAAAAATAATAGTGTTTTACAAAGTAGTATTGAAAGTTTGTGCTAGGAACTCACTTAATGCACTTCGGGGCTCCATAAATGCGTTTAGATGTATCCCTACCTTGAAAAAATGCATTTTGTTTCTGCTTCTTTCTTGTCATGTGCATGCTAATGTTTTTGATTAATTATGTAGTGTTATATAAAAGAGATATGCTGCAATTTAGATAAGAAATTAATTTTGTTCTCTGTTAGTTTGTTTAATGCTTAAAAAAATTTATTGCCTTTTTCTGTTTATTCCTTTCATTATGTAAACAAAACCCTCTTGATGCTTCTCTTTTAAATATTTTGTGTGCAGAGTATCCCCCCTGAGCTTTGAACTTGAGGCTACATTAAAGTTGGCAAGATTTCTCTGCAGGTAGCCTTCTTAAAACCTATCTTCTATTTCTGTAATTTGGTGTTTGTATGGATTCAGCCTTAGGATTGTGATAATATACTGGAACCCATTGATGCATGCCTTATAGTGGAGGCCGGAGGGGCATTCTTAAATGTGAGATCTAATGTTGCCATAGTGACATTATTATTTGGACTATCCTGCTTGCAGCTTTTTATTGTAGATTTATTGAATTTGTGGATTATATCAATGTTAACATGTGAACATAAAGATAGAAAAAAAGACATTACATTTGAATATTTTTACCTGTCATCATGTTTTCATGCTTGTAAAAGCACTATACATCTGTTGATTGCATATATTTAGTGAATTTTGGATCTCAATCAGATGCCTGAATTATTGGAAATTTGCAGAATTTGGTAAAATAAGGGTGATTCAATTTTTTTTATAATTTGACAGGGAAGATTGGCCTAACTATTTTAAATTTCAGCTAAAATTTAGTGGAGCTGAACTGATCCTATTGACAAAAAAATTGGGTCAGTTAAAGCATCAAAAAATTTGGAAAATTGGATGTAAATTGGACTTCCAAATTGATTTTTAAGTTTGTGACGTACACCTTGGTACCAGTTAATCTGACGGATAGCATTCGACATAATAAATAGGGTTGGCATTTGTTTCGGGAACATAATTTGTGTTGACACTCAAATATATTAAAATTTAATGAACATATGAAATAATTAATTTACTTCAGAATCAGATCAAATCATGTCAATTTTGAGTTGATGTATTCATGTCATGTCAGTTTCGTGTTTTCTATCTGTAACTTCATGTTTGTGTTGACAGTGTTTAGGCTGTGTTCTTGTGTTGTGTCTAATATTGCCACCCCTGAGAATAATCTTACAAAAAAGGCATTCAGCAGAATAACCTTTCCAGTTTCACATTGTGTTAAATTGTTATTTCAGCTCTACTGTATATGATCAACTTAAAATCAATTTCTCTTGCCATTTTTCTATTATTCCTGTACATTGCTACCCAATCATATAATCTTCAAATTGTGGTGTGGGATCTCCATGTGTCTTTATCCTTTAGTCAGGGAACTTCAGAGAAGCTTGAAATGTAAAATCATGAGCATTCCTTTATTATGTTTCTTTCTGAAAGTTCTTTTTGTCAATTTTTTATTATTTATAGACGTGAGCTGGCCAAGGAGGTAGTGGACTTGTTGACATCAGCTGCAGATGGAGCAAAATCTTTGATTGATGCCAGTGATCGACTTATATTGTATGTTGAAATAGCTCGTCTCTTTGGAACTCTTGGCTATCACCGGAAAGCTGCCTTTTTTTCTAGGCAGGTAGCTCAGCTGTATTTGCAACAAGAAAATAAACTGGCTGCAATCAGTGCAATGCAAGTGTTGGCATTGACCACAAAAGCATATCGAGTTCAAAGTAGAGCATCTATCGCTAAAAGTTCTCTTTCCAATGTGAGTTCTAAAGTGTGTTTTGGCATGTATGATCTTGAAACTACTGAAATTAATGGATGAACTTTTCACTACTGTTATCACGACTTTTATTCACTCTCATTTCTTGTTGATAGCTACTATAATTTCCCTGTATCTTTTAACCTTAGTTGTCTTATTCTCTTTTCTTGTATTTTCTTCTCTCTTTTAAAGTATTCTAGTCTCAGATGTTGACTTATTACGAGCTTTTAATTTTGAATAATGATGCATGACCTAGAAAGATTTTTGTTGTGGTTAAGTGCTTTTATTATCTTAATATGCTCTTCCCAGTCATCACTAGGGGCAGTCACCTGCTAGCTTACTTAAATGAGTACTTGCTTGAAATAATTTAGCATGAGTTTGAAATTTTCTTGAGCATTGTAGGGAAAGCCTAACAGGATTATGCTTTGTACATCAAGCATAGAAACTTATAATAAACATGTATTGGATGGTGAATGGAAGGTTGCAAGCTCCCATAATTCGGAGATCTGTAGATCAACGATCCAAATAATGTGATCCATCAACTAAAATTCATTAAAACTTGACAAAATAATCCAAATCAATTATATATGAATTTTGCAGCAAATGAACTAATGGGTAACAGTTTTACATTTACACAGTTGTACTGCTATAGAAAAAAATACCGGAAAGGATGAATTGTTGGAGATGTTCTTTTCCTAATATTAAGTATTTTACACTAAGACTCATTGATGCATGAATGCAAAGGATATTGGAAAGTGAGTGATCTGTGCTTCCTGTGAAACAGAAAGGGAGGGAGAAGAGAAAAGAGTGGAAAGAAAATTTAGAGATGACAGAAAGATTGTTTTTCAAGTACCATACCGGTAACTATGTCAGAAACAGACCTGTGTTAATCTTGGCTTAAACTAATCACAAGCATGAGGCCATGCAGGTGAACTATCAAATTGGTGAATTTTTAAAGTAACAGCTACTTTTCCCTTGAGATGAGGGAGCTTACATTTGAAAATCTGGGAAAAGGAAAATAAGAGAATTTAGCTTCTTTGTTTAATGTCTGAAAAGGGCTGCGTCAGCTTCTACCTACCTCAAAAGGACGCTATAGTGGGCTCAGTAGTATGTGCTAAATTATTTTGTTGTACTTGTACCATGTTACTTTAACTACAATAGGGATTTGATGCTTGATGGATTTTTACATGAGGTTGCTTTATGCTTGTGGCTTAAGTGTGAGAATAAAAGCTTCTAACGCACTTAAAAAAAAAAAAGAAGGGTTTTTAACATTTTCATAGTGCACATGGAATAACAATTCAACAACTGAAAGCTGCAATGTAGTTCTGTCCCCATCTGCACCATAAAACGTAAAACAAAAGAATTTTTTTTTTTTTTTTACCTCATACCAGATGGCATGAAGGCTATGTTTGTTTACGGGATGAGAGTGGCGGACTGGAGTAGCAGTCCGTGGGAACCACCTTCTTCCTGTGTTTGTTTTGGTTTTTTGTTAATCCATGGGTCCCACGGATTGAAGTAGCAGTGAAGTGTTTTGCCAGATGAGCAATCCCATGGGGCATGTGGTATTATTAATACCCCATCTCCGGATTTGTTTCCCTTCAAGATCCGAAGGTCCAAAATTATTTCCAAACACATCACATATCAAATCACATCTTTTATCCCACTTTATATCCCACCAACCAAACACCAAAAAAATAATCCCACATAAAAAATTAATCCCATCTTTTATCCAATCCCATATATTATCCCATGGTATTACTTATCCCCCATCATCCAATCCCCTCAAACAAACATAGCCGAAGAATTCTAGTGTAAGTGATCCTTCTGCACTGCAGAATGAATCAAGTTGAAGAATAGTCTTTTCAGTGAAAGCCTAATTAGAACCAACATTGAAGGTAGTTAGTTCAGAAGGTTCTATATTCGTTTGTCTATTTATCATCCGGACTTGCATCTGATCAGCCTGAGGACGTCATCGAAAAACTGAACAAGGGATGAGAGGAGTATAATTATAGGAGCGTCTAATGAGTATTTCATAAAGACTTCGACATTTGGCTGTAATTATCTGCAAGTTTGGATTTCACTGCTTGAGGAGTTTGCTGAGCAATTTAAACCATAAGTAGCTTATGAAAGGTTTGGTCTTTTTTCTTTGCCTTCATTGTTTTGGTTTACCTTCCAATAGAGCCATATGTTAGTATCTGAACAAAGTAGCAAGGTGTGTGAGGTGGGAATTGATGGACCATTGTTGGAACATGTAACAAATCAAAGTGGTCAGGTTTTGGAGCAGTTACAACTCAGGATGCTCCAGGGATGAAGTGGGAGCAGAAAATTGTAACATGAAACTGTGAAGAAAGAACTACTCCCACCAAGGGTAAAATTGTAAATATGAAATGTAAGAATCAGATGCAAACATTAATATCAGAAATACACAAATGAAGTTCCCAACATGAACTGTTGCTTTTATAGACGCAATGGTTATGACCATATATTGTTAATTTCAGTGGCAAGAAAGGAAGCTTATGGGCATTCATGAATGTAAAAACAGAGAAGATTGAACTGGAGTGCGATGCATGAGATTTGCACATATTTGCAGGAAAACCTCTTTGATTTGTTTAGTGACCTTATTCTGACTGAACTGCAGCAAATATAACTATTCAAATTTGTGCAGACAAACTCTTGTTTGGTGAATAAGCTGATGAGAGTGCTAACTCTTCCTGTAGGCTTGTAGCCAGATATTAGTTAACTGACATTTAGGTTTTTCTTTCCATCCCATTTTTGAATTTTCTGTTAAACCTCACTAGGACAGAAAATGTGCATTGTGTCCAAGAGAGGTGCTGCATAATTTTAATGATGAATGCTTATTTTGTCCGGTGGTTTGTCTTAGCAAACATCTTTATTATGATTAGAAATTGAGAGAGTATAGGGTGTGAGAACTTTCAGGTCTGCAGGCAAACATCTTTATTATGATTAGAAATTAAGAGATTATAGGTTGTGGGAACTTTGAGGTCTGCAACGTGACTTGCTTGTTGGCTCATTTGCATTTATGTTGGCCATTTGCCATGCTTCTGGGTCATGTTCTAGAGTTGAAAAAGAAAATGCTAAATCAGGTTGAAAGTATGATTGCTGGAAATGTTGTTGATATTCTTATTTTTTGTCTTATTATTTATTTATTTTATAAGTATGTCTTAATCCTTTTTTTTTTCCCCCAATGAAAGGAAATTGGATCAAGTCATGCTGATGGCGGGAAATTGCATGTGCATCATCACTCCATAGTCTCACTATTTGAGTCCCAATGGAGCACCCTGCAGATGGTTGTGCTAAGAGAGATACTGCTATCTGCCGTCCGTGCTGGAGATCCTCTTGCTGCATGGAGTGCAGCAGCACGCCTACTTCGATCTTATTATCCTCTAATAACTCCTGCAGGGCAAAATGGTCTTGCAACTGCACTTGCAAATTCCGCAGAAAGACTCCCTTCAGGAACTCGCTGTGCTGATCCGGCCTTACCTTTTATAAGGTATTTGCTACCGTGTTGTTTATTTATATGATATTTTACAAGAATCAATTCTTCTTCTCTGTTTATACCCTGTGTTGCATGTACCTTGGCAAGGATTGATACTGATGATGCTAAATGTTGTGAATTGGCTAAACCTATGACCTAGCCACAGAGCCAGCTACGATGCAAATGATCTTGAGTGTGATCTATATATACACCCCACATACATATAGTATAGTTTTGTTGACACGTCACTTTTAACTTCTTGCATGCTATTGTTGAATTTCATGAATGAGCGGAGTTCTAACTGGATAACCCTGCTTATGGAGTCCTGCTTAAACATTCATTAACATGTATGTATTAGTAAGTCCTACAAAACAAAAACCTCTGCATTCAGGAGAAAAGTTGCATTACAATTCGATCATTAATTGATGCTGGATCATTGTGTGCAACATGTGGTGCTCTTGATAGGGTAATTGTAAGCAAACTATTTATCTACAGAACATAGGTAAACAACCTTTAGTTGTCGTTGTATAACCAATTCTAAGTTTGAACCAGAACAAATTTGATATCCTTACGGTGACTTGTTTCTATTTCAGTATTTGAAACTCTAGAGATAGTTATCTAGCAATTGAGAGTTGGTAAAAATTCCCACTGTAAATGAACTTTTATTCACACTTCCAGCAAAGGATGTAACCCTGGTGAGTGGGCACACCATTGGAACTTTAACTTGCTACGAAGTTATTTTTCCTATAAAAGGCCACTTTATATCAATTGAAAAATGTCTTTATAAAATCATTTATGTTCGTGCAGTGCACATGTTCTCTCAATCATTCTTTTGTCACCCCACTTGGATGATGTGGAATAGATGTTATTATTGGACATATGAGAATCATGCAGTAGGATGTGCTAGAGAAGTTCCTACCGTTGCCAATTAGAAAAGTCAGCAGATCACCTCAGGAGCTCCCATTTCCTGATGCAGATTGGATCCTGGTTTATTTTTGGCGAGAGAGATTCTAGCTGGATCTTATGGTTCAAAAAGTTGGACAAAGTCTGGACTGTTATATCATTTAGCAGTTTGCTAATACTTATTTCCTAGAGGGTAGAGTTCATTAGTTGAGCATCTAGGTTATAGGGTTCCTTCTTCATACTTGGTTTTGCCTTCAGGTTCATCTTTTGAAGCCATTTCAGTTCAGGTTCATCTTTAAATTTCAATATTTGCCTTTGGATAAAATATCGCCCACGTGAAAGAAAACCACATTTTGCACAAAATGATCCAGTATCAATGAATGATCCAACTGTAGGCAAGCCTTGTTTTTGGTTCGGACTGCAGCATTGGATGGATTTTTACTTTGAAAAACCTGGGAAAGAAGGGAAAGATAATTACTGATTGATGTATGTGTACGGAGGTAATGGAGCTGGTCATTAATACTCGTGCAGATTTGTGGAGTTTGATTCTTACCAGTTTGGGGTTTGTGGGGTTATGCTAGCTCTGTAATTCATCTGAGTGTTGGGTACTTCCCTGAAGTGTAAGTAAAAGGCGTCTGATTTCTCACTCCAAAAGGGTAAATAAGGCATAAAGTGGGGATTCTTGTGCTTGACCTGGTGCTTTTGGAGGGAACAAAATTGGGTAATTCTGAGGAGGTTGACTTAGCAATTGATAGTCTCAAATTGTCCCTTTTACGTGTTCTTTTTTCTCCATTTTTCTTTTTATTTTTTTCTGGTTAGTTGGAAAGCTTTATGAGCACTCTTTTGCTTTTGTTGATTGATTTCATTGGAGTTTTTTTCTTCTATAGATGTTGCATAGATAGTTTTTACACCCAGTTTACAAAAAGGATACATCCCCTTTTCTGGCCAATTTAGTAGAATTGTTTACTTATGAAACTGAGGTGATGTCAAATGATATGGGGTTCCAAAACCAATTCATTAATAATATTAAAAAACAAAAAAAAAAAAAATTGAAGAATAAAAAACCTCTCTCTCTCTCTCTCTCTCTCTCTCTCTCTTGCGTATGGGTTATCAACCTTGGAATCTCCAATCTTTGTCAATAAGCCTACACCCTCGTCAAAATCACTTTGTCATCCTTCACAAAGAATAGACGTACTTTTTCCCCCAGCTTCAAGTGGTTGAATTGAGTGCTAAAACAATTTTGTCAAGCCTAGGAGGCCATATGAGTTAAATGAGTTCATGTCTGTCTTGCCACCAACCCCATCAATGCACCTTAGTAAAACCTGCCATCTAGTGCAACCTTGAATCAGAACATAAGCGCAAAGAATACCTTGTCTATTTACCAACTGCCAAAATGTCATTGTCCCCAAATTCACCCTCTCCCTCACAGTGGCCATTCCTACCCAAGTTCCTTCTTTCCCGTTTTCTCTCCCTGCTTCTTCCCCTCTGAGCTACATAAATATACAAATCCTTGGCATCTGGTTTTGGTTCAAGCTTAATTGATTGGTGGCCTGAATTTTAGTTCTCTGAGAACTTCTAGTGGTTTAAATAACCATATAGCCATGTTTTCTTATCTAAAAAAATAACCCTAGAGCCATGTTATAAATCATTCATTAGCTTATTGAACCTGTAACAAGTTTTACTATATTTATTTATTTATTTTGTGTTCCCCTTATGGTGTTTCAGTTGTGACAATTATATAACACTTTTGCACATATCTGCCCCCAAATGTTTTCTTTTTTTTTTTTTAAAACAATTTTAAAGATATTAATCTAGTGAAAAATTAGATAAAGAGGAGTATATAGAGAATTGAAGCAAAATGATTACATGAAGTAGTTCTTCTCCTGAGTTTAGACTCATCTCAGAAGTTCCTACAGCATGCCCTTGCTTTTTGTCAAACCTCAGAATATTCCAGAATCAGATGTATTCATACTTTGAGATAGATTCATTTATCTGCTTCTGGATATTGGAACTTCTTTGGGATTCCCTTCCAGGATGCATGTTTACTTCTCTGGCTTTCTTTGACATCGTTCTCTGTGTTCTTAAAAAATATCTGAGCTTGTGAAGATGAACTATCACCCTGCTTTCCTGGAACTCAAGTTATAGTTTTGATAGTCGATAATAGTCCTTGCCCTCTGTTCCTAATATGTTTTTTCATTGTGATTATAAATTCATAGTTGGAGCCCTTATTTTTTTATTTTTTATTAATCTATCTTCCATGTAAATTCTTTCCAAGGATTTACATATTAATCTTGTTATCTATTTAAATGCTTCCAGGTTGCATTCTTTTCCTTTCCACCCATCACAAATGGATATTGTAAAACGCAATACAGCAACAGAAGATTGGTGGGCAGGATCTGCTCCGTCAGGGCCCTTTATTTATACACCATTCAGCAAAGGAGAGCCAAATCATAATAGCAATAAGCAGGAGCTGATTTGGGTTGTTGGTGAACCAGTCCAGGTGTTGGTGGAATTGGCAAACCCTTGTGCCTTTGACTTGATTGTGGATAGTATCTATCTGTCGGTGCATTCTGGCAACTTTGATGCTTTTCCCATTAGTGTAAGTCTCCCACCAAACTCTTCAAAGGTGATCACGCTCTCAGGAATTCCAACTAAAGTGGGGCCCATGACAATTCCTGGCTGTATAGTTCATTGTTTTGGTGTAATTACTGAACATCTTTTCAAGGATGTTGATAACTTGCTTCTTGGAGCAGCACAAGGTCTTGTGCTTTCTGACCCTTTCCGGTGCTGTGGATCAGCAAAGTTGAAAACTGTATCATTTCCAAATGTTTCTGTTGTACCGCCATTGCCATTGCTTGTATCACATGTTGTAGGTGGTGATGGAGCTGTCATTTTATATGAAGGTGAGATTCATGATGTGTGCATTAGTCTTGCTAATGCTGGTACAGTTCCAGTTGAGCAGGCGCATATATCATTATCAGGAAAAAACCAAGACTCTGTTTTGTCGGTCACTTATGAAACTTTAAAAGGTGCCCTTCCTCTGAAACCTGGTGCAGAAGTGACAATATCAGTAACCTTAAAAGCCTGGCAGCTTGGTTTAGTCGATGCTGATACTGCTAGCAAAAATTTATCTGGAAGCACAGGGAGGCAAATTAAGGACGGAAGCAGCCCAATGTTGTTGATTCACTATGCAGGTAATTTTTCAACCATAAACGTGGCATTCAAATTCTTCACCTGATTATTTTTTGTTACCAAGTCTGTTCCAAGTCCCTAGTTTTAAGCCACAGTTACGTCAATTGATCTTTGCATTGTGCTATGTTGAGAATAACCATACTGCGATCTATATCCGGTGCTGAGATTTAGGTAGAGTCATAGGGCTATAGAATGACCTAAGATTAACTAAAATACTTTGAAATGGTTAGGAATCAACAATTGGGTTAGGCTTGGGTCAACTTTAGCCTGGAAGCTTAACCTTTATCATTTAAAAGTTGATCAAAGATGGTTAGTGGATTCAGGAAAGGGCAAGCCAGGACACATTAAACATGTATGATTCCTAATTTGTTTCAGGTTACTTGAACAGTGTTCTTACAGTATAGAACTACAATAATGAGGGTAATGGAGTATCCGTTGATGACATTTATTTATTCTTTCATTAATTTAAGTTTTGGCTGGGGTTGGGGCTTTAGTTACTCTATGTTGATCCATGCATGAGTTTTTTCGACACGTTGATCCTCTAATCAAGCTTATCTTTGCTGTGAGTGCTCTAGGGTAGAGAGGTGAGAAAATGGTCGGTTTGGTCTAAAAATGGACCAGACCAAATATTTTTGGCTGTTGATTTTTTTTGACTGAACAGCCAAATAAAACTAAAAAATAATTTTGTTCGTTTTTTGGGTAGTTCGAGTTTTTCCAGTGTCATTGCTTAAAATGAATTGCAATTCTTCTATCTTCTAGTTCTCAAATTGTAGTCTGTCCAAAATTCAGTGCAGATGAATAAAAATATATCCCATCTTATCTTATAATGGTTGACTTCTGAAACTTGAAACAAAAGAAACAAATTCAAAAAATAACTCTACTTTTTCTTTGTAAGAATGTATATTTTTATTAATATAAGAAGTAATACAACCCATAGTTATGGGGATTGCTCACCCCCTAATATAACTATGATCTTGATCATTCGACCCCAATTGCAATTCATTTGCGATCTAGATCATGAAATTTAGTGATCATAACAGAAAACCTAATCCATAGAGAAATAAAATGGAAAGAGAAAAAAAGAGAATGAAATAGTAGTTTATTTACTTATTGCAATATTGAATTTGTTTTATCTTTTATTGTATGTCATTATTCTCAGATGTTGGATTATTAGGAGATATTATTGGGATTCTCTTGCTCTGATGTTGTCATTGGTTATGACAAACTCTCAAAAAAATTGTTAAGGATTAATTCTGTTATGATATTTTCATTGATTATGTTAAGTTGGCATGTTCTTTTGCTTAATCTTTTCGATTTTCCTTTCAGGACCATTGGTGAATCCTGGAGAACCACCTGAAGATGGGTCTGCCATTCCTCCTGGTAGACGTCTGGTTGTTCCCTTGAATATTTGTGTTTTTCAGGGCCTGTCCTTTGTGAAGGCTCGTTTGCTGTCGATGGAAATTCCTGCACATGTTGGCGAGAATCCTCCTAAAATACTTCATGTGGAGAATGGTTCTTCTGAAGAAGTTATAACTTCTGATTCTTCTGGACGTAAGACCGATAGATTAGTGAAGATTGACCCTTATAGGGGTAGCTGGGGACTACGCTTCCTTGAGCTTGAGTTGTCTAATCCAACTGATGTGGTGTTTGAGATTAGTGTTTCTGTCCAGCTTGAGAAATCCAGTGATGAGGATAGTTCTTGCATCAACTGCGATGCAGCTGAGTTTGGTTACCCTAAAACAAGAATTGACAGGGATTACACTGCAAGGGTACTTATACCACTGGAGCATTTTAAATTACCTGTTCTGGATGGTTCCTTCTTTGTGAAGGATTCCCAGAATGGGGCTACCCCAACTAGAAGTTCGAGTTTCTCAGAGAAAAATGCTAAGGCAGAATTGAATGCTTCTATCAAGAACTTGATTTCTAGAATTAAGGTTAGATGGCAATCTGGACGGAACAGCTCTGGAGAATTAAATATTAAGGATGCAATACAGGCAGCCCTTCAGACATCCGTCATGGATGTCTTGCTGCCAGACCCATTGACGTTTGGCTTTAGGCTTGCTGGAAATTTTACAGGACGTGCTAAACTCTCTCCACCGGAAGAATCCCATAATCAAGTTCCTTCCCCTTCATCTAAGGGTTCTGTACTGGCACATGAAATGACTCCTTTCGAAGTTCTAGTCCGCAATAACACGAAGGAAATGATAAAAATTGGCCTTAGCATTACGTGCAGAGACGTAGCTGGAGAGAACTGCATTGAGGGCAACAAGGCAACTGTCTTATGGGGAGGTATGGTTCTAATGTGCGGTCTTTGTTCGGTTGTGTTTTAACCAACTTTTGGCACTTTCAGTAGCCTCCTCTAGTTGCATTTTTTGCCCAGATAATTTTCCATTGTATACTCTTATTTTCAGAGAGAGGAAAAAAAAGAAAAAGAAAAAAAAAATCTTCTGAAACTAATTAAAATTCCCCCTGGTGTAAGCTCCCTAGATTTCCGACTGTGCCTGATTTTGTTTCATTCTCTTTTTTGGGCTATTAACAATTTTACGGGGAAGGAGATTTTCTGTGCCAAGTATGTTAATTCATGTAGTTTTTGTTGTCTTGATCTATTGTCAGGTGTTTTGAGTGGGGTCACCACGGAGGTTCCTCCTCTACAGGAAATTAAACATTCTTTCTCTTTGTATTTCCTGGTTCCTGGAGAGTACACTCTGTTAGCAGCTGCAGTGATCGATGATGCCAACGAAATTCTGAGGGCTCGTGCAAAGGCTAATTCGCCCGATGAGCCAATCTTCTGTCGCGGTCCCCCATTCCATGTGCGGGTAAACGGGACTGCATAAGTTGTGTAATTTCTCGTGCCCATGAAACGTGTCAGCTCATTCCCAACCAGAGTAAACCTGCCATCCCTTCCTTCTCTGGCTCAAGAAAGGAAGCGTCACGAAGCACCTGAAAAAATTTTCTGTGCCCTACTCGTTGTACTGCCATTGCCATTTCTTCTGAAGTTTTTGTGCAACACCATCTTGTCTTATTGTGCCTCTCATAATTTTTAGCTGATCGTTTTAGTTGATGGTTATTGGATTTCCAGATGGCTTGTAAATCCATATTGAAGGCATGATTGTCATGAAAAAAAAAAAAAAAAAAATCATTTCCCTTCAATGACTGTTTGAATTTTATGTATATTTTATTTTTTAATACATGAAGAATCACAGGATATAAATTTGGAGATTGTCGAATTCATACCTGTGTCCAGGAGCCGCGGGGAATGTGAGTTGTAGGGCAACTGAGCTGAGGCGGTTCAATGGAGTTTGATCCTTATAAGAACTTTAAGATTGTCTTTGTAAAAATTTAATTTCTTGCGCGTGGTCTTTCATCTGCCTGTACTCACTCTGAATTTACTTGTAGCTCAAAACGATGTTTTCTCCATTCATTTTTAGTAAATGAGAGTTCAATGTTTATTCCTTTGTATTTTGTAAATAAGTTTTGAATTTAGGTAACTATAGAAAGATACAGTATATAAATGAGTCTACCGAAATCTAGTGCTCATTTACGGTTCAATTTGCTTGCAGTAACCCCGAGTTCAAGCGCTCATTTTGAAGTGATGTGTTTGAATTTAACAAGTCACATCATAATTAAATAATAAGTGCAATTTAATATACATGACACAGATATATTGGATTGTAAGCCAAAGACTTAAACACTGATAACCAAAAGAAATTTACAGGTATGTTTAAAATGATAAAAAGTAAGATAAGTCGTGGGTTTATAATTTAAAATTAATAATTTTGAGAAATTTTTAGAAGTTTTTAGATATTTTTGACATTTTTAGCAAATTAAACGTAGCCCGTATATTGTATTGTTGGATATTTTTTTTTTCAAAATTTTATATAAGAATTATGTTACATGATTTTGAGTTACATAACCAAAAATTTTATTCGCAGTTATTGTGGGATTTTGGGGGTTGGCATGGCACCGTGATATCAACCGTACTGTTGGATTAAAATCTAATAGTTTAAACACATTTATATATTTTTAATTACAAAAATATTTAAATAAATTCAAATTGTTGAATTTTAATTCAACAGTCTATACACTTGATGTCATGAAACTAAATGCATAGTTGCTATCAGCCTTCCTTTTTCTCACATTGTGGGACCAATTATTTTTAGATTACTAATCAATAAAGTGAAATTTTATAATAAAACTACTATTATCCTATCATTTTTTGTATACTTTCCATTAAAAATTTTAGTATAATATTTTCTTCTTTATTATAGTAACGACACTCCCACATCATTCCTGCTAAAATTTAAAAAATACACCATGAAAGGAGACTGAATATGTTGGAATGAATGGACTCAACACACACAAACAAGTTTCAAATAAATACAATAAAATCACTTTCCAAATGCTATTATTTCAAAAATCCAAATCACTTCACAAACAATTTTCTATTGGTGTAATTTTGAATTTTTGTTAAAAAAGATTTAGTGCATAGTACTTCTTAAACCTCGTCATCCTATAATCAAATCCTGGATTATTCTTTCACTCTAATGGAGCAGCAGCAAGCCTAGCCGCGAAATCAGTTCCTCTGTTGTCTCCATCATCAAAATTGAGAGCATAGCTCTGAGGATCATAGTGAAACTGATCATGTGTCCTTCTTCTCTTCTTCTTGTTGATCATTAATCTAAACCTTCTGATGAAGTTCTCCTTGCTGCCTTTCTTCTTCAACCAGTTTTCTCCGGTACTCTTCACCCCTTCTTCTTGTGTCTGCAACAGAGCCCACTGCGACGGCTGTGACTCGCTGTTGTTTTGCCTCCTTGTGAAGCAATATTTCCACGAACAGCCACAACCATGTCCTCTGAATTTCTCTTCTTCATAATCTTCCATGTCTTCTGATGGCAAAGTTTTTCTACTGGAGCCTGCTTTTTCACGCATGGTGGGTGTGTGTGTATATATATATATATATATGTATAGAGAGAGAGATAGAGAGAGAGAGTTGCTGTTTATGAAGGACTTCAAGGGCAACTCGGAATAGAACTGTAACTTACAATTGGGATAGGCTTCGTATTGGTTTCCGGGAGGCGGAGTCAACTTCCAATCAAATTGCGACATGTGGTAGGAAAATAATTTGTTGGGATGGAATATATTTTTATCTTTTTGATTGGTCAGTTCTAGGCTTATAATAAAGATTTAAGGTGGGGGTTGTTTTGGTCAATTCCTAGTTGTAATGTACGTCTATTGATGTTTGGTTTGCGTATATTTGGGCCAATTGGCCGGTCACATTGGAGATTTTGCAGCAGTGCAGAGCTAAATGCCAAACAGCCGTTTTTGTAACTACGGATTTGGAGTTTCTCCATGCGCTTGCGAGGCAATTGCCATGTTATTGCTTGCTTTTTGTTTTCTTGATCGACATTTCTTAATGAAAAATTCTGTAGTCCTCCGTGGCCTTGGTTAGTGGGCTTGTTTGTATACAACTGACTCGCGGGCGGAGCTACATGGGCAGCGGCAAGTCCCTCTCAATTTAGATAAAGTTATTAAAATTAAGATAAAATTATTAAAATATTCTCCTTGATATTTTAATTTTATTTAAAAATTAAATTAATTAAAAATTAAGATGTTTTGATTTTATTAAAAATTTAAAGTTAACTCAAAATTTTTTAAAATATAAGAAGTTTAAAAGAATCAAACTTGCTATTTTTTGTGAAATAAAGTGTATCATTTTAATACATTATTACATATTTTTGTTTATACTATCAGTAAATTTAGCATATAACACAATAAATTTTATAGATAATAAAATTTAATAATAATTATATTTTTTGTAGTAAGAGATATCTCTATTAAATTTCAAGTGCTTGAACCATCAACCGTGAGTAATATATTTACTAGTTAATACTCAAAATAATTTATTTTCTCTCTAAAAATAGCATCGTTTTTCCCCTACTCTTAATCGAAAAATAAGTTGATTGTTATTTTTTCTTGAGTGCTCGGTGCCCCCCTTGGTGCCCGGTGTCCCCCCTAGCGCTCGGTGCCCCCCTCAGCAAAAATTCTGACTCCGCCCTTCTGACTGCTTTTTCGAATTTGTTCTGGGTATGGTTGTTCACATACAGTTAATGAATTTACTCTCAGTGTAATTGCATAAGGTGACTTGTCATACTTTTTTTACTCGAAAAAAAAATTATGTCTTCAAAATTATAGATATATATACAAAGAAAATTTTTCATCAAAATGTTAATTTTGAAAAGATATAAGAAATGGAAAAATTGGTAATTTTTTTAATTCTTTTCCTACCAATTAATATATTTGTAAGAATATATATAAATTTTGATTTTTTAGAAATTGTTGGGAAAGTGCCAAATCTCTACTATTTATTATAATGAATTTCTTTTTAATTGTCACCATAGTGCTTTGATCCAAACCATAAAGTTGTAAAGATACGCATGCATTCTCTTTGTTTACAAACTATGAAATTGCTGGCATGCCTGTGTGGACACAGTAATCCATGGGAACTAAAATTCAATTTTTAGGTAGGTGGTATAAAATTTAAAAAAATAATGAGATAAATGTATAATTTTTAAAAGAATTAGAGTAAAAAAATATATAGTATAAATAAATAAGCAGCTAGTTTACATTTGTCATTTAGTGGATGGGACCCATTGTTAATATACGTACAATTATATGATCAAAACAATATATATGTATTGTGCATGGTTAGTATTATTGATATATGAATTTATGTAATTGCCAGAGTAACAAATGACATAATGGCTACTGGTTTTAGGTCTAACTCGTGTGGCATGGATTTGTTGTTGAACACACGTGATTAATTGTGTTTGAATTTTCATCAAAAAGGAATCTTATTGTAAAACATTAATAAAATATGGGCTAATTAAATTTTATCAATTTGGAATTTGACTCAAAAATATGTGATATTTTTTTAGTTTAAAAATTAACAAATTAATCACCTTCTTGTGATTTGGATAAAAGTACAAAAGTAGCTGAATCTATTAAATTTAACTGGATTTATGTTTTGTACGTCAAAATTGATAGGAAAAGATGATTTCTACAAAAATAAATAAATAAAAGTAAAATTTTATTCATTTTTATGTTAAAACAAAACATGTTTTCCTTGTTTAAAAAAAAAAAAAAACTCAAATTGCCTCTATTTTTTCAAAAATGTTTTTTGGATGTTATATGCGGTATGTTATGAATCTAGTTAAATTTGATATTTTTCTAGCAAATTTGAACTTTATTCTAAATTATGAGTAATGTTATGTATTAACTTTTAAACTAGAGAGAAGTCAAGTGTAAATTGTAAAGAAAAATGTTATTGTATGACCTTTTATGAACGAATAGAAGCATTCCACAGACTCGTTGGCACCATTGTTTGATTTATTAAAAAATTTAGAAAATTTTTAAAAACTTCTGAAAATTTTTTAAAGTTATTCACTTTTTATCTTATTGTATAAATTACGAACTCGTAATTTATTTCACTTGATCTTATTTTTTTATCACTCCAAACACACCCATGGTAAAAATTTAAGTTTTGGGGTTATATTAATGTTTTGAATTTTGAGACAAATGAAATGAGTTTAGTTATTTAGTTTTCAATAAAATTACATTGACCACAATAATAGCATGCTAAGTGTATAATGGATATTACTTCGAGTACAAGTAGTAGCGGCACTTATCTTTTTGCCGTTGCTAATATAGGAAATAATTTTATGTTACGAATGAAATGTTTGTTGGATCGCCTGGCCGAGGAGTTTGGTGTGTTGGTTATTTATTTGTTATTTTACAATTTAATGGCATGGGCTTTGTGCTTTTCCATCAGTTTGGGAGAAGGTTTATAGTTGTCATAGTATTTCGAATGAGCGTTTGCTGCCCAGACCAAGGCATGAGTTGTTGGAGCTAAGGTGGCGTTTGGTAGAATAATTTTTAACATTTTTTAGTAATTTTTAGTCAAAAGTTACTAGTTATAATTTTTGATATCTTTGGTGAAGTAAGTTACAATTTTTAGTAATTTTTTACAATTTTTGGCAATATTTAGTAATTTTTAGCAACTTTTGAGTGTTTGGTAAAATTTTTAGTAATTTTTAGCAAGTTTTGCGCGTTAAGGTGAAACTTTTAGTAACTTTTGAGTGGAACAAATTATTGTAGCAAAGTAAAAAAAGTAACAAAAATTGAGGTGTTACTAAACGCTCATTTTGTAACTTTTGGTAAATTTTTGTACATTTTTTTGCTGCCAAACGAGTCCAGTTGCTTTAATTGAGGCTCTGACTCTTTTATTTTTTTATTTTCATTTCTATTATTCAATTTACTCCCATAATTATATCATGACTCTAATTGTAGGAAAGAAAATATATGTTATTTTTTATATTGTATTATGTTTAGTTTGTGTCTCTGAATTATATCAACTCGGAGTGTGATAGTAGAACTGTCAGTGATTATAAATGATTTATCCATGAGAAACTCTACTTGTAAGAAAGTAAAATAAAAGATAAAATAGAGAAACAATGCCTTTTATTTCATGTCACAAGTGTAACATATGAATGTGCAATGTATAAAAATTTAATGAATCCACCTAGTACAATACAGTTTTTTGAGGCATTTATGTGAAGCTCAATTTCAAAGAAACAAAACTACGAGTTGTAAAGTTCAGAGTGGCAAAGAACAAAAAAATCAACATTATTTTATTTTTCAATCGTGATTGTGAAATGAAATATTAATTCAAGGTCAATAATTAAATTCTTTCATAAAATTATACTTTTAACTAAATTTGCATCTTACATAAAAGTTTAATTCTCACTAATTTGTAAATTAACACTAAATATAAATAGCATTAATAAACTGATTCAAAGAAAATCAACATTATTCTATTTTTCAATTGTAATTGTGAAATAAAATATTAAGTCATGGTCAATAATTAAAATCTTTCATAAAATTTTACTTTTAATCAAATTTTCAGTTTATGTAAAAGTTTAATTCTTACTAATTTACAAATAAACCCCATAAATAAATAATATTAAAAGACAAACAATCAAATAAGACTTTTTATAAAAACTTAAAATTTCTCAAATATCACAAATTCATCAACCATAGTAATCATATTAAAATTTATTTGTAAAGTCTTATTAAAAATTAATTTTTAACTAGTTAATTGGCTTTATGTAATTGTAAAATAATTAAAAATGAAGACAAATTGTAAACAAAAAAATTTTTTTGAAACAAAATTTAAACAATAAAGTTAAAGGAGAGGGAACCAACAATAATTAAACCGTAATTGCGAGAGAGAGAAAAAAAAAAAAAAGAACTCTCAACTCAACAGCGTGAATAAATAATTCTCATCCTATATATGCAATCTTATAAAAAAATAGAAAATAATTAATAAAAATTGGTTTGACAAAATTTAAGAAATTCAACCATGAAATTAAATCCTCCCTTACTGTTCATTGTAATAATAGGAAAGAAAAAGTTTAGTAATTTGAGCAAAATGTGTGTATATATATATATAAGTAGAAACAAGGTCAAAAGCAGAAATAGAAACCCTAATTCTCGCTGCTTCTCTACGCTGTGGCGTCTCATCTGAGACGTCTTCTGCAGAAGCCAAGGCTTTCGACATATGCTCTTTGGGAATTACACTCGAAAATAAGGTACCATATGTATATATATACATACATGTATGTTAGTATGTCCCATCTTATTCTTCTTTGCTGTATTGTTTTCCTTTGTGTTTCGGATGAACCCACAATCCAGGCTCTCCATTTCTGATCCCAGCACCCCCCTTTTATTTATTTATTTTTCTACAAATCCTCATAGTATTGGTTCCCCCAGAAATAATATAAACAATGCACTATACTATGATATATACATATATATATGTATATATTTAAATTGAGTTCCACATGCGTTGCAAATTGATTGTGCCTGAAAATTGAGCTGATAAGTAGCTGCGATTGGGTTCTTGAATTTGGATGAACTATTTTGTTGCTGAGAAAAGGTAGGAAAGATGAGAAATTGAAGTGATTTTGAAATGGTCAAGGATACTCTTTCTATAAATACTCTTTCTGAATTTTGAAAATTCAGTCCCACATACTTTGGAAGTTGACAGCCCCTGAAAATTCTGCTGTTACCGGAATCCTATCAGAAAAAAACACTGTTTAGCTGAGGAGTTGCTCTTGGATTCGGGAATCTGTATTTCCTGATAATCCAAAGTGGGTATTTTCCTTGTGAATTATCTATTTCCGATGAACAAACAACTGAAACATTTTCTGCTGGACTAATAACTAATTGTTAATTGCGTTTTGTTGGTTATATGTTTGCCTTCTCTTTTTTGATATCTGCCAATAGCTGCTTGGTCTCTGAGAAAAGTTAGTAAAGATGAGAAATTGACATGATTTTGAAATAGTCGAGGATTACCCCTCTCTCTCTCTCACATGCGCACGCTCGCACGTTTTCAGATGCAGACACTGTACATTTTGTGCTAAGGACTTGTTTTATTTTATCTTAATTTTTTCAGTTTCTGTCAGCTTGCTGCTTGGCAGATGGCAACTATTGGTAAGGAGATGGCATCAAACACTGAGAGTGGGAAGAGCTTTGCACGGAGGGACCGGCTTCTGGAAATTGAGGCTCAAGTTCAGAGGAGGTGGGAAGAGAAAGAAGCTTTCAGGTCTGATTCTCTAGAAGCACCTCCTAAACCGTGTGAGAAGTTCTTTGGGAATTTCCCTTTCCCTTATATGAATGGCTATCTACACTTGGGTCACGCATTCTCTCTCTCCAAGCTTGAATTTGCTGCAGCTTATCACAGGCTGAGGGGTGCTAATGTGCTCTTACCGTTTGGTTTTCACTGTACTGGGATGCCTATCAAGGCCTCAGCTGATAAACTTTGCCGGGAGATCCAGAAATTTGGCAATCCACCCACATTTCCTACCGTACCAGAGGAGAAAAGCACTGATCCCGAGCCTCAACCTGAGGAAGCTAATGCAGGAAATCAGCTCGCACCAGATAAATTTAAGGGCAAGAAGTCCAAGGCAGCAGCAAAATCAGGCGGTGACAAGTACCAATGGGAAATTATGCGGAGCTTTGGCCTCTCTGATGATGAGATTTCCAAGTTTCAGGACCCTTATTACTGGCTGACATATTTTCCCCCTTTGGCTGTAGAAGACCTTAAAGCTTTTGGTCTTGGATGTGATTGGAGGCGCACATTTATCACAACTGATATGAACCCTTTTTTTGATTCATTTGTTCGGTGGCAGATGAGGAAATTGAAGAAGTTAGGGAAAATCGTCAAAGACTTGAGATACACTATCTATTCCCCGTTAGATGGCCAACCTTGTGCTGATCATGATCGGGCTTCTGGGGAAGGTGTTATTCCGCAAGAGTACACTTTGATAAAAATGGAGGTTATTCCCCCACTTCCTCCAAAGTTGAGGGCTCTGGAGGGCAGGAAAGTGTACCTTGCAGCTGCAACATTGAGACCAGAGACCATGTATGGGCAAACAAATGCATGGGTGTTGCCAGATGGGAAGTATGGAGCCTTTGAAATCAATGACACTGATGTTTTTATCTTGACAGAGAGGGCAGCTCTTAATCTTGCATACCAGAATCTATCACGGGTGCCAGAAAAGCCTACTTGTTTGGTTGAGCTGACTGGTAATGATCTACTTGGTTTGCCTTTGAGATCTCCTTTGGCATTCAAGGAGATTATTTACTCTCTACCAATGCTATCAATTCTCACGGACAAGGGTACTGGAATTGTGACTAGTGTTCCCAGTGATTCACCTGATGATTTTATGGCTCTTCATGACCTGAAAGCAAAGCCAGCTTTTAGGGACAAGTTTCATGTGAAGGATGAATGGGTCTTACCATTTGATGTCATTCCAATCATTAACACCCCTGAATTCGGAGATAAATCTGCTGAGAAAGTTTGTGTAGACATGAAGATCAAGAGCCAGAATGAGAGGCAGAAGCTTGATGAGGCCAAGAAAAAAATTTACAAGGGAGGTTTCTATGAGGGAACAATGCTTGTTGGAGATTATGCAGGGATGAGAGTCCAGGATGCAAAGAATTTGATCAGGAACAGGCTTCTAGAGCTTGGAGAAGCTGTGATATACAGTGAGCCTGAGAAGAAAGTAATTTCAAGGTCGGGGGATGAGTGTGTTGTGGCTCTAACTGATCAGTGGTACATCACGTATGGGGAACCAAATTGGAAGGAGAAGGCAGAGGAGTGTTTGGCTAGTATGAATCTCTTTTCTGATGAGACACGGCATGGCTTTGAACATACTCTAAGCTGGCTAAATCAATGGGCTTGTTCCCGTAATTTTGGCCTTGGCACTCGTATTCCTTGGGATGAGGAGTTTCTTGTGGAGTCTCTGTCTGATTCGACCATTTACATGGCATATTATACCGTCTGTCATCTGTTACAAAAAGGTAATATGTATGGCTGTGATACTTCTTCTGTGAAACCAGAGCAATTGACAGATGAGGTCTGGGATTTCTTGTTCTGTGGTGGGCCTTACCCTAAATCCTCAGATATTTCTTCTTCTCTTCTTAATAAGATGAAACAGGAGTTTGAATATTGGTATCCTTTTGATGTCCGAGTTTCAGGTATACGCATATCTGATTTAAAATTTTTTTTTTTTTTTTTTTTGGGCAAAAATAAAACTAATCATTTTCTCTATTTTCTTGTTGACAATAGCCTACTAACATCAACCCCCCCCCCTCCCAAACACACACACACACACACACACACACAAAAAGGAAAAGGAGAAAACCCAAAAATAAAAAGAAAAGCATGCAACACAACCTTTTCTGGGTAAATAAATTGTCATTACTGTTATTCAATTGTATTACATCTCCCCCCCTCTCCCACTCCTCTTCTATATTTTCTTCCTTTTTACCACTCCTACAGTACCATACTAACATTATGAATTGTACCCTTTCAGGTAAAGATTTGATTCAGAATCATCTCACTTTTTGCATCTATAACCACATAGCACTTCTGCCCAAGCATCACTGGCCTCGAGGGTTCAGATGCAATGGGCACATCATGCTAAATGCTGAGAAAATGTCCAAGTCTACAGGGAATTTTAGGACAATACGACAAGCCATTGAGGAATTCTCAGCTGATGCCACTAGATTCTCCCTTGCAGATGCAGGGGACGGAATGGATGATGCCAACTTTGTATTTGAAACAGCCAATGCTGCCATCCTAAGGCTTACAAAAGAGATAGCATGGATGCAAGAGGTTCTCGCGGCTGAGTCAACTTTGCGAAGTGGCCCTCCTACTAGTTACGCTGATCGCGTATTTGCTAATGAGATAAATATTGCCGTAAAAATGACGGAGAAGAACTACAGCGAGTACTTGTTTCGGGAAGCTCTCAAAACCGGGTTCTATGATTTGCAGGCTGCTCGGGATGAATACAGGTTTTCTTGTGGCTCAGGGGGGATGAATCGCGACCTACTGTGGCGGTTTATGGATATCCAAACAAGGCTTATAACTCCAATATGCCCACATTATGCAGAATATGTTTGGAAGGAGCTATTGAAGAAGGATGGGTTTGTTATCAAAGCAGGGTGGCCTGAAGCTGATTTACCTGATCTTACCCTTAAAAAGGCCAACAAATATTTGCAAGACTCAATTGTCTCAATGAGGAAGCTGCTTCAGAAACAAGTTTCCGGTTCAAAGAAAGGCAAGGTAGATTTGTCAAGCCATCAGAACAAAGCGATGGTGGGCCTAATATTTGTAAATGAGCAATACGATGGATGGAAGAAAGAATGCTTAAACATACTTAGAAGTAAGTTTAACAGTGGCACTGGCGCATTTGCACCTGACAAGGAAATTTTGGAGGCATTACAACAGAGTTCAATTGGGCAGGAAGCAAACTTTAAACAGGTACAGAAGCTTTGTATGCCTTTCTTGAGGTTCAAGAAAGACGAGGTGGTTGCTGTTGGAGTTCAGGCATTGGATTTGAGGCTGCCATTTGGTGAGATGGAGGTTCTGGTGGAGAACTCCGAGGTGGTCAAGCGGCAGCTGGGTCTTGAGAGGTTGGAGATTTTGTCTGTGACAGATCCTGATGCAGCCAAAAGAGCTGGCTCCCATGTCTCACTTCTCAATCAGAATCCACCATCTCCGGGAAATCCTACCGCCATCTTTCTGAGCGAGTAAAGCCTTTTTTTTTTTTTTGGTTGTTGGGGGGGGGGGTGTTTGAACTTAAACTACTTTATTTCTTGTTAAATTTGTTTTATACTTGTTGCTAGTTAGTTTCTACGGCCAAAGGGTATAATTAGTAATGACTTGTGTGTGATCCTTTTTAAATTCTTCTTTGGAAATCTGATTTTTGTTGTATGGAATTTGAATCCTTTTGAGTTGAGTTGAGTTGAGTTGATCCTTTCTGTTGAAAGGAAGATATAATTTTTTTTTTTTTATACCTCTCTGTCACTTAGGGTTGATTGCATTGGCAACCCTTAAACTATAACTCTTTTTTAATTTACCCTTTTATCTATTAAATCTTAGCCTTTGGACTTCTTAATCTATTTAAAAGTGATTTCATTTAGTAACTATTAAAAAAATTTGTTAATTTTTATTTATTTATTATTCCTTAATTACCTTAATATGTTTTAATATAATTATTATTCACATATATTTAAATTTGAAACATATGAGTAAAGTTATACATGAATTAGATCAGATAAATTATTCGATTTTTTGTTATAAGTTAAATAAATTGAATTTTCTCTTATTCCATCCAAAAAAAAAAACTCAACCCAAACCTAATTTTGATAAAAAAATCTAACCAAATCAATTATCTGGTCTTAATAATAAATATTTTTATTTTTTATTCTATATTTATTGTATATATTTAATTTTAATAATAAATAATAGAAAATGTATCCTCAAAATATGTTTAAAAATTTAAGCTAAATTTAAATTAAAAAAGAACTAAATTAAATGAAAATGTTATTGTTAGGTTTAATTTGATTTTTTTTATTATTTTCAATAGATTTTACTCACTCCATTTCTTTATACTAAAAATAAAGATAATATATATATATAATTTATTTTTATTTTCTGGTTGAGTTTTTTGAATATGATAAGAGAAAATTTGATTTATTTAATTTATAACATAAAATCGAATGATTTATCTAATCTAACTCATGCAAACATCTAATGATAAGTTTTAAATTTAAATATGAATAATAATCACATTAAAAACTTATTGAGATAATTAAGTAATAATAAATAAATAACGGATTTTTTTAACTATTTTTTAACAGAGCTTTTTTAAATAAATGAGAAGGTCAAAATGTTAGGATTAATTGATGAGTGAGATAAATTAAAAAATAGATATAGTTTAAGAGATAACAGTATTATTAACCCGATCACTTATACTTCCTAAACTTTAAAAAGTTATATTTATATTCCTTATACTTTTGATTAAAGTGAAATTGTATGTAATATAAATTATAAGAGGTATAAATTTAACTTTTAAACTTCAGTCAAAACCATTATATTTGACAATTTTTTTCACTTTATTCTAAAGTATAAATGGTACAAATGTAAGTTTTTAAAATTTAGGAGTATAAGTGATTTTTATTTTAAGTACAAGGGACAAAAAGATAATTTGTAAAAAAACTAATTTATAAAAATATTATTTTATTAAATGTTTAAAATAGAATTTAGGTATTGTTGCTTTATTATTCTTGAATATATAAGACACTTTCGACTTCTTAACGTTTGTTTAAATTATTAAAATAATATTATTGTTATATTAAATAATTTAGAAAATATCTTAAGAATATTTAAATTATTAAAATAATATTATTGTTTTATTAAATAATTTTGAAAAATATCTTAAGAACTTTATTATAAATGTGAGTCGGCAGAAAAAATGCATTGAATTTGATGAATTAAAAATAATTAAATTCTAAAACTAATTTATTGATAAACATCTTTTATTTTTTTATGATATTTACTCAAATAATAATATAAATTTCAAATTTTACAGTCACGCTTTTTTTTTTTTTTAACTTTTCTTAATTATTTCTTCTCACTTTTCCTTCAATTATTTATTTCCACGTAGGGTTATTCATGGAGGATACCAAGAACCAGTCTAAATCACAGTAATTCCTATGAATTTATAATTAATCGAAATACACAAATATAATCATATACCTATGATTGGCAATCGCAATTCGTACCTTTAAAATTCATTTTAAATTGATTATTTTTAAACTATTTATAAAATAAAAAATATTATAAAAAAGAAAAACATTATCAAGTCAGTAACTATTTATAAAAAGAAAATCCCAACCAGTGCTTCTGATTGAAAGACCATATTTTTTAACAAAATACAAAAATTATGCAATTAAATTATATAAAATAGACACAAAAATACTTTTTAAACATACAATATAATTGAAAGTCTAGGCCTTGAAATACTTTTGGCAAATTACTAAAATCTCCCTTACTCTATGAGCATTGTTTGGTCACCATTATTAGCAATAATGTAAATTTTCTTTTTCTTTTTTTTTTTTTCTTATAAGACTTTTTAATCAAAATTTTGATTTTCTATTTTTTGTTTAGCAATTTTTAAGCATATTATTTATATTTTAAAAAATATTTAAAATCACATACTTGTGAAAAAATGCAATTTATTCGAAATAAGTCTTTTGTTTTTATTCATTCATGAATTTTTCCATTTTTAAGTTTTTATAATTTACAAATAACATCCCTTAAAATTGTCTAATAATTAATACTAAAAAAAATCAAAATTTTGATTTAAAAAGGTCATAAAAAATTAAAATATCATGCCAAAGAAGTTAATTTATCTGAATTAATAATAAGTGAAGTCTTAATTCCCACATCTTTTGTATAATTGCTTTTCTCTTCATATAAAGTTATTAGATAACCTTCTTTTTGTAATTCAATTTTTAGATAATTAGATGGACTTTTACTGTATACTGATCAAAGATCAAAGTTCTTTCCTATTTTAGGGTGTATACTTGCATGAGATGAGACCCCATTTGAATCAATAAAGATGGTGGCTATTAGGATTTTGAATTTGATATTCTACCATTTTAATATTTTGGTTCTATAGATCAAAGCTCATCCAACTGTTACTGCACACTTATTATAGGGCCTTGATGGTGTAAAGAAGCTCATCTAAATGTGAAACTTTTTTCCTTAACACTTGCAAAGATTCTGATTTCTTTTTAGGACAATGGTTATAGTTATTACAGTCAGAATAGATTCAATTACCACTAATCAAAAGAAATAAATAAAAAAAATTGAAATTCGTAAATTCATATGAATCCCAAGTGAAAAGGACATAAATGGGTGATACTAGACAAAAAATACTTCATATAATTTGGTGGGATACATCTGAATCAATGATCAACTGTTTCTGCCAAGATGGCAACAAAACCATGTGCCAAATTATCCTAAATTTATATTACAATCATTAGTAATGTTGTACAAGATTTAATTGATTCCCTTTCCTTCAAAAGTAGTTTTAGTTGCTTTCTCCTCTAACAATTACAAGAGCAAAATTGAGTTTTGAATCAACCCTATAAAACCAAAGTTGAACTATCATTTCTGGTTGCAGATTATTCTCTTTAACCACTTTATTCCAAGTGGTTACCAAATTATAGGTCTAGCTACTTTTCTTTCCCTTTCCTTTCTTCATCTCCCACTTCACCAGGTTTATTCTGTATTCATCTTGAGGCCCAATCATCACCACCTCTATGCGCTTATTCTTGCCTTTTTCATCTTTCAAAAGTAGCAGTGCATTTTCTTCTGCACTCAGAAACTCATTCTCAACTCTGCTCTCTGGAATTGATAGACGATTAAGACCATTATTAACATCCGAATCGAAGATTTTCTTTTGAATAACCAAGACTACGCCTGAACCCCCTTTCGCTTTAATTCTCTCCCTGACATTGGCAGGTAGCTTTGGTGGCAAGTTTGGTCTATGTAACACTGACCTTTTCTCTTTCTTTTTCTTCATCTTCTTCTTTTCTCGATCACCATTCTCTTCGTCCCCAGTAGCAAAGTAGGGTCGCTTTGGACGAAAACTTTGTTTTGAAAAATCTAGTAGACAACTATCCTTAGCCTTGTCTTTATTTGTAGCATCACAGTAAGGCATTTTCTTTGAAAGATTAAGTAGGCCATCGATTGCTTCTATTTTCGACTTTGAGAGATTTTTTAATATCTCAAATTGATTCTTGGGATTCTTATTATTGTTCAATTCTTCCTGCTTCTGCCGCTGTTCTTCAACGTCTAACATAGTATTAGCAAAGGAAATCCTCCTCCTTCGGTTGGCTCGTTTACCCTTTGGTATATTATGTGATGGCCACGAAGGAGGGTGTGGCAATCTGGACTCTCTGTTTTTTAAATTATTAGCCTGGAAATCACGTTAAATTAAATCAACATTAGACTAGATTTTGGGGAGGGGAATGATATATAATAAGAAAAAAATCACCATATATCATTTCAAAATTAAAAAAAATCATAAAATTACAATGTAATTACAGACTATAGCTATCAAATCATTGTAGTATAGTTTTCTCGTCTTGTATTGGAGTGGAATAGCATTTTCCATTTTTTATTCATTTTTAAAAATAAAATACTCTCCCACAGTAGCGATAACAATTAATAAATAAGAGTATTGATCAAAATTACATTAATTACTGAGAAACAAAAAAGTTTGAATTTAACTCACTTGGGAGTACAAATCAAAATTAAGCCTAGTTACTATATATTTCGTGAGTATCCTAATTAAGGAATTGGAATGTAAGAGTGCAAGTTACCTGCAATTGATCACCAATGTTAATGACAAAGGCATTTGGGTAGGGTTTGACAACCATCCACTTGCCATCCTTGAGGACTTGAAGCCCAGCAACCTCCAGGTCCTGAAGAAGAATTGTGAGAGCATTGGGATCTGTATGTCCCGGCAATCCGTAGGTCAGCTCTGGCTCTCGGCAGGGTGGATAGTAGTTCACAGCCATATGTTGTCCTTGCTCTCCCAACGCATTCTTTATGTGATCTTTCTCTAAGCCTAGACTTTCTGCTATTAGTTCCTGTAATCTCAACCCCAGCTCTCGAACTTCCATACAATAATTCTTCACAATATCCCTACATATGTATATTTTTATAAGTGTTAGAGAAATTTTTATTAGATTGATTGATTCTTTACTATGCATCATAGCTAAATACTGAATAGTGAAATACTAGCTGAATGCTCGCGATTGTTGATGGTATTTGTAATATATTCAATCTCCTGACAAATGAGTAGATGCAACAATTTTTACCAAACTATCGTTAATTTCAAATCCAAATGATAAACACATTTAAACAATATCAAAGTATCACCATACTCTTTATAAACCATCAAAATTCAATTATGCTCTATTATAAGTGTCAATTAGGGGCAGTACAATATCCTCGAGCAACACTATTTCTTTATTTTTGGTAGTGTAACCCATTTGTTAGGAATACCAAGAAATCAAATAAGGGTTGAAACAATCTGAATTGAACTGGACTTTAAATTATTTAAACTCGGTTCGAGTTATTTATATCAAATTAGAGCTCGACTTGAACTTTTACATATACTTGAGTTCGGTTCGGTAAAAAAAAAAAAAAAAATTAAGATTTGAGATTAGCTTGCGAATATCTCGATTAAACAAAAACGACATGATTTCAGACTAAAATATAATAAATAAAATATTATAAAAAATATAATAAAAATATAATTAAAAAATATATATATGTTATTTTTTGGAATTGAGCTTTTCTAGATTCGAGTTCAAATCAAAACGAGTCATAAATCAAATTTAATTCAAACTCATTTTAATTACAAACCGAGTTTGAACTGAGTTTTTTTTTTAGGCGAATTCAAATAACTTGTAAATAACTCGAATCGTTTTCATACTCAAAATAAAAAATATAGAAAACACATTGTTGTTATTCTTACATAATATGTTGCATGATCAATTATACGTGTCAATAATAAAAGTTCATAAATTTTTAATATTCAAGCACTAAAAAATAAAAAATTAGAAACAAAATTTTCAACCAGGCAACTAAACGCAAGTACATTAATTAATTCCTTTAAATATTACTTATATACTTCCAATTATAGTAAAACGACTTCCTATAAATTTTCCAAAACATAGAAATGAAAAAATAAAAATGAACATCTTCTGAAAAAAAAAAAACAAAAAACAAAACAAAAACTAAAAGCTCTAAAAAAAATGGAGGACACGTGTCGAAGGAATTTTGGTATATGTACTGATACTATTCTCACGTAACATGGCTGCTTGTCGGCATTAGTTTATATTTAGGTACCGTTTGACAGTACACAAAAGTGTAAAAATTTATCAAAAATTACAAATTAAACGTTTGGTAAAATCTCAACTTTTACCTTTTTTTACTCTATTATAGTAATTTGTTCTATTCAAAATTTCACCAAACAGATAAAAAGTTACTAAAATTTGGTAAAAATTTTATCAAACACTCAAAAGTTGTTAAAAATTACTAAATATTGTCAAAAATTTTATCAAACACTCAAAAGTTACAAAAAAATACTAAAAATTATAATTTACTTCACTAAACACACCAAAAATTATAACTAATAATTTTTAACTGAAAATTATTAAAAAATACTAAAAATTATGTTACCAAACGTCCGCTTATTCTAAATAGTTCATAGGGCCAATAATAGCATAACGAACATAAATTTATCTAATCGCGTTAAGGTACCGACGACGGAGCTGATGTTTATTGGTTTGAATTACGATACATATAATCCTTACGTGCCACATGACCACAACTTAACTGACACGCGACCACGTCACTATTTTATTTTTACTTACCAGAGAATTTTGATGCTCACATTCACAACAAGATCAACGTCTGCCACCGACTCAATCGAAATCTTGGAAGAATCTCGTTATGCATGTGATGTTCATCAACATGTTTATATTTAGACCAATTAAAATTATTAGCATAACATTTTTAATAATTTCAATGAAATCTAAATTACCGTCTGTCAACTAATTATTTGTTTGTTAAGTTAAAAAAAATTATTCTTATTTATATTTTCAAAATTTTACAAAATAACAACAAAAATACGTTTGGTAAATTTGTTTATATTTTTTGTCTCTAAAAAATTAAAAACTTAAATAGAAAAACGTAGACAGAAAAAAAATATGTTCACTCTATTTTTTTCAGTTACAAGCATTTTGTTAATTTTAACATTTTGTTTATTTTTATTACATCATATTAAAATAAATTATTTTATTCAAATATTTCCTTAAATTAAAATTATTTTTAACAAATAATAAAAACAACTTAATTTAATTTAATAATTAACTTAATTCAATGTGAAATATATTTTATTAAATTATTTTTAATAAATATCATAATTAAATTAACTAATTTAATTTAATCTAATAATTAATTTAATTTAATTTTTTATTTATTAAAAATAAAATATATTTCATATTCAAAAATAAATTAAATTAATTATTTTAAAATTAATTAATTAATTTAATAATCATTTTAATTTAATAATTTATTTAATATGAAATATATTTTATTAAATTATTTTTAATAAACATCATAATTAAACTATTTAAATTATTAAAAAAATATATCTTATTCAATTTTTTAATAAATAACATAATTTGATTATAATTAATGTATTTATATTTACTAAATTAAATGACATAATAATTATATTTTATTCAATTATTTTTAGCAAAGAATATAATTAAATTATAATTTAATATATTTTATATTTATTGAATTAAATGATTTTTGATAAATAATTTAATTAATTAATTTAATTAGATTAATTAAATTAAATTAATATGAAATATACTTTATTAAATTTAATTAATTTTTTAACAACTAATAAAATTAAATGTTTTATGAAATAAAAAATTTAATAATTAGAAACAAAATTACATTTTCAAATGCAATGTCAGTTTTCACTTTAGAAAAAAATAATTTAGAAAAAAAAAACGACAAGATGAAACAAAAAAACAAAAAACATGAACAGAAAAACGACAATGTTATCAAATGGCCCCTAAGTGTATATTTGGAGTGTAAAAAATTAATATAAATTAGTACACATAACGACTTTATAATTCGTATAATGTGTAAAAAATTCAAATTTTATACAAATTTAGAAAAAAAAATTATACAGAATTATAGAACTTCAAACAGAATCTTACTCTGACTCACTAATAAATGTAACAAATATAACAACATGGCATTACACATTTTTTATTTTTGCTAATGAACTTAAAAATAATAAATTCAAGTTTTATAGGAGTAATAAGGAGGTGATTTGCTAGTGTTGACGGAGTTTACCAACACTATCTTAGGACATTAAATTATGTCACCTAAAGAAAATTATATATATATATATATATATATATATATATATATATAGAGGTATGTTTAGAGTTGTATAAATTTATAAAAATTAGTATGTCGTGCTTTGTGCAGTAAACAAAAAATTTAAATTTTATATTTTCATAATTCGTATTTGTAGAGATTTATAAAATTTTGTAATTTTTTTAACTCCAAACAGTGGTATTGTTACAAATTTTAATTGAATACAGACAACTATAGAAGGCAGTTCCATGAGATGTGTAGATGTCTGGTGGAGTTGGATCGAGTTAGGTTGAATTAATAATTTTATAATGTTATTTAATTCAATAATTAATTAATATATTCATTGTGTCAATTTGATTTCATAATAATATAATATTTAATTAACTATATACGAGGTTAAAAGGGTGTTTGGATCTCTAAATATATATATATATATATATATATATATAAAGAAACTTTAATTTTCATTAACTTTTTTTTAATTTGTTCAACTAAATTTCATTATGTGCTACTTTTACATTAATTTTTAATTTTTTTTTTGACGAATCAAATACCGTCTAAGTTAGATAAACAAGCCTACTCCAAAAATTAAATTGAAAAGATGGAATTGACAACTTTTAGACCCGTAATTTATCCAAATTTTAAAATTTTTAATTCCAAGATGATCGAATTTGTTAAACTTCTAAATCTTTAATTGAACCTAATTAATATCATCCAAGATGATCGAGAGTCTGTTAAGTTCTGGATTTGTACCATAAATCAGATTTAAGATTAGCTCATATGTTTGTTCTGAGAAGAATAGAAGTGGAGAAGAGAATAAAAAAAAAAAAAATTAAAAACTTCAACTCTCTTGTTTGATTGTTGAGCATGAGAAGAAGAAAAATAGAAAATTATAAAGCAAATTTATCTCATACTTTCCTTACTCTCTATCCATTCCCCCTTATATTCTCCCCCTCCCCCCAAAAAAAAGATAGAAAGCCTTACCCTCTATTTGAAATTAGTTAAAAATAATAATAATAATAATAATAAATAAATAAATAAATAAATACATATTAAATTTTCTTTTATAATTTTCCCTACTCTTCTTTCCAAGCCCAAACAAACGAGAATGAAAGAATTTTTATTATTTTATATTCGTTTCTAATATAAGTTCCAAACTACCATTGAGATTGAGGATGTTTGGTTTATTTAAAAAAACTAAAAATTTTTAATTTTTATCAAAAATTTTAATTTTTTTTTAATTAAATTTCATCATCTATCACTTTTATACTAATTTTTTTTTTCTTTTTTTATGTTTTCTATAGAACCAAACACCTCTCAACCGTCATGACCCTACCACCCAAAACCTTGAAAAAAAAGTAAGGTTGTGTGATTGAGCCGATAATAAATATTTAATATTATCTTAAGGATCTCATAAATAATTGACATTTGTTAATAAATATTTTCCTAATTTTTTAAAGGACAAATTACATAAAAGTATGATTTATTATTATATATTATTTATTTATTAGTGGATAACAGTTAACACAATCCTAAGTAATTTTCCCCCACCCAGCTTTCTAGAAGTCTTAACCATTTTAGAACATTAATTTACAAGCTACCCCCTATTCCTATTAAAATAGCAAACTCCTCGTAGCCACCTACTCCTACTCATGGCGGCGCATCACATGATTGGTACTTCCCCAAAAAATAAAAAATTAAAATTAAAATGATATAGATCCTGCTGACTTCAACTCGGAGTCACCCTCTTACGCCTTTACAGTCGTGAAAGATATTTCTAGAGATGTGGGGCCCACACAAGAATATCCAGAAACAGAAAAATTAAAACGAACAACTTGCCGTATTTAATAAGGTCTTGCTGACACGTGCCTAAAGGGCAGATGTTTAGGTAATTAAAAATATTAATTATATACATTAAAATTATTTTTATATTAATTCTCAAACTTTTCAAATAATTTTTAAAACAACTTAATAAATATTTTTATTTTTTTATGAGTAAAAAAAAATAATAAATACAAGTGATTAATAAATACAATTAAATGTGAAACTCTCAAGATATTTAGAGTAAAAATTAAGGTAATAAATATTTCTTAACATAAGTCCTAAGTCCTCATGACATATGTTGGCATTTGCCATTTAATAATATAGCAGAAATTTTAAAATAAAAAAAAGGTATTTTCTTAAAAAATTAGCAACAGTAAGTAGTCTGGACCGTTGCCTTTTATTAATGCCCGCGCCTACCTCGTCATCAATTTAAATGTTTTTTTTTTATTTTTAATTAATTATTTATTAAATTAGAGAAAATAAAAAATTCCCATATTTTACTAATTGAAATGGATTTTTTTTAAAGAAAAATCATAACGCGAAAGAGGGAATAAAGGGCAAAGCAATTAGTTTTTTATGACAGCGTAGAGCTATTTTATAGGTGTTTGGTTGGCTAAAATTAAACAAAGTTCACTAATCTTTTTTTTTTTACTTTATTTTAATTAAATTTTATTATATAATATTTTTATATTAAAATTTTATACTTTTATTATATTTTTCTAGCCAAACTTTTATTAACCAAATACCCTGTTATTGTATTTACATATTTAATTAGTTTTGCAACATGAACTTTACAATTTAAAAAGAAAAAAACTGGAAAAAGTATGCTGACTAAAGGTACATTTAGAATAACAAAATAATAAGATAAAATGAAATGAAATAAAATAAATTATAGGTCATAATTCATGTAATAATATAAAAAATAAATAATTTTTATAATTTTATAATATTTTTATCATTTTTAAAAATTTTTGGTTACTCTAAGGGTTCGTTTGGAGCCACAAAAAAAATCAAAAAATTTCAAAAAATTTCAAAAATTTTCAAATAACTCCAATCACATTTTATCACCTATCATTTTTATATTATATCAATCTCATCCATTGATTTTCTTAAATTTTTTTTAGGACTCTAAACGTAACCTAAATATAATCTAAATTAGAAAACAATCACGAAGTCAGAGAATGGGGCAGAAAAGTACACTCTTTTGTGGTCCCGAGTTTTCGCTTGACTGGGCCAAATTTCGCGTTCTTGTTTGACCAAATAATATAATAAATAAAAGTAATAAAAAAAATAAATCAAAACAAAACTCCCAATATAAACCTTAGAATTGGTGAAGTTTTCATAAGATTTTGCTCAATAAAAAGGGATAAAAGTTTATATGGACGTTCACCACTAACTAATTACGATATGTTTAAACATTAAACAAGTTAAAATTTACCTAAAATTTAAATAAATATGCACGTACGGAAAAAGTTTATTTTTTATTATTTTTGTCACACATAAAAATACTTAAATAAAAAACGTAATATTACTCCTAAACCAATCATAAAGGGAAAAAAAATTGTAGAGTAACCACCATACGTTTACACATATAGAAGTTATTTGCGTTTTAAAAAGTTTCTTTTTTTTTTTTTTTTTTTTCGTCAAAGACGAGAAAGGTGGAGAGATGGTTCTTACTTGAAGGAAGTGGGATTTGTAGGCCACTCGGGGACATGCTTGTCCAAAGGGTAGCAGTCAAGTCTGAGATACTCTCTTCCATTGTGATCCTTTTCTTTCTTCACATTAAAACTTGTGGACGACCTCATCGTCTTTGATGGATCATCAAAGTACAGCTTCAACTTCTCCTCCGCTTCCATTGATACTCCGTGATTGATAACCTAAAATTTTTTATGAAATTATACAGTACTGTCTGATAGACAAAAATATGAAGTGTATGTGCCTGTGTACACAAAACATGGGATGGGATAAGAAGTATACCTGGAAAAATCCATTCATCTGAAAAGCGGAGCGTATTTGCTGGACAATTGAACTTCTATCTCCACAACCTAAGTCAATTAAAGGAACGTTTTCGCAGTCTTTCACTTCGGAGAGTCTCGGTCTCTCCGACTCTGGCCGGACATAACTTTCGGGGAGGCTTAAATATCGGATTCCGGTGGAGATTACCCCCGTATCCATGGATTAATTGATCTAAAAGGAAAAGAGAGAGGAGAAATAGAGGAGTAAACTGTATATATATATAATATATGAGCTATATGCACTCCCCAACCTTTTGGTTTAACCTGTACCTTTTGGTTTAACCTGTTTTACTCTGAGGTGAATCATATGGGCAATGAGCCTTAAATAGCCGAGGCGGTCTTTCTCTCTAGCTTGGGCGAGCTGTCTTTCTCTAGCTTTCTTTACCATTGACTTGGAGCTCCTGATGATCTTGTAATGGGTGAATAGGACATGTGGGCCGTTTGGAGGTCCTGATCATCTTGTAATGGGTGAATAGGACAGGCTCAAAAACTAGCTAAAAAAAGTATCAAAAGTTACATTTTGTAATTTTGGATGCGTTTGGTAGAATTATAAATTTTTTCACTTTTTTTATTTGTTACAATAAAAAATAAAATAAAAAGTTACTACTTTTTTTATTTACTACAGTAAAAAATATACCAAACACACAAAAAGTTATCACTTTTTTTATTTGCTACAATAAAAAACATACCAAAAATTCAAAAGTTACAAAAAAAAGTTAAAAAATACACTTTCTTCAATCAAACATACAAAAAAATATAACTAAAAAACACACAAAAAATTATGAAAAATAGGGACATCTCAAGTCTTATATATGGGCCCTTCTTTCATAAAATGTACTTGATCCGAACAAACTAGTATAGTAGTTTTTTCCTTATGCATATAAAGAAAGGGCAGGTCTTTCTTCGAACTTTTCCGAAAAGGTGCTTTGCACTTTATGCTGGCTCACCCGGTCAAGCTCTTGGCTAATTTCACTTTTTTTTCTTGTTTTTGAATCTTCAAATGGCCTCATAATATGATAAAGGCCTGGTGCAATGAAAATCTTTGAAAATTTTTTAAAACTCTTGAAAAGTTTTAAAATTTTCAACACATTTTATATTTCTAATATTTCCTACAATAACTATAAACTTATATATATCTATGTATCCCAATAAATTTTTACAAATTTCAATAAAATTTTCACAAATCTTAATAACATTAAGATGCAACAAAAAAAAAAAAAAAAAAACCTTCAATTTGGTCTCAAAACAATCTAGCATATCTTTGAAATAGCCTAAAAATATATGTTATTCCTGTGCTTTCGATATATATAAATTTATAGTTATTGTAGGAAGTATTAGAAATATAAAATGTGTTGAAAATTTTAAAAATTTTTAAAAATTTTCAATAATTTTCTTTGCACCACGCCTTTTATCATATTGTATCCTATTCATCCATTACAAGATGACCAGGAGCTCCAAATCAACGATAGAGGAAGCTAGAGAAAGACCGCCTCTCCCAAGCTAGAGAAAGACCGTCTTTCTCTTGTAATGGATGAATAGAATAGAATATGATAAAGGTCTGGTGCAATTAAAATTATTGAAAATTTTTGAAAACACTTGAAAACTTTTAAAATTTTTAACACATTTTATATTTTTAATACTTCCTACAATAACTATAAATTTATATATATCTATTTATCCCAATAAATTTTTACAAATTCTAATAAATTTTTCACAAATCTTAATAACATCAGGATGCAACCAAAAAAAAACCTTCAATTTGGTCTCAAAACAATTAGCATATCTTTGAAATAGCCTAAAAATATATGTTATTTCTGTGCTTTAGATATATATAAATTTATAGCTATTGTAGGAAGTAATAAAAATATAAAATGTAATAGAAAATTTTAAAAATTTTCAAGAATTTTCAATAATTTTCTTTGCATCAGGCCTTTTATCATATTGTATCCTATTCATCCATTACAAGATGACCAGTAGCTCCAAATCAATGATAGAGAAAGCTAGAGAAAGACCGCCTCCCCCAAGCTAGAGAAAGATCGTCTTACTCTTGTAATGGATGAATAGAATAGAATATGATAAAGGCCTGGTGCAGTGAAAATCATTGAAAATTTTTGAAAACTCTTGAAAATTTTTAAAATTTTCAACACATTTTATACTTCTAATACTTCCTACAATAATTATAAATTTATGTATATCTATGTATCCTAATAAATTTTTACAAATTATAATAAATTTTTCACAAATCTCAATAACATTAGGATGCAACAAAAAAATAAAAAGAAAAACCTTCAATTTGCTCCCAAAACAATCTAGCATATCTTTGAGACGAGAAAAATGATTATGGAGCCTAATTTCAAAATAAACAAATAAATAATATAAAAGAGACCAAAACAGAACAGTGCTTGGATGGGCATAGTCCACCATATCACCAACACGTTGGGCAACCCCCAAGCATATTTACGGATGGAAACAGGTCGGCTGCCACCTGATTAGCTATTACAATTATTAAATATATTTATTTTTTTTAATCATCCCAAAATTGTTTATTTTAGTAGTTAAAATTTCATCCCAAAATTGTTTATTTTAGTAGTTAAAATTTCAAATCCACGCCATCCCAAACCTATTCCATCTTGTTCAAATTGTTAAATAGTTGTTTAACTAAATATCTTTTAGAAATGAAATTTTTTAGAACAGTTGATGTGATTTCTATAGTGCCCATCAAATATATTTGTGAATATATATATATATATAACAAAAAAATTAATTTAAATAAATTGCAAAGAAATACAATATAAATACATGTAATTTTAATCACTACTTATATATTCAGATGATTTTACAAAACTAATTATTTAACTATCACTTTAAAATGTAAACTACTTGATAATAATTCACAGTAAAATAGTGATAGGCCTAGGAGTTAACTACTTTTATTTTAGAAATAAAATTGTAATTCTTTAAATGCATATAATATACTATATTATATTAAACGGGTATCTACCTGGTATTCTATAAATGTAAATGAGTATTTGATATCTTACAGACAAACTTCAAATCTGTCTCAAACCCACACAAGTACTAAATTTCAATTTCAAATCCTTTTCTCAAATCCTTCTCAATTTTATTATGGTATTTTTTTAATAAATTTTTAACAAATTTGGTCGAGTCGGGTATTCTCTTACACCCGTTTTATTAGTATCCCTAAGCATTCTATGCCATATTTTATATTAATTATGCTATATCATTAATAATACAACTAAATCAACTTTTGACAAAATTTTTGAATTTCTAACTCAAATAGGTTAACAATTTGAAAATTTAGGACATTGTGCTATGTTGTCACTCACAAACATAGGTTGATGACGTGGTGAGATATCGCTATAATAAAATCTTAATTTAATAGCAATTATAATTGCCACTAAAAACTCATTCTAGTGATTTTTTCAAAAGATATAGGTATTAGTAGTATTTCTAATGACACTAATACGTGTCACTACAATTTGATGATTTGAATAGTTTCATGAACTTTATATAAGTGCCATTGTAAATAATACTTTTGACACTTTAAAATACCACTAGATGGAATTTATATTTTCAAAAGTTCTGCCATATCATATTTTTTAGCACTTTGAATATTTTTAAAGTTTGTTTGGTGAATTCACATTATCTCCAATTCGGTGCTAAATGTACCAAAAAGAAATATATATATATATATATTTTCTCATCTAAATGTTATCTATCCTAATGAAAATTCGTATGCTCTTTGTATAAAGAAAAATTACATCACACTTATTCATCACGTCACTTAAATCTTTCTCCCAAAAAAATACCTAAAAATATTATAATGGTTAAAAAACGAGGTCGGGGATATTCTTAACCAACGTTTCTTAGATAACCAACTCAAATAGAAATATTTAGTATTGAGAGGGAGAGAAAGGGAGAGAGTGGGTAAAGTACATGGTCAAAAATAAATATACCACTATTGTTTGTTTATAGAGTGGGACACCAACCGCTGTGATAAGAGAGGGCCATCCCCGTCTTGCCTCCAATCCGATCAAGATAATGTGATGAATTTGATCGGGGTCCTATCACGTGTATGTGATTCGTGTTTTTGTGCCCTCACTTTGGAAGTGGTTTGCCCCATTTGAAATGCATTAATTTAAGTAATTTGTGAAGGATGCTGTTTTTCTCTTCCAAGCTAAGATAGGATGAGGGATGGCATCGTAGAAATATTTATTATATTTTCTGACTAATTATTCTCAGACAACTCTCTATTTATTTGTTAATGGGCATTGAGTCCATACAAATAAAACAGTATACTCCAAATTTGATGAACCAATTATTTTTAGGTAACTGCCTTTTCACTTTCTTTACTTAAAAATGAAAATCATTTACACTCCTAAACTTAAAAAATTTATGTTTTTATCTTTTGTACTTTGGATTAAAATAAAAATATTAAAAAATTCTTTAAACATAACAATTTTGACTCTAAGTAAGTTTAAAAATTATATTGATACACTTTGTATTTTATATTAGTTATATTTACATTCCCAGTTTCTATTTAGTTTTTTATGAATATTTTTGTCTTTTCGCTTGAAAAATTAATGTCGTTTATTATTTTATTTTAAACAAAAGTATAAGGGATACAAAGATATATTTTTAAAATTTAAATGTGCAAGTGATTTTTACCTTAAGTATATATAGAGGTAAAAAGGTAATTATATCTTATTTTTACACTGGAAACATGTTAAAAAAAAAAAGTGAAACCCACAAACAACAATCCTATCGTTTTGTAACAAACCAGTTGAAGTATCGAACACGGCCAAATGAGGCTTACACAGGAAAGTGCATTAGGAACACACAATAAATAAGATTCCTTTTATAGCGTGTATGTCTCTCTGGAAATTTGGATACTCAAAAGCGGCAACTTTCCGAACTCCACATTAATGTGGGAAGGAAAACTGCCCTAGAAAGCAAAACAATTCTCAGGTTTGGTTTAATTTGCTTTGGTTTTAAGTTGGGTTTAAACAGGTCTAAACCATTGTTTTAAAAATCGAACCGGATCGGCCGATTTAACCGATCCAAAAAACGGTCCGGTCAACCAGTAAAACCCGGTGGAAACTTGAACCGGCTTAAAACCGGTGAACCGGTGCTGATTTTGCCGATTGAACCGGGCTCTTGTTTTAATTTTTTAAATAGTAAAACTAATATGCATCAGTCTATAATCGAATCTGAATCTATTTTGTGGTAAAATACTATTATCCCATTGAATCACTAATACTTATTATTTTATTTTTGCTTGGTTTTACTTATATAATATATTAGTTTTAAGTGATTTTATTTTACAACACATTTTGTTGACATTTTTTATCAGTAAAACAAAACAGAATAGAAGAATATGTGAAAAATATAAGTTTTTAAATTATTATATAATCTTAACATATTTTTATATTTTATTTATATATTTAAACATATTTATGACGTTACGATTCAACTCCAATTCAATTTTGGTTGAACTGACGGTTGAATTACCAATCTATGACTCGATCATTTTTTCGATTTGATGAACAATCCGATATTTAAAACATTGGTCTAAACCACAAAGTCAGTCTCACATCAGTAAGCAAATAGATATTGCTTAAAAAAAAAAGACACAGAAAAAAAAAAAAAAAAACTAAGATAAAACGGAGGCGATTCGTGAATAGGACTAGGGAACTGTGAATTATGACTATCGTGCCGAATTTTCTACGGAGTTTTGTGTGTGTCACTATCGCGCCGCGGCAGGATAGTGACGCACAAAACTCCGTGGAAGACTCCCCCTCGTCGGATCTCTGAGAGTCTTAGAACCATCACCGCCACTTGCCTCGGGACGAAAAAAGCAAAAAGAAGAAAGAGAGAGGCAAAAAGTAAAAACCATTACAACGACTCGTCTCAGGACCTGGGAATAAGGTTGGGGAAGAAAGCCACCATTGCCATTATATATGCACTCCCGAGCCTTTCACTTTAGGATACATTTGGTGCACTAAATTTTAATGAAAATATTTGAAAATTTATTTTTATATAATCTTACCTTCTTAAAATTTAAAAGAAGTTCCAACATTGAAAAAAAAAAAATCAGTAACTTGAATTCGATTAATCAAATAACAAAAATTTTTTCATTATTTTCACCTTAGGCTCTCAAATTACCGAATGACACCCACTTTAACTATTTTTTGTAAGGACATAGAAACTATTCCAACGAATTGTGAAAATCGTTCCGATAAATTTGCACAGCTAACTTCCGTCCAAATGGTTTTTACAATTTATTTGGATGGATTGTAATACCAAGAAGTCATGACTGTCCAAAATTTTGAATCCATCTAAACGAAAATTCAATCCGTCAGAACGGGAATCTCACTATTCATTTCCAAAAAACACGGTTTGAAATGTGTGCACCAAACACAAAAAAATTCTCCAAATCACATTTTATCTCACTTTTTATCACTCTAAACTCACCCTTAATCTGTTTTACTCTGACGTGAATCATATGGATGATGAGCTCATCAATGGCAGCTTGGGGGCGAGGCAGTCCTTTTCTATCGTTGCCTAGGAAGTCCTAGTCATCATTTAATCCCAAGAGGTTACATGTGATGGCTTAGGGTTGGGACTTAGGGGTTTACTATCTCAAGGTCTTAAGTTCAAGTCCCCCTTCCCTAGCAACTCTCGGGGCTAGCCTCTTGGACACAAAGCATAGTACGGTTGGTAGGGTGAGTTTTTTTTACTGGACGAACTACATCTAGTTTTTTGGTGTGAATCTGAATCTCCACCATTACACGAATTCGTGATTTACTGTTATATATGTGTGGTACAAATCAAGAAAGATTCACTTTCTAGGGGTTTAGAATAAGGAGTCAATCTCTCGTAATCAAATCCTCCTAGTCATCTTGCAATGAATGAATATAAGAACCTTTTTAGAGTTTAAAAAAAAAAATAATACAAAATTCTATATGAGCTGTTCATGTAATACATAAACAGTAACATCTCAGTTATATATTAAGAAAATGACTGGTATAGAAAATTATATCAATTCGATGATATATATTAAGATTGCAGGCCGTTGAATTAAAATATAATAATTTAAATGTATTTATATTTTTTTTAATATAAAAAATATATAAACGCATTTAGATTTAACAATCGCTTATCATAAATTACTGTCTGACATAGTTTCTTATCCCTGCTCTTCGAATCCGATTTATTAGTCCGGCTTCTACTGTTAGCTTGGCCACCTAATTAACACTCCAAATTGCACAATTCTTAGTTCATTTAAAAAGTTATATTTATATTTTTTATACTTAAAACTAAATGAAATTATAGGTAATATAAATTATAAGATGTATAAATATAATTTTCAAACTTCAGTCAAAACTGTTATATTTGACAAATTTTTTTACTTTAATTCAAAGTATAAATGGTACAAACATAAGTTTTTAAAATTTAGGAGTATAAGTGATTTTCATTTTAAGTACAAAAGATAAAAAGGTCATTCCTAAAAAAAACTAATTTAAAAATATTATTTTATTAAATGTTGAAAATAGAATTTAGGTATTATTGCTTTATTATTCTCGAAAATATAAGACAGTTTCGAGTTCTTAACTTTTGTTTAAATTATTAAAATAATAATATTATTATTATATTAAATAATTTTGGAAAATATCTTAAGAATGTTTAAATTATTAAAATAATATATTAAATAATTTTGAAAAATATTTTAAGAATTTTGTTATAAATGTGAGGAGGCAGAAAAAAAAATGCATTGAATTTGATGAATTAAAAATAATTAAATTCTAAAACTAATTTATTAATAAACATTTTTTATTTTTTTTATAATATTTACTCAAATAATAATATACATTTCAAATTTTATAGTCCCGCTTTTTTAACCTTTCTTAATTATTTCTTCTCATTTTTTCTTCAATTATTTATTCCCACGCTAAGGTTTTTCATGGAGGATACCAACAATCAGTCTAAATCACAGTAATTCCTATGAATTTATAATTAATCGAAATACACAAATATAGTCATATACCTATGATTGGCAATCGCAATTCATACCTTTAAAATCCATTTTAAATTGATTATTTTAAACTATTTATAAAATAAAATATATTATAAAAAAGGGAAAAAATTATCAAGTCAGTAACTATTTATAAAAAAAAAAAAACCCAACCAGTGCTTCGGATTGAAAGACCATATTTTTTGACAAAATACAAAAATTATGCAAGTAAATTATATAAAATAGACAAAAAATAAACTTTTTAAACATACAATACAATTGAAAGTCTAGGTCTTGAAATACTTTTGACAAATTGCTAAAACCTCCCTTACTCTATGAGCTCTGTTTGGTCACCATTATTAGCAATAATGTAAATTTTCTTTTTTTATCTTGTAAGAATTTTTAATCAAAATTTTGATTTTCTATTTTTTATTTAGTAATTTTTAAGTATATTATTTATATTTTAAAAGAATACTTAAAATCACTTACTTGTGAAAAAATGCAATTTATTCGAAATAACTCTTTTGTTTCTATTCATTCGTGAATTTTTCTATTTTTAAGTTTTTATAATTTACAAATAACATCCCTTAAAATTGTCAAATAAAATTAAAAAAAATAAAAAATTTGATTTAAAAAGGTCACATAAAATTAAAATGTAATCTCAAAGAAGTTAATTTATCTAAATTAATGATAAGTAAAGTCTCAATTCCCACGTCTTTTGTATAATTGCTTTACTCTTCATATAAAGTTATTAGATAACCCTCTTTTTGTAATTCAATTTTTAGATAATTAGATGGACTTCTATTGTACATTGATCAAAGATCATAGTTTTTCCCTATTTTAGGGTGTATACTTGCATGGGATGAAACCCCATTTGAATCAATAAAGATGGTGGCTATTAGCATTTTTAATCTGATATTCTGCCATTTTAATTTTTTTTTGGTTTTATAGATCAAAGCTCATCCAAGTGTAACCGCACACTTATTATATGGCCTTGATGTTGTAAAGAAGCTCATCTAGACGTGAAACTTTTTTCCTTAACACTTGCAAATATTTTGATTTCTTTCCAGGACAATGGTTATAATTATCACAATCAGAATAGATCCAATTACGATTAATCAAAAGAAATGAATAAAAGAAATTAAAATTCGTTAATTCATATGAATCCCTAGCGAAAAGGACATAAATGAGTGATAATAGACAAAAAATAATTCATATAATTTGGTGGGATACATCCGAATCAACGATCAGTTGTTTCTGTCAAGATGGCAACAAAACCATGTGCAAAATTTTCCTAAATCAATATTACAATCATTAGTAATGTTGTACAAGAATCAATTGTTGGCCATTAAAAACATTCACTTTCCTTCAAAAGTAGTTTCAGTTGCTTTCTCCTCTAACAAATTACAAGAGCAAAATTACATTTTGAATCAACCCTGTAAGACCAAACTTGAACTATTATATTTGGTCGCAGATTATTCTCCTTAACCACTTTATACCAAGTGGTTACCAAATTATAGGTCCAGCTACTTTTCTTTCCCTCTCCTTTTTCATTTCCCACTTCAGTGGATTTATTTTGTATTCATTTTGGGAAGAAGATGGCACAATCATCACCACCTCTACGTGCTTATTCTTACTTTTTTCGTCTTTCAAAAGTAGCGGTGCATTCTTTTCTGCACTCAGAAACTCATTCTTAACTCTACTCTCTAGAATTGACAGACGATTCAGACCATCATTTACATTTGAATCGAAGATATTCTTTTGAAATACCAAGACCACGCCCGAACCCCCCGTTGCTTTAATTCTCTCCCTGAAATTTGCAAGCAGCTCCAATGACAAGTTTGGTCCATGTAACACTGAAGTTTTCTCTTTCTTTGTCTTCATCTTCTTCTTTACAGATCACCATTCTCTTCATCCCCAGTAACAGAGTAGGGTCGATTTGGATGAACCCTTTGTTTTGAAAAATCTAGTAGACAACTAGCCATAGCCTTGCCTTCCTTCGTAGCATCACAGTAGGGCATTTGCTCTAAAAAATTAAGTAGGCCTGCAGTTGCTTCTATTTCCAATTCTGAGAGGTTTTCTAATATTTCAGATCGAATAGGAATGCATTTCTTGAGATTCTTACTGTTGTTCAATTCTTCATACTTTTACCACTGTTCTTTAATGTCTAACATAGCATCAACAAAGAAAATCCTCATCCTTCGATTGGCTCATTTACCCTTTGGTATGTTACGTGGTGGTCATGAGGAGGGCGTGACAATCTGGACTCTCTATTTTTAAAATCATTAGCCTGGAAATCACATTGAATTAAATCAAAATTAGGCTAGATTTTTTTTTTTTTTTGGGTAATGTTATATAATAAGAAAAAAATCACCATATATCATTTCAAAATTAAAAAAAAATCATAAAATTTGAATTTAATTACGGACTATAGCTGTCAAATCGTTGTAATATAGTTTTCTCGTCGTGTATTAGAGTGGAATAGCATTTTCCATTTTTATTCATTTTTAAAAATAAAACACTCTCCCACAGTAGCAATAACAATTAACAAATAATAGTATTGATCAGAATTACATTAATTACTGAGAAACAAAAAAATCGATAACTTAATTAATTTATGAACGAAAAGCAGCCCACGTACGATGACGACAATCTTCTTGTCTTCATTGAAAAGAGGCCAATCACCGGAAGTGGGGTCAACCACCATCTTCTTCTCCTTCCGTTTCTTTCTTGATTGTATATGTGATATGTGTTTAAACTTCCAAAACACCCCACTTTGTGAGTTCCACAATCACTGGATTAAAAGAGAAGTGCCGAGAGAAAAGAAAAAAGAAGATTGGTGTTCATATAACAAATACATGGAGCAAGAATCCCAATTCTTTTTGGATTTGGTATATTGATGGAATTACATGTTACTGAAGTTCACAAAATTGAGTTTTTTAAATTTGATCGAAATAGGAAGTGAAGTATCTAAGTAATAACTAGTTGAAAGCCAAGTTTCCTAATACGATTCCTTAAAGGAGTATGTTCTTGGTTGGCTAGCTCTGGTTTTAAGTTTTGGGTTGTGAGTTGCAGTGAGGGAAACTTTGGAGGGAAAAAATTGGCGGCAGCTCTAACGGTTAAGAAGCCATTAATATCGAGCAAGATTTTCATATTTTTTTAGATTTGATATGTTGATCGAATTATTTGCTATCGAAGTCTACAATACAAGTTTCCTAAATGCGATCAAAATAGGAAATGAATTATCCAAATAACAGATGCTCGTTGCGAATTACACTCAAAACTAAGGTACTATATATATGTGTGTGTGTGTGTGTGTGTGTATGTCCCATCTTATTCTTCTTTGCTGTATTATTTTCCTGTGTGTTTCGGATGAACCCAAAATCCAGGCTTTCCATTTCTGATCACAAATCCGCATTGTATTGCTTCCCCCAGAATCAATATAAATGTGTGTTTAAAATTGAGTTCCACATGCGTTGCAAATTGGCTATGCCTGAAAATTGAGCTGGTAAGTCGCTGTGCTTGGGTTCTTGAATTTGGATGAACTGTTTGGTTGCTGAGAAAAGGTAGGAAAGATGAGAAATTGAAATGATTTTGAAATGGTCAAGGATGCTCTTCCTATGTATATATTTTCAGTGTGCAGTATAGGTTTTACGTTTAAGTGTCCCCTCTCCCCTCGGGGAAAATTCAGTTCCACATACTTTGGAAGTTGAGAGCCCCTAAAAATTCTGCTGTCATTGAAATCTTACCAAGAAAAAAAAATACTGTTTAGCTGAGGAGTTGCTCTTAGATTCAAGAATCTGTATTTCCTGATAATTGAAGGTGGGTATTTTCCTTATGAATTATCTATTTCTGATGAACAAACAATTGAAACCTTTTCTGTTGGACTAATTGTTAATTGCGTTTTGTTGGTTATATGTTTGCCTTCTCATTTTTTGTATCTGCCAATAACTGCTTGGTCTATGAGAAAAGGTAGTAAAGATGAGAAATTGACACGATTCTCTAGAAGCACCTCCTAAACAATGAGCGAGACATTAGTTAAGTGTCACCATACGAGAGTTAATGCAGTTGGACTCTCACTTATGGATGTTATTCTGGTTATTTGGCAACTCACCAATCAAGATACTGAATTAAGGTTTCGATTTAGCACTAAGTGATCTTTCTTAATTTGCTATTTTCATGAATATTTTTACTTGCCTTTACAGTGAAGAGGATAGAAGAAAATCTTCCCTGTATGTTTTTGTCAAACCTTAGCTTTTAGTTGTTCTATCCAAGCTTGAAGTCGCAACATGGAGATATTTCATCGTCTTCATTATTTTTGTCTGCTGACAAGAATATCTATTCTTCTTTGATTGAGATTCTTTCACTTTCATGCGGGGTTGATAAGGCCTTTATGATATATAGGAACATGATAAGGGGGGTTGAAGTGCCAAATTTAATTGACTTCTTTCGTCTCGTTAAAAGGCTTATTAAGATCAACAAGTGGGAGGAAGCACTTCAACTTTCAAATAGCCGATGCAATATGGTATGTGGACTTTGACTCCTTCCTACGTCCTTCTTTGAAATATATATGACAACTTTACAGATATATGAATTTTCAAATATCTGTTAATTATATATATATTGAACGAGAATCTAAATTCTACTTAAATCATCTTTAGAGCATTTGTCTAAAGTTCTGAATTTTACCGAGTGTTTTAAAATATTCTTATTTGCATAAGTTTGGCAGATTTTATGCTAGGCATGTCACTTGTGGAGTGTGGGAACAATATGCACGTCTAAGCACCTATAGTTTTCAAGTATATTCGAGCTCATTCTTTTAATGTCTATGTATGAATTTCCTTAATGTTATTTGTTTATGCATTTTTAACTAAACATTAACTGCTTTATTTCTTCAGAATCCAGTATTAATGGAATGTATTTCTTTGCTTAAAAATTTTGATGTATCTAGAATTTGTGTTTTTTGGTATCTTGATACGCACAAGTGCTTGAACAATATGGATCCGAGATTTTAGCCAAAGAAGCTGCTGAACCACCATGATAGCAGCCAAGGAGGACTTTATGCAGAGGAATATGCAGACAAATCAAACATAGCACATATTGATATCTTCTGTAATTTGTTACCCTGTATATCTATATTTTACCATTAATGATTAGAACTTTCCTTGTGCATCTTGATATTATAAATATCACACAAAACCACCATGAATGTGTGGTGAGATTTCTACAGCATCGGCTTATTTTTTTCTTCTTGGAATCAGAGCGTTGCTTGTGAGGAGTTTTTCCTTTCTTTCTCCTCCAAAAAATTTAATCATGTCTTCCGCATCACTTAATGTTGGTCACTTTGTCACCCTCCGCCTTAAGACTAAGAATTATTCTTTGGGGCGTGAACAAGTTCTTGCACTTGCAGAAAGCCAAGACATTGTAGGATACCTAAGTGGAGAAGTTTTAGCTCCTGCTGCTGCACTTCCAGCATCAGCAGAAGCAAATACTGCTCCAACTTCAAATCCAGAATATATATCAAAGGTGGAAGACAAAAGATCGTCTTCTTAGAGGATGGATCATCGATACATTGTCTGAAGAAGCACTAGGAAGTATCATTGGACTTGAAACCTCTGCTCTCAAGTCTGGTCTGCACTCGAGGAAGCCTATGCCTAAGCCTCTCAAGAGCGTCAGTTCCAACTTACCCAACAACTCACCTACATGAAGAAAGACGTTGGCACTCTGCTGAATGATTATCTCAGAAAATTCCAAGGAGTGTGTGACAGTCTTGCTGCCATTGGCTATCCAATCAATGCCCTCTCAATGGTCTTGGAGCTCGTTATGAACCCTTCACAACCTCTATGCTCAGACCCCCAGCGCCCTGTTATGCTGGGGTCGTTCCCTTTCTACGAAGCTACGAAACACGTATCAGTCTCAGGTAATTTTTCCTCTTAAGGCTAGGGGTTTTCCTCCTGCTAATCAATCTGCTACAAGATCTAATACTCCAAGCTTGGCTGCTGTTGTCCCTACCAACTCTCGTGAGACCACTCTTGACCTTGTTTGTCAAATATGTGACAAACGTGGTCACAGTGTTGTTGGCATCGTTTTAATGACTCTAATTAAATAATTATTATTAGAATTTTATTTTATTAAGATTAGATTTTATATTAAGATTTTACTTGATTTTATTAAAGATTTATTTTATTTTAGGAAAGATTTTATTTAGATTTATTTTAAGTAGGATTTGTTCAAATATTTGATTTTTATTTTATTTTTAGTAATCTTGAGAATGTATTAACCTGTTTAAAAGTTTAATATGATTAGGGTTAAACATATTGATAAATATAAAAAATTGAGTTATTGAAACTTCCGTGACTTGTTCTCCCACCCTCTCTTCTTCTTTCTTCCCTCCCTCCCAAACTTGTTCTTCTCTCTCTATTTCATTCTCGTTACTCTACTTTCTATTGTACTCCATCAAATCCTAGGCTTTTCCAGCCCTTAATCTTGAACTAGAAGGAAATGATGAGTGGACATCCGATATTGGAGCGTATTCAGCGCATATGACATCTCAGAAAGGTATTTTACATAGCCTTCATCCCTATGATGGCAGTGATCATGTTCTTATTGGCAATGGATATCTTTTAAAAATCTCATATATTGCTGATAACAATAATTGGCTCGGGTTCCTCCCAAATTGTGTTAGCTAATGTTGTCTTGGTACCTGATTTAGAACGGAACATGTTATCTAGTGGTTAATTAACATCTAATTATTCACTTTACTGTGAGTTTTCTAATGAGGATTTTACCATTAAGGACCAAATGACAAACAAGGTGATGACCAAGGGAATCAGGCAGGGTAATTTATATTCCATCTGTGCCTCCCCATTTGCTCCTCTCCAAAAGATTCGTTGTGTCACAGAAGATCTATGGCATCAAAGACTTGGTCACACTCAAGCAGCTGTTGTAGCACATCTCAAGAACTATGGCTTAATTAAAGTTTTGTCAAATAAATTGTCTTCATCTCTGTGTGAGTGTTGTCAGTTAGGAAAAATGTCTAAACTGCCTTCCACAGTTTCTTCTTCGAAGACTAGTGCTGCTTTTGATAAGATTCATGTTGACTTATGGGGTCCAGCCCCTTCTATGTTGGTCAATAAATTTCAGTGTTATGCTGCCTGGATGACTTCACAAAATTCATATGGTTCATTCCTCTAAAACAGGAAATCTGACTTTCTAGCTCAATTTCTGTTATTTGAAAAATATGTCTTCTGACATTATGGCAAATCCCATTAAAGTCATCCAAACTGTTGGTGGAGGTGAGTTCATCAATTATGGTTTTCTAAGTCATATGCAGAATTCAGTCTAGGGATTGTTCATCAAATCTCATGTCCTTACACGCCTCAGCAAAATGGTTTTGTTGAGAGGCATCATCGTACCGTAAGAGAACTTGGAATTACAATGCTTTTAAATTGCTAATATACCAAAAGTTTTTTGGATTTAAGCCTTCAAAACTGCTGTCTTTCTTATAAATAGCCTACCTTCTTTAACTCGAGTGAGAGTCACCCTATTTTACTCTCTATGGAAAAAAACCAGCTTATGGTTCTTTTGGGGTGTTTGGTTTGCGGTGTTATCCTTATGTATGGGACACAAAAACGAGTAAATTTGATCTAAAGTTTCTTGGGCTATACTGACAGACCTCCAAACCAAGTGAGTTTCTTTCTACCACACTCACCAGTGCTCCGACTTTAGAACCTCCTCTGACCGATGCACCATTAGTTAAGGATATTCATATATATTCCTGACTTATTTGCTGCAAATTCAGGTTCCTCACCCTCTTCTTCAACTTCAGCCCCTAACCCGTTAGAAAAAGCTTCCACTCTTGAATCAACAGAGGTCCTACAGCTTCCAGTTCTAAATTGAAATCATCCTACAGCAAACTTTATAGAACCAGAAATTGCTCAAAAACAACTCGTGTCATGACAACACGAGCCAAGTCAGGAATCCACAAAACGCAAATATGCTTTACTTCATGACTATGGTCAAATTCCAAAAGAGACAAAGTCTGTTCACACTGCTATTCAACACCCGGGCTGGTCTAAAGCAATGGAGGAAGAACTTGCTGCTTTGTCAAGAAACAACACATGGACTCTGGTTCTTTAGACTTCTTCTATGAATGTTGTTGGATCACGGTGGGTCTAAAATACTGAGCTAGGTCCAGATGGCTCCTTGCAACTACTTGGAGCCCGGTTGGTTGCCAAAGGGTATCTCATCAAGTTGATGGAATTGATTTTTCAAAAACATTCTCACCAGTTGTGAAACCAGCAACTATCAGATTAGTCTTATCAATTGCAGTTGTTAATAAGTGGAACGTCAAACAACTTAATGTCAAGAATGCTTTTCTCCACGGAATTCTTTCAGAACAAGTTAATTTACATGGAGCAACCTTTGAAAGTCCCGAGATCCTAATCATGTCTATCTCTTACACAAAGCCATCAACGAACTGATGAAACGAGCCCCACAAGCTTGGTTTGATGGTTTCAGCCTGTTCTTACTTGAATTTGGCTTCTTTTGCAGTTCTGTTGATCCAAGTCTGTTCATCCATGATACAACTGCTTGTACATTAATATTACTTCTCTATGTGGATGATATTATTCTAACAGGTTCTTCCAATATTTTGATTGATCAGTTCGCACCCATGCTAAGTTCTGAATTTGCCATGAAAGATCTCGGCACATTGCACTATTTTTTGTCATTTTTTTTTTATGCATTTGTACTTGTGAAAAAGAGAACTATTTGTTTTTAATCACAAGATTGCTCTCATGGTGGCCATAGCTGCGAAATGAATTTAATTTACTGTGTCCTATTTTTTGGTGGGCAACTAACTTTGCTTTGCTGTGCCAGCATAATTGCTTGATGCCCATTTTCTTTTAAAGGCCTATTGTATTATCTTTGTGAGAGCGCGAGTATGCTTTGTCCAAGTCAATATAGATGTTATGGAGATGTTTTATTTTTTAATTTTTTTTATTAAGATATGGTTTTAACTTTCTTCCTAATATTTTCATTAATCACTTAAAATGCCTTCACTGTGAGTTCTAGCCATTTTTTTTTTCTCCGATCATGGGAAGGAAGAAAATGGAAAAGACGAAATTTACAATGAGCAGGACATCAGTTTATTGTCACCATTGGAGAATTAATACAGTTGGACTCTCACTTATGGATGTTTATTTGGCAACTCACTAATCAAGATACTGAATCAAGGTTTTAATTTAGCACTGAGCCAGTTATTTGATCTTTCTTAATTTGCTATTTTGATGAATATTTTTACTTGCCCATATAGTGAAGAGGATAAAAGAAATTTTTTCTCGTATGTTTTCTGTCAAACCTTAGCTTTTAGTTGTTCCATCCAAGCTTGAAGTTTCAACATGGAGAAATTTCATCATCTTCATTATTTTTTGTCTGCAGAAAGGAATATGTACTCCTGATAATCAGAATTTTCGGCCCTAGCAGGGGGACCATCACTTCCACTGAGATAGTCACCTAACAGCTACTCAGGATCAAAAGTTCTAGCATTTCTGGTATTTTGAGTTTGAACGCCACTCAGATTGATGTATTTCCCTTGGGAGGAAAGATGAAACAGAAGCCATTTTTAACCAAGCAAAAAGTTCTCAAGCCAGAAGGCACATTAATCTGTCTTACTTATTTTACTTCAACCATTTGTCATGCTCAACATCAACAGGGGGCGTTTGAAGTGAGATACAGTGAGATTATTTGATAAAAGTTGTGGGTTCGTGATTCGTGTAATGAGATAAAAAGTGAATAACTTTTCGAAATTTTCAGCGTTTTTCAACTTTCGAAACGGAGCCCATATCTGGTTGCAGATTAGTCTCCTTAACCACTGTATTCCAAGTGGTTACCAAATTGTAGATCCAGTTACTTTTCTTCCCTCCTTTTTTCATCTCCCACTTTATCAGGTTGATTCTATATTTCATCTTAGGAAGAAGAAGGCCCAATCATCACTGCCTCTGTGTGCTTCTTCTTACCTTTTCATGTTTCAAAAGTAGCAATGCCTTCTCTTCTGCACTCAAAAACTCATTCTTGACTTTGCTCTCTAGGATCAACAGACGATTAAGACCATCCTTAACATCCGAATCAAAAATCTTCTTTTGCATTGCCAAGACCACACTCTAACCTCCTTTCACTTACAATTCTCTTCTTGAAATTTGCAGGCAGCTTTGGCCCATGTAACACTAAAGTTTTCTTCTTCTTTGTCTTCAACTTCTTGTTTTCTCGACTACCATTGTCTTCATCCCCAGCAGTAGAGTTGGGCCATTTTGGACGAACCCTTTACTTTGAAAAATCTTATAGGCAATTAGCTATTGCTTTGTCTTCATTCGTAGCATCACAATAAGGCCTTTGCTTTAAAAGATTAAGTAGGCCTATAGTTGTTTCAACTTCCGACTCTAAGGGATTTATTTCAAATTGAATAAGAATGCATTCCTCGGGTTTTGTACCCTCGTTTAATTCTTCTTGCATCTGCCGTTATATATTTGATATAGCATCAACAAAGAAAATTCTCATCCTTCGATTGGATCGTTTACCTTTCGGTATGTTAAGTGACAATCTAGACACTTTATTTTTAAACTCATCAGCCTAGAAATCACGTGGAATCAAATCAACAGTCATCTTCTTCTCCTTCTTTTTTTTCTTTCTTGATGGTATATGTGATGTGTTTAAACTTCCAAAATGCCCCACTTTTGTGAATTTCACAATGATCGGATTATCAAAACCATTGAGAGAAGAGAAAAAAGAAAATTGGTGTTTATATAATAGATACACCGAGCAAGATTCCCAAATCTTTTTGAATTTGGTATATTGATGAAATTGCGTGTTACTAAAGTTCACAAAATTGAGTTTGCTAAATGTGATCAAAATTGGTAGTGAAGTATCCAAGTAATAACTAGTTTAAAGCGAAGTTTCCTAGTACGATTCCCTAAAAGACTACGTTCAAAGCGATTGGAGATTTTGTATGTGACTGATCCTAATGCATTTAAAAGAGCTGGCTTCCATGTCTCACTTCTCAATCAGAATCCATCGTCTCCATCAGAATTCACCATCTCCAGGAAATCCTACTACCATCTCTTTGAGCGAGTAAAGGGTTTGATCGACTTTACCTAGTATTGTATGTCTAAGTAATTAATTCCTAAACCTTTCCAAACTCGGTTTGATCGACTTTACCTAGTACTAGGTTTCCTAAACTTTATCTCTAAGTAATCAATTCAAGTATAGTTTCAAAATTCTATTTTCTAAATGAATCTATTCTTTTGATTGATTAGTTAAGACTCTGTGTCTAATTTGAGGGCTGAGAAATATAACTGGAACTGAGTGTATAAGTTGGAAGGAGAGTATATATGGTAGTTCTAACGGTCTGAAATATGAATTTAAAAAAGCAACTATTCGAAAATCTAACACTCAGAGTAGTTGACTCCTCTGTCCATCTGGATACAACGGTCATCATTGGCTACTGCCTAACATTTTGATGACTAGAAAAACGTAGCAAATATATGTGTCCATAAATGATAGAAATATTTAACCCCGTTTGGTACTGTTTATACTTATTATTTTTCTTTTTATGTTTAAAAATTTTTAAAAATTGACACCATATTTGTTAAACTCGTTTTTATTCTTTTGTTTTCAAAAAAAAAATAAAAACTTAAACAAAAAAACATAAAAAAAAATGTGTTCTTATTCTGTTTTTTTTTTTTTTTCCCCTATGTTATAGACATTTTGTCAATTTTAACACTTTATTTATACCATTTTAATACAAATATTGTATTAAAATAAAATTATCTTTAATAAATAATATAATTAAATTTATTAAATTAATTAATTAAATTAATATGAATATATATTTTATTAAATTATTTTTAATAAATATCATAATTAAATTGTTTAAATTATTATGAAATGTAATTTATTCAATTGTTTTTATAATAATATGATCAAATTATAATTTATATATTTTATATATAGTGAATTAAATGATATAATAATTATATTTTGTTCAATTGTTTTGAATAAGTAATATAATTAAATTATAATTTAGTATATTTTATATTTATCAAATTAAATGATTTTTAATAAATAATTTAATTTAATTAATCTAATTAATTAAATTAATATGAAATATATTTTATTAAATTCAATTTATTTTTTAGAAAACTAATAAAATTAAATATTTTATTGATATAAAAAATTAATAATTGAAAACAAAACTACATACCAAACGCGGTTTTAGTTTTTATTTCAAAAAAAAAAAATACAACGGAAAACAAAAAAACATAGATAAAAAACCGATAGCATTATTAAACAGTCTATGATTTCTGCATGTCTATGCTAAAGTAAATTCACCTGCATATTCTTCCTTATCTTGGACAAAAATTTGTCAATAACTAATCTGCTCTTTTTAACAATTTTAGGAGTCTGGTTATTAGAATGTATAGAAACTGGGTGTTCCCTCCCATCCAGGTCATCCCCACAAATGCACTTAATCCTTTGAAAACCTCGAAACTATGCACGAGTTCTGCGACGATGATTAACGTGGGATTATGGTCCCATTGGGCTCTTCATTTAAAGAATTATCAGTTCGAGATGTGTTATTGAAAAATTTCAGAAAACATTGAAAGGGGGAGCTGAGACTTACCCTAGGTAAAAGTATTTTATATCTTTATTTCCCATGCTTCTGGTAGTGGTAAGAAAATTAATTAGATTATCCATCTGAAATAGAAAATTAATCCCTCGTCTATTATCCCTCTTATATCGTAAGCCAAACTCTCAATAGTTTCTATCCTTTAAGCCTTGCAAACACTACCTGACAGCATCAAAATAACAGCAACAATCTGACAGCATCGCTCACAAATTACTAATGGTAATGGGATAATTCAAAAAGAACATTTAGTGTGAATTGTAACTTGGTCACATCAAAATTCAAGCCTTTAGAGAGCACAATATCAAATGAAGTCACATCTCCCACGAAGCTACTGCCATTGCCTGCCTTAGCACTATATTATACCACTACCGAAAAATTGAGCCTCTAAAACTCACATTCCTGTAAATGCCTTCTTCCCCACAGCAGCAGAACCAGCTGGAATCACCTTCAAGACATTAAACCTCACTGTCTTTGACAATGGCCTACAAGGTGGAATGCAAACAATACAGTAAAGCAAGAAACCGGAATGTCCTCCAAAATACTATAAAAAGACTCTAGAACTTAAAAAGACAAACCTGCACTGGCCAATAATAACATGATCTCCCTCTTTCACACGGAAGCAAGGGGATATGTGTGCTGGTATATTAGAATGCCTCTTCTCATACCTGAAATGGATGACAGGAGTCAAAATTTTCATTAAAGAAGACAAGACATAATCATTACTATGAAAATGAAGGTAAACAGTCTTGCCTCTGGTATTTCTTGACATAATGAAGGTAGTTACGCCGAACAATAATTGTTCTCATCATCTTTGCACTGTGGCACGTTCCAGCAAGTATACGACCCCTGATGGAAACAGTGCCAGTGAAAGGACATTTCTTGTCAATATAAGTTCCTGCAAGCAGATATAAGACTAATCACTAAATCTATTTGATCCATGAGAACTACCAAGGCAAATTTCATTGTAAATCATAAATTCCCCACTTTCCCATAAGTAGAAAAATAGAACATTACACAAAGCATACAATGATGTTGTAAACCATAAAAAGAATTATTAATTTACTGAGAATGATCATCAATTCAATGTTTCATACGTGCATTACATTTAAATAATTCATCTTATTAACAGTATTTGAGCAAGGCCTTTCTCTGCAACTACAGGATTCTCCTTGTGGCATCAACAGAAGTATTCTTCTACTGTTCTACAGTAAGTATATAATCTACAGTATGAATACAAGTTTTTGCTGTCAATTCCATCACTTAGAACCAAGAAAACATTTCACCATGGACAAATATAGTCTTCCGCACGTATGAAATAAGAAATATGAATGTCAACTGTACCACAAAAAATGACCCAAAAACACTGTACCACAAAAAAAACGTAGAGCGAATTTTCAATCTTACAAATTGTTTGGTAACTCAAATGTCTGGAGAGAAGAAAAATGAAAAAAAAATAATAATTTTTTTAAGAAAAAGTGGAGGGAAAATGTAGGAATATATAAAAAAATGTTAATTTTTACCGGATCAATAATTTTTTTTATAAGTAAAATTTTATTAGGAAAAAAAAAAGACATCAAGAGGGCACCACCCTTGGAGGATAGAAAAATGAGGAAAAAAATAACTAGATGTTTGTCAAACAATTAATTTTTCATTTAATTAAGCATAAAGATCAAAATATAAATTACCTATAGGGACAAAAGAAATACTTCAAATTGTGTTAAGCCACAATTGTCAAAAATCCTTGTATCAAATCCATAGAAGTACACATATGGCCTCCTAATTTAGAGTTACATTTAGACCATTCTAAAAAGTCCACAAGAGGCAGGGAGGACAGCCTTGCAACCGCAATTGGCACACCCAGGATATCTTCAAATCTTAAAGCCACAATTTCCCAATATAATCACATAGAAAATTACCCAGTTTTATTTAAGTTGATTAACAAAAACAAAAAACTAAAAGAATTGCATCTTCAACTTTAAGCTTGTTGGTAGATCTTTTTACCCGATCGTATATTGGCAACATGCTCCTATTCCTACATTGATGCATATCATTATATCAACTAGTACACAACCCGAATTTAACTCTCCTCCAACAAAATAAGTCCAACCCAACATTCAAAATTCCGATTAGATGCATTTCAAGCCTAGTCCCAGAACAACTGATTCCCAAATGTCATTTCTTATATGCATGTAAATAATCAAAAAAAATTAAATTTTAGGTCAAATAGACGTAATTTAAAAGAGGAATTAATCAAAATCAGGATTATTAAAATTTAAATAAAAAAATGTACATAAATTTTGAAAAAATGTATATAAACATGCGGTCATACTATACCTTCAACGGCCTCCCTAGGAGTCTTGAACCCCAAGCCAATGCTCTTCCAGTACCGATTCCCTCCCTTTCCGGGCCTCTTTCCTTTCCCTGGTTTCTTCGAGCTGCAAGAGGTCGGTAACCAGATTCACTCTCTCTCTCAAAAACATAAATGCACACAAATATATACAAAGACAACTCCGCTATCTTACCAAAGAAACACCTTGGGCTGCTTCAAGAACGCCTTCTCCGTCTGCAGAACAAACGAACATTCATTAGATCCGAAATTTATGGTAGAGAGATAGAGATAGAGCGAAAGAGAAAGACGGGCTTACCTGCTCGGCCATGAATGATGACTACGGAAGCTTGCAGAAGAAGACGAGGAACCGCAGAAACCCTAAATCGAGCAGAGCGCGAGAGCGGTACGGCCAGGCGAACAGAAACTTTATATTTGTAAGAACCCTAAAACGTCACAATGACTGAGGTTGCTGGCTCGCTTTTTTACTTTTTTTAAATAATTAAATTTATTTTTTTATTTTTTAAATTTCTTTTATATCACAAAAGATAAAAATATTATATGAATAAAAATTAAAAATTAATATTTATTTTTCTTTTCAAATAAAAAAATAATTTTTTAATAACTAGTAGTTAGATAAAAAAAAAATTAACTTTTTTACAAAATTAACTTTTTTACTTCCTAATATCGCAATGGTTGAAGTGACACGTATATTTGTAGTTTGATATAAAAAAATATTTTTTTATCATCTATTGTATGTAAAAAATAATATTTTATAAATCATATATTTTAAGAAAAATAAATATATTTTTAAAAAATCTCTCTAAATTAAACATGTTCCTTATATATTTTTATTTTCTTAAAAAAAGTGAAAAACAATAAAACCTGAACATCCAATTTTTTGTTTTAATTCGTAAATTTTGTAATTAATACTTTTATTTTCATAACTTAACAACTTATTAATCATAATAAGGTGTACAAAACACATTTGTATTAATGAAATTTTATTTTGTATCAGTGAATATCAAGTAATATATCGTATCATATGAAATCTGATACAAAGTAATATGTGTTCCATAATAATAAATGCATTGGCCTAGTGCATGTGAACTCATACTATAATTTTTTAAATCATATTAAAAATTTTAATTTTTTAAATCATATTAAAAATTTAAATTTTTTTAGTGTTTTGACTTGAATTTTTATTTTTATATTTTACTTTTTTAAATTTGAATTCTTCATTTCCTCTCACTCTTCAACATAAATAAATTTATTTATTTTATTATTTACTTATACAAAATATGAGATACAATAAAAATTAATTGTCTCCGTTAATATTAACATGTTACTCATAATTATTTGATTGATACTTAAATTTTTTAATAAATACGTATATTTTTATAAATAAACAACCTTATAATTTATTAGTTTTGTACCTTGTGTATTAAAAGTGAAAATTACTAATATCTTTAAACTTTAAAAACATATTTTACACTTTTTTAAATAAGACTAGATCGTCATCATGATCAATGTTAAATTTTCAAATAGAAAAATAAAAATTATAATTAAAAATCAAACAAAATCAAAGTGTAAGTGCATATAATGTGAAATATGTACCATGTGTGTAAATTTATTTTTACAAATTATTAAGAGAAATATTATTATATTTAACAAATTTTACAACATTTTTACTTTATTTTGAAGTACATAAGATATAAATGTAAGTTTTTTAAGTTTACAGAATAGCATTCGGTTTATTTTTCTGTTTTTTATTTTCTGTTTTTATTTTATGATTTAAAATTTTTAAAATAAAGAAACAAAAAATACTATATTTTCATTATTTTCAGATTTTCTTTATTTTTGATTAAAAACGTTCAAAATGACTTTTTATCATTTTTCATTTTATGTGCAAGCTCATTTTCTATTTTCTAAAACAAATTTTAAAAACACAAGTGACCAAATACGTTTTGAGTTTTTTTTCTTGTTTTCAAAAATGTAAAATAAAAAATAAGTTCAAAATAGAAAATAAAAAACAAAAATAGAAAGTAAAAAATAGAAAAACAAACTAAATGAGCCCTCAATGATTTTCAACTATAATATAAAAGATATAAACACAACTACTTCATTTTTTATTTAATTATATTTAAACCATATAATTGATTCAAATTTACTTGATCATCCATAATTAAATAAGTAAATTGTCCCTATTTTCTCTCAACATTTAAGTAATTATATTTAAGCACCACAGCATTTAAAAGTTATATTTGCCTTCTTATTTGAAAATATTATAAACATTGACCTCTTTTGATAAAATCAATCATTAAAATTTAATATAAAATATCAAATTAACTAAAATTTTAGATATTTTTTCTTATTTTACCCTTCCTCTATATTTCGTCAATTTTCTTTAGAAAAATCCTCAAAAACTTATTGTTTTTACCCTTTTTTTTTTTTTTTTTACTTTTTTTGGGATTTCCGCAAAGAATATTGACGAAAATGTGAGAAATTAAAGGATAAAATAAAAAAAAAAACTTGAAATTTTAGTTATTTTAATATTTTCTATTAAATTTTATCAGTTGATTAAATTTATTTGATTGATAAAAGTTACAATCACATAATTTATGCCGTGAGTAAAAAATTTAGATTTTAAAAGAATTTGTAGAAACTTGAACAAAAAATAAAAATTCTCCAAACGTTTAATTCGACTAGGGATGGATAAAGGAATAAAAGGCTGCGGACTTGCTTGAGTGCAGTGTCCACCCATATGTTTTTTCATTTGAGTTTAGTTTTAAACAATTCGAGTTTGAAAAAAAAAAAAATATATATATATATATATATAGATTTGATTTCAAGACCGGGCCGAAACTGCGAATGTCGTCAAAAGCCTGATCTAAATCCTCCAGCCCATCCATTTTCATTAAATAGTTTTATAAAATATCAAGAGAGTTTCAATTGCGTTCTTTTTTTTTTTTTTTTTTTAAGTTACAGTCTCGATATTAATAAAGATGGCAAAAAGGTAGTAGAATTAAAAAAAATAAAAATTAAAAATTTCTAATAAAATTTAGAAATTCGAACACATGTTATAAATTCGAAGCGCAAGAATTACAATTGTATTTTTAAAACTTAATAAGAATTAAAATAATTATATTTGATCGATGATTTCGAGTGTATTTGGAGTTATATAAAATTATAAATGTTAACATCTTGTGTTTTGTGTAATAAATAAGAAATTTTATTATCTCGTAATTCATATTTATAGAGATTTATAAAATTTTATATTATTTTATTTAATTCTAAACATACCCTTTAATTGTTTTAATATGTGGGTACGAAAGTAATTATGCTTTTTGTTTCGTACCTGTTGTCCATTTTGTGAAGAAGGCAAGAGAGGTGATCTTACTCAGATCTTAACTTTCGGCAAAATTCTAGTTTTGAATCTCTCTCAGTTCTGTAATTTTGTGCTTTTACATGGGTTACAGCTATTTTGCTCAAAGAAGACCTTACGCTATCAATATTCTTCCAAGGAAAAAATTAAAAATAAAATTATATAAAAAAAAAAAAAAGGTGAGGGAATTAGCACATACAGAACATGGATTAAAGTTGATGGGAAGCCTATGTCATTGAAGAGACGGTCTCAGTTCGAACTGTGAGATCCAGTAAGGAAAGGTAAGATGCTTCTGCTCAGTGCCATCCATTAGTTAATTTAATCATCAAAAATAAAAAAATAATAATTAAAAAGACTTGCTATCAAATTTCTTTTTTCACTTTTGCCAGTTGGAATTGTTAGGAATCATTTGCAAAAGGAATGAGAAGCACATTGTTTGTAATACTTTGGCTTCTTTTAAAGTGATAAAAAAATTCTAAAACTGATAAAAAATATTAAAAAATTTTAAAAATTATTCACTTTGTATTTCACTGTATGAATTATCAATTTACAACTTATTTCATTTTATCTTATTTTATCTCACTTTTTGTTACTCCAAACTTACCCTTTCTGAGATTGTCTTAACATAGTCTCAAATTTCTCATCCACGGCAGCCTTAGAGAATCATAAATGGGAATTGAACTCCCAACTTAATCCTAGTCTCAAATTTCTCGTCTACGGCAGCCTTAAGGGTATCATAAATGGGAATGGAATTCCCAACCTACATTATAAAAAGGACGATTGGGAAAAAGTAATAAATTCTCTCTCATTTTATTATTATTATTATTATTATTTATCGATTATGACAATTAAACTAATTTATTAACGCATCCTCAGGTTTGGGAAAATGATAGAGAAACTCTCCGCGTTTGCAGAAGAGGCAAAAAAACACTTCTTATTATTAACTAATCAAATAAATTTATAATTGAATGATAATTTTTTTAAGGCTTAATTTCACTTAATATGTGTGTGATAATGAAATTAATTCAACTCTGAAAACTCGGGCGTTAGTGAAATTAAATTTTTTTTCACATGTAAGGGAAATTTAATCATTATTTTACTTGGCGAAAAGAATAAGTATTCTCACTTATTTTCAAATTGTAGATGTCTTTTTATTACTTTTTCAAAAGAAATATAAATGCACTACTCCATTAATATATCCGGCTCTCTTTTATTTTTTTTTTTTTAGTCTACTATTATTCTATTTTTTTAAATTTTAATCATCTATTTTTATCTAAAAATTAAAAATACAAATTTAATTTATGATAAATGCAGAGATAATTACTATAAAAAAAATAGTTAATACAATTAAATTCATCAAAAAATATATACGGTCAGCACTCGAATGAAATTAAGAATTGAGATTTAAATAAAATTAAAAATATAGTAGAATAAAAAATAATAATGAGCCTGATCAATTTCTCTCACTCTACAAGAACTTTAATGATAAAATTATTATAAAATAAAATAATTAATGAAAAATTTCATTATTAAAACTATTGTAGAGTTAAAAGAAAATTATTCAACGAGTACAAATATCTATCACCTATTCTCAAGTCCAAGAAAGTGTCGGTAAAACAGTCCCAAATTGGACAGGCATCGCCTGGGACAAAATTGATGTAAACAAGCAAAGAAAGGCTCACTTCCGAACCAAGCAATGTGTTGGTTGTACTTTTCTCCCTACTCTTGATACGTGGGAGTTTGTAATCACTTTTTTTGTAAAGGATGTGTTTAGGACGAGATACGTTTCGTGACTCTAACTAACAAAGGGTCATAAAAGGTAAATCAACTTAAGCAAATTTTAGTTGATCGGCTCGATCGAGGGAACTGTTAGAAGCCCACTACAATAAACAGAAGGTTGTCCTACTGAAAAAAAATTCAAACTCAAAACCTTAAGAATCAAACCCATCAGCCACTCTCAAACTTTACTGAGTCACCCATAAGGATTGGTTGAACTTTTCTTCCTAATTAGAGTAGTCTCAAACTTTACTGAGTCACCCAGAAGGATTGGTTGAACTTTTCTTCCTAATTAGAGTAGAGTCGGTCAATGCACGAAATGACAAAAAAAAATCAACACGTGTCGCTTGAAATGACAGAAAAATCGACACAGGCACAGGTGTAAGCCTGCAAGAATCAACCTCTTTACACGTCTACAACATTTGGTTTTTCCGACTCCTTAATTTATTCTAACCCCTTTAAACGTCAACTCACGATGAATGATTAAGCATGTACACAAATAGATATAAAAGTAATACGTATCTCACTCACCACACATGGCAAGATTTGAAATCATGTACACTAATTAATTCACAAAAGGGGTGTCAAATTTAAAACGTTTATAAGTTTTCTTTTTCTCTCTCTAAAATTCACAGTTGTTTTAATAGTGGTTGAATTTGGTTGTTTATAATATATTATTATACAGATATATATATATATATATGTATACACATGATTTATTTATGTATGCATTAATTTTTATTTCTTAAAGATTAATTTAATTTTTATCATAAAAAATTATTCCATATGATTGTGGTATGGTGCGATGATATTGGTATTTTAATATTTATATTAAATTTAGGAAAGATTATAAGAAAAGAGCATCTTTTAGATAAATTATTTCGTTTTAATTAATGGAAGGATAACTTGAAATTATACTACCAAAAAACTTTTAACATTCATTTTTGTTAAATTCAAAAATATTTTATATTTAATCCAAATGTAATTCTACATAAAGGACGCACAATTTAGTCAAAATTTAATTTTTGAATTGTACCGAGTAAATTTAAAAAGTTTGATTTGATTATTTATCTAGTAGCAGTTGATTCAGTTATTTTTTATAAAAATAACGGTTATTAATTTTGGTTATGATTTTGAATTTTTAAAACTAAATAAACTGAAATAACTGAATCACATTTACTTAATATTTAATATGTATATATATAGTTAAACTAAATATCCACTCTTATTAATAGTTTTATCTTTTAAATTCTCAAAAGTTATAAGAAAGAAATCAACAAATTATTATAATATTAAATACAAATTTGACTTTTGAAGATTTGGAACTAGAGTTTTTATTTTGCTTTCTTTTTTTTTTTTTTTTTTGCTTTTTAATTCAACTTGCTCTTTCTTAGTTTTATAACTTTTATTATACATTTTAGTTTCTTAGTGATGGTCAAATGGAAATAAGTGTTGGTTATTGCGATTTAAAATTTAAAATTTTAATATTTTGATGACATTATACTTTTTTTTTGCTAGTTGAAGAATTTATGAAGGCCATCTTTCAATTTTATTTTTTATTATTGTAAACCTGTATGTTGACTAATTAACTATTGATTATTATTACTAATTGTTTGTGAGTTGTGTTTTATTCCATTTAAACTTACAAGTACTATGAGTTTTGTTTTCTCATTTTAAATCTTAAGTAGCACTTATATAAAAATCATAATTTTATCTTTGTAATTAAATTATAATAATATATATAATTTATAAGTTTATATAACTGAACTGACCATAACCAAATCGATATAATTTGGTTCGGTTAGTACATATTTTTTGATCAATTTAATTATCATTTCTAATTTTTAAAAATAATCATATTGGATACAAAAGTTATAATTTTCGAACGTATCTACCGATGCTCATTCATAATTCTACGTCAGAGGTTAAAGGTATTTAATCTTAAACTAAATGGTAGAATTTCATATTATCATTTTATTAAAATTGAATGATTTATCCAAAATATATTTTATGTATTTTTTCTCAAACTTTATAAACTTAAAAGATATAACAAAAATTATTTACACATCAAAGTTGAATTATATGTATTGTTCAAATAATGTTTTAGTACTATATTTGGTTTGGAGAGAAAAAAAAAATGTAAAAAAGATAAAAAAAAAATGAGAATAGATTTTCTTATCTTCTTAATTAATTATTCTACGTTAAAACATCGGCTCCGTTTGGCATACAAAAAAATACTAAAAATCTCTATAAATCTCTGTTAATTTTATATCACATCAACTTTTTTCTTTCACTGCACGTATTACGAACTCTCAATTTATCTCACTTTTTCTTACTCCAAATATACTCGTCATTGAAACACACGCACACATTCTTTGTTTCTTTTTTTTTCCCTCCTCTTTTATATTTTCCTGCTCTGAATTTTAGGAGAAAGAGCCGTTGGATACCCCATCCATGAGGAGGCGAGGGGTTACATTAATATTTGCTGTTACCCGGCTGACATTAAACGAGGGCCGCACGATGCGCGGCTTTTTGAGGCTAAGGTCAACGCGAAGGACCAAGCACCTAGCAAGCAACTTTTTTTGTTTCTTTTTTTTTTTTGTTTCGTTTATCTTTTTCTTTTTCTTTATTTTTTTAGTGAAACTTAACCGAAATCAAATTTTTACTTTTTTTTTTGTTCAAATATAGTTTAAATGGTAGTGTCAAAAAAAGAAATATAGTTTAAATGGTAAAAATGTATTTAAGTTACTGGCTTGATGTAATAATTATATTAAATATTAAAATATTTAAAAATAAAATTTATCAATATAATTAAAATATTATAATAAAAATTTTTTAAAATTCAAGTAACAATGTTTCTCTAATAAAATTTTTTCTTAAACACAGCATCGCGCGCGTGATGTTGTGTTTAAGAAAAAATTTTATTAGAGAAACATTGTTACTTGAATTTTAAAAAAGTTCTATAATATGCAATACTGTGTTTAGGAAAAAATTTTATTAGAGAAACATTGTTAGTTGAATTTTAAAATTTTCTATAATAAATGAAATTTTATTATAATATTTTAATTATATTGATAAATTTTATTTTTAAATATTTTAATATTTAATATAATTATTACATCAAACCAGTAACTTAAATACATTTTTACCATTTAAACTATATTTCTTTTTTTGAGACTACCATTCAAATTATGTTTAAACAAAAAAAAAGTAAAAATTTAGTTGCAATCTAAGTTTCATAAAAAAAAAAATAAAAAAGAAAAGAAAAACGAAACAAAAAAGTTACTTGTTGCGTGCTTGGTCCTTGACATTGACCTTAGCCGTTAGATAAAAAAACCGTACATCATACGGTTCCCATTTAATATCAGCCGACTGACAGCAAATATTAATATTAGGCCCCCCGCTTCCCATCCACGACGTTTTGCTGCCGGCTGATGCTTTTTATTTCCCCCCACCTCTTCTAAGGCAATTTACTGAAATGCCCTCTTGTCGGCTGAGAGTAGCTGAGGGTAATAACAAGGGAGTGTGAAGGTTACATTTGCATAAATAGAATGAAGGTGGAATAGCTACTAGTATTTTGGGGTTGTTTGGTTGAAAAAAAAATTGAGAAAAAGTATAGTAAAAATATAAAAATATGACATAAAGGTAATATGTGTTAAAATTTTATTAAAAAAAAGTACAAAAAATAATTAAAATTTGGTAACTTTTGATATTTTTTAATTGACCAGACAGACCCTTTATTCTCTAGTTTGATGAACACTTTTAAGTAGGATGAAAATATTTACACTCTTTTACTAACTTTTTTCATTTTACAATAGTTTTAATGAATAAGAGTAATATGAAGTAAGAAAAACTAATGAAATAGTGTATTTATCATTTTCTAAATAGAATATTATACTTTTTTATTTTTTATTTTTCCCAAAATGAGAAATTTTTTTGAATAATTATAAGTATTCTAACTATGTTACCGAATTATTATTTAAAATATTATTTTGATTCATTAGTTTGAGATTTACAGTAGAACTTATCTAAAACCTATAGTGTGTAAAGGTGAACACCTTTTTCATTATTTCTTTGATAATTTAAAAAAAGGGAGTAAATTTAGCCTTTATTTGGGAAAATTGGGAGGGGGAGGAAGGGAAGAAAACTGAAGTAAATGAAAGATAAAGGAAGAAGAAGAGAATTAATAGAAGTTAATATTTTTTCATTGTTTGGGCGAGGAGGAAAGAGGAATAGAGGGTAAGACAAAGAAATATAATTAAAAATATTATTATATTTTTAAAATATATTTATTTATTAGTAAAAATAATAAAAAAATACTAAGAGCAAAAGAGAGAAAATACACTTTAAAATATTTTTACACATATTCTTTCAAATGGGGTGAAAGAAAATTAATTAATGGAAGTGGATAAAGATAAACGAGTTATCTCTGTTTCATCCATTTTTTTGAAAAGTAAGAAAGAATAATTAATAATAAATAAAGTACAAAAGCAACAAGGCATGCTCTTAATAGTACAATAGAACTCACACCAACTAGTTTTGAAAACTCACAAGATAGACACTCAAGTCAATTTGACATGAAGATGAAAATAATGTTTAGCAAACATTTAAATACCAGAGTTGCTAACTCAACATTAATCACAAACCAAACCTAGGTGATAAACCAAAGAGAGACCAGCTAAACAGGGACCAGCAACAAAAAGAAATTACAACCCAATTGCAAAAATAAAAGAACATCCACCCAGCATAATCTTTCACCATCTTACCATTCTCTTTTTGAAGACATAAAATTTTGTTCACATTCTGTCTGCTTTTGATTGATTTGAAGAAAACAAAGTTGAATTCTCATCACCTTCCTTTAATTATTAGATCCAACTCTTCTATTTGTTATAATTTTCCTCTACATTATTAGTCTCCACTAGTTTAGCAAGGTGGGCCTTTTCTTTAGCAATAGTATCTGGGTCATCACCACCTCTATCAATAATCATCTAAAAACCATGTAGTTCTTTTCTAAGCAAAGAAGAAGGAGTTTTAAGTTCCAAATTCTTTTTCCTGCTTAAAGTTCTCAAAGTTGAGCGAACTAATTTCAACTTAGAACAAAGTTGATACATATGATAACCATCCACTTTAGTTTGCCATATCTGCTGCATTAAAGGAAAAAAAACTCATCAAATTCCACCTAATAATTGAAAATTTTGAAAGGAATCTTTCTCTTTACATCATGCAAGCCAGTGTCTATAATAGGAGAATGATCAGACTCGCCATAAGACAAAAATTCTACAAAAGAAGAAACAAACAAATCCATCCAAGGAGAATTAACCAGAACTCTATCTAATTCACGTATAATGAGACCCTCAAATCTTTCATTTTTCTAAGTACATATACATTTACTAAATCGAAGGTCCTCCAAATTAGCATCCGCACAAGAATCATGGCACTCTTTCATCCAAAGGCCAATTAAAATTACTCCCAAGTATTCAAATTTGTGTCTGACTGAGTTAAAATCTCTAAATACTAACTAAGGATAATTTCTCAAAACAGAACTCTAAGTTCTTAATTAATACCAACGAGATTTACGCATTCCCACACTATTAGAACCATAAACAATAGAAGTACAAACCATAATATTGGCTAACTTTAAAGAAATGTAAATTTTTTTACTTATTCTTTTTTTTTTTTTGGGTAATTTTTTTATCTGTTCTTATTTACTCCCTTTCACTTCCATTCACTTCCTCCCAACCAAGACCCTAAAGTAATTAAATGTATCTGAATATATCTGTTAGGGGTATTGATTAACCGTACCTTGCGTTAATAATAGTTACCACTACGTTATGTCTAACAATTGCAAAGGATGATAACTACAAAACACTTCCCGATTAAGTCACCGGCTGACGTGGACCATTTATAAAGCCTTTAATTTTGAAACAAAGAAATCGAATTCTTTCAAGTAATTTTCAAGATTACTCCAAAACAGTTCAGGTGAATTGAAATTATATACATTCATTGCGTAAGAAAAAGGTGTGTATATGGATCCGTTTGGAGTTATATAAAACACTACAAAATCCTATAAATTTTTACAAACACAAATTACGAAATAATAAATTTAAAATTTTTATTCACTGTATAAAATACGAGACATTAACTTTTACATTTTTATACAACTCCAAACATCCCTTATATATAATTTCGGGAAGGTTTTAATTATTATTCTGCCGTCTGGAGTGGATGAAGTTGGTGAACAACCAGTTGCTCAGTCAAAATTCAAAATTATTGTTTTATGGCTTTGAGCCATTTGAGTTAACAAAGAAACTCTTAGAAACTTATCACTTTGTTAGAGAGACTAAAGTTGACACGTATTTTGGTGGTTAATTATTTAATAAAAATTTATAAAATTTAATAAAAGTTACTAAAATTTAAAAAAATAAATAAAAGTTAATTCTGTATTTAATGGAAAAAATTGATAAAAATTAAATTTTTAATAAAATTTGGTAAATCAAATATCTCCCAAATTTTGCTTTAAGTTAATTTTTTTTAAAAATTTCCTTTTACTATTAGCATTATATTGACAGAAAATTAATTCTAATCCGTAGTTACCTATCATTTTTCTACAATTTATTTTACTTAAAGAGGAAAAAAAATACTCATGATGTTTATATACACAAACAAATTTTTATTGTTTTAATAAATAAAACAAAAAAAAAAACCAATTTCCTTAGTAAATTCAAATTCTTTAATTTTTTTTTTTAGTTAGGTGTTTATTAACCATCGTTAATTGTCAAAAGAAAAAAAAAAGAAATTAACATGGTATTAATGGAGGATGTTAGATTAATATCTTCTCCTACAGCTTATTGCACCGTGACATGGTGATTGCAATTTGAAGCATCAATCTCAAGATTCTCTTTCAGGAAATCAAATCATGATTGCGGACAAGAAGACTGAAATTTTTGCTTTTGGGGTCAATAATTCAATAATTAACAAAAATAATTAACAAGGGCATTTTAGTCATAATGGAATTGATCCTGGCACGTACAACTGCCAACTGGCCCTCGCACCATCCCCCCACCATGAAGCAACAAGTTAAAACCGCCTCTTTCTCCCTCTCTCTGACTAGCTGTTTGATCTCAACCCATTTTTTGGCAGTCTCTCTCTCTCTCTCTCGCTCTCTCTCTATATCTCTGAGAGTTGAGAGACAAACCATTGAAGGGACAGAGCTAGAAAGCCTTTGAGGCCAGAGTTATAATGTTATGTTACAGACAATTGCTGTTTCATCTTCTTGCCATCTCTCTCTTCTTATCCGCAACTTTCTTTTCCTTCTCAAATGGAGAGTCCCATTTTCCCACCTTCCAAACACCTCCGACTCCAGGTACTTCCCACTTTCCCTTCAAATTTTTACCTGCTATTTTGGACTTGAAAGGGATCAAAGCTTGGTTTTTGTCACCCATTTTTTAATTTTTTCACTTTCAGAGAAACTTCCTGAGGGAGAGTACGGTGGGCTTGTTTCTTGGGGGCCCAAAAGATTTCTTCTTGAGGGACCCAGTGGTGAACCTCTGAACTCATCTCTTGTGTTGGCCGCAAAGAGGACGCGCAGGAGAGACCCTCTTAATGGGTTTAAAAAATATACAGGTGGCTGGAACATCAGTGAGCGCCATTACTGGGCTGTATGTCCCTCAAACCTTTAATGATTCCATCTTTTTTGATTGGTTAGTTGTATACATATATCTGTATTTGTGTGTATATCTTTATTTCTTTATGATCAATAGAAGGCAATTGTAATAGCTAGAACACACTTGAATTTATGGATAAATTGTATATATCCACCCTTGTATTTATTGCTTCTGGTTTTGATTTTGTAACTGCGGGTTTGTCTTAGGATTAGATCTTGGTACAGGAGGTATATTGAAATTTTTGTAGAAGCGAGTGTCATTTTTTGTATTAATCCAATAGAAGATAGTCTGAATCCTGAAACATCCATGCATGTCTGGCAGAACAACTAGCAATTAATTATGTAATTTGACCATTGTTTGGGCATATAAAAAGGACCCATAATCACAATTTCACATGGACAAGGCTGTATAACAAATTGTAAATATCATAGATCTTGTTTGATTTCAAAACATAGTCTGGATTTTGACTTTTCTATGGCCATGGCTGTGATATATGTTGGAGAGCACATGATTATATTCTCTTAAATTCCATTCCATGTTCATTGAAATTAAACAGCTGTTTATCTGGATTACAATTGTCAACTTTATTGGAACATTTATTATAGCATCTAACTCAAAATTAATTGGCAAGGAATGGAGAGGCCAATTAGGATCTTAAATTGGTTTGGAAGGTTCGATTTTATGGACGTCGGATATATCCCAACAATATTCATTATTTTTTGTATTTTTGTGTTGGTTCTACCGCTAGGTGTTGCCAGTGGTGTTTAATTGAATTAGAAACAGAAAAACAGTGCAACGCCAAAAAATGATTGGGAAAAGAGGGCTCTTCTCAGATTTTGTAGTTAGTGGGGGGCAAAAGTACAATTTTTAGGTGAATCAATGCAAAAAATTAAAAAAAAAATGATGATGACAATGATAATAATAATAATAATAATAGGGAAAAAATTGCATATTTTAGATGCTCTGGGACAACAATAATGAGGTGTAGGTGTAATTTTGTAGACGAGTGGGGACAATTAAGGGTGAGCAAATGGTCAATTTAGTCGAAAACCGAACTGAACGAAAATAACTGAAATTTTTTTGGTTGATTTTTTCTTAACCAAACCAACCGAAGTTTGCAAGGAAACCAAATTAGTTCGGTTTAGACGTCAGCTAACCGAAATTTAAAAAAATAGAAAAACACTAAATTAATAAATTTTTAACTTATTTCCTTGATTAAGACTTATATTTACTTGATTAGAACTTAAGTTGAACCTAATGAGATGAACTACACATTAAAAAGAATACATAGAATAAGTTATGTAAAATAATATATAATTTAATGTTAAAGAAAAACTTCAGTTAGTTTGGTTGGTTCAGCCAAAAAAATTTTGGACCCAACTGACTGAACCAAAATTTTTTAGAAGTTTAAACCGAACCAAACGAATTAACTGAAAAAAACCGTGCCATTTCAACCAAATTTGCTAAGTTTGGTTCGGTTTTTTTGGTTATTTCGATTTTTGCTCTGGACAATTGCCCCCAGAGGATTTCACCTTGGTATGCCCCTGGCTTTGATGGTCATGCTAAGGTCTTAAGAAGGCAACATACTTAGGCTGGTGCAGTTAGGCTTCCAAAGTCCTCATTTTTCTTCAACTAAATAAAAGATTTTCACCAATCAAACTTCATCTTTAGCCAAGAGTGGTTAGTTATATTGATCTGGAGAATGGTTGTGGTTTGACTTGGGGTAATTTTAGAAATAGTTCATGCATTTTTTTTTTTTTTGACACAGAAAACTCTTTCTTTGAATGCAGATCCTTAAAATTGAACAAGACTTTAAGATATTAAATTCTGTCCTCCTTTGTGAACTTTGACATATTGACTGAATACAAATCTTGCCATGTCATGCTGTTGTTCGCTTAATTGATTCAGAATCTATACTTGAATTTATTTTTGAGCGTTCATATTTTCTACTGATCCTCTTGTTTGGTTTTGACTAATTTAGATGGAGTTCATTTTTTAACTAACTATTTCATCTAACTTTTCCCCCCCTCTTTCTTTCTCTACCTGCAGTCAGTCGGTTTTACTGCTGCTCCCTTCTTTGTCATTGCAGCTGCCTGGTTTGTGGTCTTTGGACTCTGCTTATCTCTCATCTGTCTCTGCTATTTCTGCTGTAGAAGGGAGCCTTATGGTTATTCTCGAACAGCCTATGCTCTTTCTCTTATTCTCCTCATACTCTTTACCATTGCTGCAATGTACATATACTCTCTCTCTCTCTCTCTCTCCCCCTCCCTCTCCCTCTCCCTCTCTCTCTCTCCCCCTTTCTCTCTTGTGTTTACTTTGTTCTTTTTGACTGAACTAACCTTTTGCTTGTGGTTTTAGTGTTGGATGTGTTGTTCTGTACACTGGTCAGGGGAAGTTTCATCACAGTACAATGAAAACATTGGATTATGTTGTAAATCAGGCCAATACCACTGCGGAGAAACTTAATAATGTTTCGGGATATCTTGCTGCAGCTAAGAGCATTGGAGTAGCTCAAGTTTTTCTACCTTCAAATGTCCAATCCGATATTAATCGTATTGAAAGCAAGATTAACTCTTCTGCTAGAACCCTTTCGGTTCGAACATCTGATAATTCAGGAAAAATACGAGATCTCTTGAATTCAGTGTAAATGACAAATTTTAATGATTTCTTTTCTTATTTGTCAGTTCTTTGAATTTTGCTATTCGTATCTTAAAATGGAAAAATTAACTTTTTTGCAGGAGGGTGGCTCTTATTATAATTGCCGCTGTTATGCTCGGCTTGACATTTCTTGGATTCTGTAAGCCCTTTGATTCACTTAACCATAACTCACAAACACAAAGTTTTCCCCTTTTTTAGTACATGAATTACTTATTTTGTTTATCTTCTGGTCCAGTATTCTCATTATTCGGCATGCAGTTCCTTGTGTACTTGTGAGTGAGACAATGATACTCATATTAGCTCAATTTTCTTTCTGTACTCAGCTCTTGTCCTTGGAGGTTCTTTTTGTATCATTATTTTTCCCTAAAGGATGTTTCCATATTGAATTGTTGCAGGCTGGTGATCATTGGATGGATACTTGTCACAGGAACATTTGTCCTATGTGGCATCTTTCTTCTTCTACACAAGTAAGTTTCATTATGACATTCTTCATCTCACCATCCCCCTTTTCATATTTGTTTTTCTTGCTCTTCCCTGTGTTGCTCTCTCTCTCTCTCTCTCTCTCTCACACACACACACGCACACATGCACGCACGTATCACAGTTATATGCAATGTCCTTCAGGGAATTATTTTTAACTTTTCACCTCTAATTCTGCCTATGCATATTTGAGGATGTTGGTGATCTAATTTCCAAAAAGTGGTGTTAGAGCCCATCACAATTTCCCATACTTTTTTCCTCATCTTCACTCTCTTTCCTTGTTAAAGTCATTTTTTGGAAATCAACCTGCCGACCATTTTCCAGACCTGGCTCCCCTGCTATTTTTTATTCAGTTATTTTTCTAGTTTTTTTAAATCTCAACCATTGATTTCATCCAAGGGCTGACAATACAATTTTTTGTGGGTCTCATCATATTGACTTTTTCTTTTCAGTTCTTGCATTGTAATTATCTCTGTTTTGTTACAAATTGAGTTTATATTTCAACTCTTAGATCAAACTAGACGGTTGAGATTCAAACGAGTAAAAAAATAGCAAAGTAAAATATAATGGGGGAGCCGGGCCCCCATTTTCCACGGCTCCGTTCAAATTACGTATAAATGCATCGTCTATACTTGTCTGAATGAAGCCCCTTCCATGGTTACTTTTCTAGTTTCTTCTATTTGATGTTATCCAATAATCTAACAGTTCTTTGTTTGGCATACTAGCGTGTCTTCAGACACTTGCGTTGCTATGAATCAATGGGTGCAAAACCCAACAGCGCATACAGCTCTAGATGATATATTGCCTTGTGTAGATAACGCCACCGCCCAGGAGACCTTGTTACGAAGCAAGGAAGTCACTTCTCAGCTTGTCAATGTGATTAACCAGGTCATCACCAATGTCACAAATGTGAACTTCCCCCCCAACGTTGGGCCACCATTATACTTCAATCAGTCTGGTCCTTTGATGCCAACCCTTTGCAATCCGTTCAATTCTGATTTGACAGATCGAGCTTGTTCTGCTGGTGAAGTGGACCTGAACAACGCGACTCAGGTACAAAAAAAATTCCCAACTTTGGAATAAACAAACTTAACAAAATATTATGCAGTGACTCATTATATTGGTATTGGTCAACAACTACATTTGTTAAACTTTCAGAAATTGGGAGACTATTTTTAAATTCTCTAAAAATTGGAAAAGACTATTCTACCATGATTATCCTCGTAGAATTTGGAATTCAGAATGGCATTTGTATAATAAAAGGATTATTATTTTTTATTTTTTATTTTTTAAAATTTTTTTGGTTGGTGAAAGTGATAAATTGTAAGTCTGCTACATGATTATGGCAATGTGGCTTTCCTTACATCAACTAAAATTCACATACTAGCTTTCCTAGTTGCCTAAAGCTTTATACCAAGCTTAAGACTCTAAGCTTCACATCTCGCAGCTGGATGGACCCTCACTACGATAATAGGGGGGCCATGGCCCCTCAAGTTTTGGGGGGAAAAAAAATCTGTATATATAGTATAAAGCATTTATGGATATATTGTTTTTTCAAATATGAGCAACTAGCCTTTTTACTTTGAACGATTAAAAACATGGAACTTAATTCTTGAATTGGGTCATTAATAAGATATAGGACTTGATTTTTGAGTTGAATCATTAATACTGTCAATTGAATAATTTTTAAGCAAGTCTGTAAATGAACTTTATATATTTGTTTGATTTTTTAAACTCATGACTATTAATTTATATTACTAGTTGAAGACTCTCACACACACTACTTGATTCTAAAATTGTATTTTTTGAGATTGGGAGAGAAATATTAAAATTTATAAGAATTAGCTCCCCAAATACTAAATTTCTGGTTGCGTCCCTATGTTGCAGGTTTGGAAAAATTATGTATGTCAGGCTTCAGGTAGTGGAATTTGCGTAACAACGGGGCGATTGACTCCGACGTTCTATAACCAGATGGGTGCCGGGGTGAATGTGAGCTACGGGTTGTATCATTACGGTCCGTTCCTTGTCAGCCTACAAGACTGCAGTTTTGTGCGAGAGACTTTTTCCGACATATATAGAGATCATTGTCCGGGTTTCCGGCGGTACAGCAAATGGATCTACATTGGGTTGGTGATGGTTTCTGCTGCAGTTATGCTTTCTCTGGTGTTCTGGGTTATATATGGGAGAGAGCGACGGCACCGGGTTTATACCAAACATCTCCTAGCAGAACGAGGTGATGATTTCGAAGAGGACAAGCGTTCTTAATCAGTGAGGAAGTATAGTTTTACCATGTTGTTGGACATTGAATATTTGTATCAAGTTTAGCCTTCTGGTTTGGTTTGTATTTATAAAATTGATTGTAGGTTGTATGTAGAGATTTTTTTTTTTTGCCTCTCTTAGATTTTGAAGTGTTCTTTCTTGGTTTGATCAGATTAGTGTGTGTGTGATTATATTTTTTTTCTTTTCTTTATTTTGGTTACTAGTCCATTATTTTTTCAAAAATTAATCAAATTTATATTAATTAAAAAAATCTTAATTTGGAAAAATAATTTTATGCGTTAACAAAATAGAGTGAGGTAGGGGAAACAGAGTGGAAGAACAAAGCCAAAATAATAATTAATTAATTTAAATGAGTAGAAATTTTACAATTGACAATAATTTGGTGCACAATCCATCGGTGAAACTCTTAATTAGGGGTGTGACTTCTATCACCAAATCATCACTTTGGACGCTGGGATTTATTCTCACATCGCTATTTAATATTTCCAATTACTAATGATTGTGATACTTCTAAGTACAATTACTAATGATTGTGATACTTCTAAGTATTACATTCAAGAAAAGTTTGGGAATAAATTACAAATTAATTATTAAATAATTATTCAAAAATATTGAATTAAAACATTAAATTATAAAATAGCTAAATCAAAACTAGATAAAATATTGAATTGAAAAAATTAAAAGTTCAAACTCAAACTCTTTACTTTTTAAGTCTCATTTCAATTGAACTACCGCTTTTATTTTCTTTTAATTCTACTTTCTTCTTTATAAGTAAGGCTAAGACATACCAAAAAAAAAAAAAAGAGAATCCTAAAATATACAACAAATTATTTTAAGGATTTTAAAGGAAGTTTACTTGATTGCAAGGGAAGAAATAAAATATATTGCATCCATTGGAAAATTCATGCTTCCTTTCATAAATTTTGCAAATATTTCAAAACTTCAACTAGGATTCAATAATTATTTGTAAAATTCAAAAATAATCTCTGATTTTTTAAAAATATGCCGGATATAATTAGAATTTGTTGGTTTAGAAAAATATCAGACAAATTAAAGAGATTTGGAGAATTTTGTTATTATGTATGAGACGCAATACACAAATTAAGGTAGCTCATTGTAAACCCTCTCTCCACATTTTATCTTTTTCTCTTTGAGTCTCCCACTGACTTACTTGTTGGAGTGAGTTAGTTTTCGTTGGGAAAGAATAGCCACAAGTTTCTTGCAACTTAATTTTTTGAATTTTTTTAAACTGATCAAATTTATTATTTTATATTTTAAATTTATTTTAAACCATAAAAGATAATTTATTTTCCTTTCGAAATTAAGCCTTAGACCTGCACTTCCCTATTGGTCCCTAATTTTAATATTTTTTCTTGGTTTTCAGGGGGCTCATCTAAGGAGGAGGTAACGCATTGAAGAATTAGTATTGAGAATATTTTGTCCCCTTACAAAAGTAACAAAATATATTTTCTCTTTTTCTTAGTTTACAAAAAATTTCTAATATTGTGATGACATATTTAGAATACACGTGTCGTACTAATAAATATTAAATATCTAATATTCTCATGACATATATATAAAATATACGTGTCATAATTACCAATATATATATATATATATATATATATATATATGCACGTGTCATACTAATAAAATATTAAATATAATGGTTGAGTGTGAGTCATAACATTCTATGTGATAATAATAGAAGAGCACACATGTTTCAAACAGATGGGATAATTCCTCCTTATTTGCTCGATTTTTAATTGTTAGAAGAAAAGAAAAGAATTCTTGTTTATTGATGTGTGTTGAATATAAGATACAAGGTCCCTTATATAAGCGGGACAATAACCCTAATCCTACTATGATATGGATAGGACAATAACCCTAATCCTAGTATGATATGGATAGTAATCCTAATTATGGTATGATACATAATAAGGAATCCATAAATTACAAGATTCTAAATATAATACTAACTATATATAATACCAAACTTAACACCCCCCCTCAAACTCAAGGTGGTAACGCAGGAATCAACTTGAGTTTGGCGATTAATTCAGAAAAGCGGCCAGGAGGATGAGCCTTTGTGAAGAGATCTGCAATTTGATTCGCTGAAGATACAGAAATAAGACGAACAGAGCCTTGTCTGACATGTTGACGAATAAAGTGACAATCTATTTCAATGTGTTTGGTGCGATCATGAAAAACATCATTGTGAGCAATCTGAATAGCACTTTGATTGTCACAATATAATGGAGTGCCTGTAGAATGAGGGACACCCATATCAGTAAGGAGCCACCTAAGCCAAAGGAGCTCTTGAGTAGTATCAGCGAGAGCACGGTACTCAGCTTCAGTACTAGAGCGAGCAGTGAGGGTTTGTTTCTTACTACGCCAGGCTATGAGAGAGGTCCCTAGAAAGAAACAAAACCCTGTAGTGGAGCGACGATCAGTCGGATCACCAGCCCAGTCAGCATCAGAAAAGGCATGTAACTCAAGTGGAGAATGTGCTGAGTAATAAAGACCATGAAACATAGTGCCCTTGATATAGCGAAGAATGCGAAGTAAAGCAGTAAAATGATGAGACCGTGGAGCAGCCATGAACTGACTAACAATATGGACAGCATAAGCAATATCAGGGCGAGTGACAGTAAGATAAACAAGGCTACCAACAAGTTGACGATACAAAGTCGCATCAGATAAAGGTGTACCATCAAGAGGAGTGAGACGGAGCTGTGTATCAATCGGGGTAGAAGCAGTCTTACAATCAGAAATACCTGCCCGTGTCAAGAGATCAGAGGCATACTTAGCTTGAGAGAGAAAATAACCAGAAGAATCACGGGAGATCTCCAAACCCAAGAAATAATTGAGAAACCCCAAATCCTTCATCTCAAACTGGCGACTGAGAAATTGTTTGAGATGAGAAATGCCAACACTGTCATCCCCAGTAATAATCATATCATCCACATACAGAAGAAGAAGAACAGATCCAGCTGTAGTGGTGCGGAGAAACAAAGCAGAGTCATATGAACTGGAGGTAAATCCAAACTCATGAATAGTAGAACTAAATTTTGCAAACCAGGCATGGGGAGCCTGTTTCAACCCATATAGTGCTCGACGAAGCTTGCAAACATGAGAAGACGGAACAGATGAGCCAGGAGGAGGCTGCATGTAGACTTCCTCAGTGAGATCACCATTCAGAAAAGCATTCTTAACATCCATCTGATGAATGTTCCAGTTACGAGCAGCAGAAATAGCAAGTAAGCTGCGAACAGATGTAAGCCTAGCAACAGGAGCAAAAGTTTCTTCATAGTCAATGCCATACTCTTGAGTGAAACCTCGAGCAACAAGACGAGCTTTGTGTCGCTCAATGGAACCATCTGAACGAGTTTGATTTTGTAAATCCATTTGCAACTGATAGCAGTTTTCCCAGGAGGAAGAGGAACCACATCCCAAGTATGAGTTTTCTCAAGAGCCTGTAACTCATCATCCATAGCGTGCTGCCATAAAGGATTAGTACAAGCCTCACGGTAGGAAGAAGGTTCATGAGTAGAAAAGGCAGCAGAACCAACAATATAATCACGAAGACAAACAGAAGGCTGTGTTACCCGTTTAGGACGTTCTGAAGGAGGAGAATTGTCAATAGGAGAGGGGGGGAGAATACTCATCAGGAGTGGTCACAGGTCCAGCAGAAGGCCCAGGTGTCTCGGGATGAATCGTAAGCAGTGGCGGCTGAGAAATCTGTGGACTTTCTGTATCAAATATGTCAGAATGCAAATCAGTAGAAACATCAGTAAAAAGAGGAATGTGGGAAGAGGGAGAAAGTTGAAATGAAGAAAGAGTGGAAAACATCTTGCGTTCCCAAAAGACAACATGTCGTGAGACACGAAGACGCCGAGAAATGGGATCCCAACAACGATACCCTTTATGTTCAATACCATAACCCAGGAAGCACAGAGACGAGAGCGTGGTTCAAGTTTAGTGCGTTCATGAGGTTGAAGAAGAACAAAACAAGCAGAACCAAACACTCTAAGATGAGAATAATCAGGAGGAAATCCATACAAGCGTTCAAAAGGGGTAGTATTACCAAGGACAGAGGTGGGAACACGATTAATGGTATAGGCGGCAGTAAGAGCAGCTTCCCCCCAAAATTTTTCTGGACAAGAGGATGAAATAAGAAGGGCACGAATTGTATCAAGAAGATGACGGTGTTTGCGTTCAGCCCGACCATTCTGCTGAGATGTCCCAGGACAAGAAAGATGAGATAGGGTCCCCTGAGAACGGAGAGCAGATAGAAACTCAGAGTCAAGATATTCCATAGCATTATCAGATCGAAAAAACTTTGATTGTACTAGAAAATTGGTTTTTCACCATTGTTGAGAAATCAGAGTATATTTGTTTAAGTTCAGAACGTTTAGTCAAAAGGTACAACCAAGTATAACGGGTAAAATCATCCACAAAAATAACAAAATAGCGAGAGCCGCCCATAGTGGGAGTGGGTGAAGGCCCCAAATATCCGAGTGAACAAGATCAAAAGGTGCAAGAGAAACAGAATTGCTATTATTAAAAGGTAAAGCATGTTGTTTAGCAGTTTGACATGATAAACAATCAGTTTTCTCAGAAACCACATGACCCAATTGACCACTAGAAATTAAGATTTTCAAACGACTAAAAGACACGTGACCCAAACGACAATGCCAAAGATTAAAAGTAGAGGCTGGGGAAGCAGAAGCAGCAGCGGAAGCAGCAGAAGTAGCAGCGGAAGTAGCAGAAGGTAGTGGAAGCTGGAGGTAAACAATCTCAAACAGACGTCCATGCTTACGGCCGATCCCAAGAACCTGTTTCGTCCGTGGATCCTGCACCAAACAACCAGAAGCAGAAAAAGTAATGATGAGACCCAGGTCACATAATTGACCAATAGACACAAGATTTAAAGTAAGATTGGGAATATGATAAACTTCAGAAAGAGAAATAGATGGTGTAGAAATGTGACCAGTATGAGTAACAGACATATGGGTACCATCAGCAGTATGAATGGTGGGAATAGAGGATGATGGAGCAATGGAGGAAAAATAGTAGAATCCGAAGTCATATGATTGCAACATCCTGAATCAAAATACCAAGAGGAATTACCTGGCATGACGGAAAGAGCAGTAGATGGAGATGTACCAGTTTTGGCAAGAACTTGCTGAATGATGGATTCCACATCAGTCATAGAAAATGATGGATCAGAAGATGAGGATCCGTCTGAAGCAACAGCAGCAGTGGTACGGGAGCCAGAAGATTTGGCTGAGGACGTAGAAGATCCTCTTTTGAAAGGAGCCTTGGAGGAGGAAGCCTTGGGACAGTCACGCTGAAAATGACCAGGAGCTGTTTTGTGACAAGTCAAACACTTACGAACTGGACAGTGCTCAAATGAATGAGTATGTGGTAGACCCCTGTTTTGACAGTAGATGCAGGAGTGAGAAGCTGATGATCCAGAAGAGCGAGTGTGAGATATGACAAGGGCGGCATCTGGAACGGAGGACGGTGTCGTAGCAAGAACTGAGTCCAACGTCTTGGTTTTGAGGCCAAGACGGGTTTCTTCAGACAAAAGTTCTGAAATAGCCTGTTCAAGAGTGAGTAGTGGCATGCGATGGAGCAACGAGGCACGAACCGACTCAAAGGTGTTATGAAGAGCCATAAGGAAGAGCAACAGTCGTTGATGATTGCGGTGGACAGTGTATAATTGAGCATCCTCAGAATCTTTCCAGGTGGGTTCACATAAGGCAAGCTGATCCCAAATAGAGGACATGTGAGAGAGGAAGTCATTGATGGACTGCCCAGGCTCTTGACGCATACGGTGAAGATTCTGAAGTAGCTGATATTGATGGGCATGACCAGTGGTCTGATAACGATCCTTTAAGAAATCCCAAATAGCCTTAGCCGGAGAAGGATACTGAGCATCATCATGGAAGTGGCCGAATTGAAGACTAATGGAAGGAACAGTAGTAGCACGAAACCAGGTAACAATCTGGTAATTCTTGCTTTCCCAATCGTCAAGACGATCATCAAAGGCTGATTGATCCTCATTGTCTTTCTGAATAGGTTTTGTCTGAGAACCAGAGATAATACGCCATAAACGACGGCCCTTGATAAAACCAGAAAGGGCTTGGGCCCACAAAACATAATTGGTCCCATCGAGAATGACAGAAAGGGACGTAATGTTGTCGGAGCGGTCCATAGAGGTAGCTTTCAAAAGGGCACAATAAACAGTAGATGAAAAACAGAGAAGAATGGGACAAAACGGAGATCACCAGTGTGTCCGGAACGCCGAAAAAGGTCAGGAACCGGTCTGAACCGGCTGAAAAGCTGACGGAAGATGAGTGAACCGGCCCAAAGGGCGAACGGAAACCGGTTCGGGATGAACCGGTCTGGATCTGGCAGCGGCGCGTGAGATCACGCGCAGAATTCAAGCGGCGCGTGAGGGCGCGTGCGGGCTTCTTTTTGGGGCCGGTTGACGGTGGTAGGTTCGTCTCTGAGAGAGGGACCCGATGATATTTATATATCCTCGAATAACTGCAAGACGAAGACGAACAGAAGCGAAAGAAACAAGAACTTCTGAAAATCACGGGCAATCGTCAGGCAGTCTTCAGGCGGCGCGTGAGAGCGCGTGGAGACTTGTTTCGGCTTCTGGTTGATGGTGTTAGGTTCGTCTCTGAAAGAGCAACCTGATGATATATGGAGATCTCTGAATAACCGCAAGATGACGGATGATAGAAGCAAAACAGACAAGAACGTCTGTAAATCACGCAAAAAAAAAAAAAAAAAAATACCAAAATTTTCTAGAAAATAATGGCTGAAAAAAATATGAAAAGAATTAGAGCGAAGGCTCTGATACCATGTTAGAAGAAAAGAAAAGAATTCTTGTTTATTGATGTGTGTTGAATACAAGATACAAGGTCCCTTATATAAGCGGGACAATAATCCTAATCCTACTATGATATGGATAGGACAATAACCCTAATCCTAGTATGATATGGATAGTAATCCTAATTATGGTATGATACATAATAAGGAATCCATAAATTACAAGATTCTAAATATAATACTAACTATATATAATACCAAACTTAACATTAATAATAAATAAATAAGTTGCACACAAGTATTGGTGACATATAACCTACCATTTGCCTATCCTACAATGAAAGCCAAGAAAATCACTTGACTTGAAAAGAATCTATTTTGCATTGCATGATCGATGTAATGCCAAAACGTTATTATTAACTCCTACAGCTGTTCAATTTCAGTTCTTCCAAAGTTGGTCTTCTCTTATCCTTTTTCTTGGTAATTTCGACCCCTTTGCAGTGTCATGGTAATCACATTTAGGTGGCAATTTCCTTTCGGTACATGTGGCCCTGAAGAAATTCTATAATTATTTCCACAATGACTTATATATATATATATATATATATGTATGTATGTATGTAATCTTATCCATAGCTCGTTCTATTTGATGCACTTGAAATTGAAAACCAAAACAAAGCCAAGAAATAATGTTAATAAATTCGAATGGTTTGTCCTAACCAATCTTGAAAATCATATATATATATATATATATGTATCTGTTTGTGTGTCCATATATTCATTGGTCACAACATTTTCACTTTTGACTAATGCCAAATTTGCCAATTACTAATTAGTACGCAATTTAGGTGGGTTGACTTTTTCGTCTAATTATTCACATCATAAACAGAAATTAATAGGGACTGAAAGTCAAGGTAATATTACGATAATGACCTTATCATAGATTCAACTTTGATTTAGGAAGTAAAATAGGTGATTTTTTTTTTAGCTAACTTTTTGTATTTAAAAAGGGAAAAAAAGTGATTTTTTTAACTAATTTTTTAGTTTCTATTAATTTAATATTTTTGCTCTTGAAGGTTTAAAAGAAGATTAAAATGTAAAAAGGTAAATTAATTTAGTTTACAAATAAGTAAATAAACAATTTAACTCATAAGCCATTTAGTCCAAGGTTCTCAAATGGAGCCTCAATGAAATGTATGTAGAGAAGCTACGAGTAACGTATGACCCAAAGGTTATGTTTGTTTGAGGGGATTGGATGATGGGGGATAAATAATACCATGAATAATATATGAGATTGGATAAAAGATGGAATTATTTTTTTAGTGTTTAATTGATAAGATATAAAGTGGTATAAAAGATATAATTTGATATGTGATGTAATAGGAAATAATTTTAAATTTTTAGATCTTGGAGGAAAACAAATCCGGAGACGAGGGATTATTAATGCCATACACACCCCCCGTCGGATTACTCATCTGACAAAACTCCGAACACCAAATTCAATCCATGGGGCCCACGGCTAATTCAAAAGCCAAAACAAATAACACTTTTGTGGGGCCCAAGTTATTTGTCATCCAATCCCACGTTCTCATCCCACAAACAAACGCGGCCATAGAGTATAGTGCCATATATATATATATATATAATAATTTTGTAAATAATTGTCCTACGTAAGATCAGATATAACTATTTATTTACTTTTATGTGCAAAGCCACTAGTATTGTCACTACAAGTATTCAAACAAGTCGTATACCACAATTTATAATTGGATAAGTACTGCAGTATTAGTTAGTTCAATTCAAATACAAGCATTTAAAAGTCAAATACAAGCATGTTTGGTGAGTGTCTACTTCACTTAATCCTAGTTTATTTTGACGTAAATATTTTTTTTAAAATATTTTCATATATTATTTCTAAGTCTCTTTGATTACTTATAAATGAAGTAAAAATTTTTATTTATAAAATATTTTACTCAATAATATGAAAAATAATTTATCCGTTTAAATTGATAAGTTATTTTACAGAGCAAATAGATATGGGTTGGGACAAAAACAAATCATATGCCAATTCTTGCGCTAGAAGAGACCCAAGCTTAACTTTCTTATCAATTTCTCATCAACTCAAATCACAAGTCATACATTTCAAAAGTCAAGACTTTATATTTAAAAAATATTTTTAAAATTGTTCCCAAACACCCAAAATATTTTTAATAAAAATATTTCACATGAATATAAAATATTTTCCATCAAAACCAACGGCGCGTAAAAGTAGAAAATTTTAAACTGGCAACCGTACTAAAACTTAGTTTGGGAAGTAAAAAATATAACTTTCTTATAACTAATTACTAAAAAAATTAGTTTTTTTTTTTTGTGTTTGGGAAGAGAAAAAAGTTAAGTTTTTAGTAATTAGTTTTTTAGCTTTTTATTAATCTAACATTTTTGCCCCTAAAAGTTTAAAAGAAGATTAAAATATAAGAGAGTAAATTTAGTTATTTTAGAAAAAAACCAAGAAACTAATAGCTGATAGATCAAGTGCTTTTTGCCAAACAGAGCCTAAGGCATCGTTTGCTTATTTTGATTCTCCATTTATTAAGTAAAATAACTTGAAAGTATAATAAATAAATTATATTTAAGTTTATAACATTGATTGAACTAATGAAACGAGATTTTGAGATTTTTAAATATTTTAATTCTAATAAATAGGCCGCAATTAATATATAACATTTGCACTAACTGATTCGATAAAATAAAAGCAAGAGCAAAATAAAAACAACAAAGTGCTTCATAAAAATACAATGAAAGAGGGAGTGCTTCCAAATGTATATAAAAATATTATAAATATATTCATTCAATTATATGTAATTGCCTAATTTTCGTTTTTGTATATTAACTTCTTAAAGAGTCATATGTACATTTAATTAAAGTAGAAAATAAGAATATTTTATAAATAAAAATAAATGAATAAATAAAAAATATATATCCATTAAATATAGATTATTATTAACATATTAATAAAATTTAAAATTCATGTTAATAATTTGGTGTGTATGAGATAATATAATATTGGACTAATTTTTCAATGATGGATGATAATGTGAATTTGTTTCAAATTTTAGGATTTAATTAAATAAAAATTTTGATATATTCACAAATTGGGCAATTGAATTACGATACATTATTCTTAAGTTACTTAAGACCTATTTAGAACTATATAAAATTTTGTAAAACTTCACAAATTTCTATACATTTTAAATTTTCTATTATTCTTACGATATTATAACTTTTAAAAATTAATATTAAGGTTCATTTGGCGTTACGTAAAATGTTGAAAAATTTTAAAAATTTTTAAAAATTTTTAAATATTATTCATTTTTTATTTACTCTATAAATTACATATCTATAAATTATTTCAAATTATCTTATTTTATTTCAGTTTTTATAACTTTGAACGCCCCCTAAATTTTACAAATTCAAACACGCCCTTATATTAATCTTACAATTTCAATAATTGGCGACTTAAAAGACGAGGCAATTGAGTGCTTAATCAGAAGATCTTTTTGCGGCCCTTTGCATTAATCAACGGGTGGGGGAAAAATGTAATTAACGATAAGCAACTGTCTAGTGGTAAAACAGTAACTTTTGATTGCCATTCTCGTAATTCGGAAAAGATTCAGGCCCATCTCCCAAAGTTTATACGTGGCAGGCGCTGCGGAAATCCAGGCATAGTGGTTAAGCCAAACGGTAGATCCGTCGTTTTGTGCAGAGTAGCTACTCTTCCACCGTCGGATCAGATTCCAAAACCGATATCTGGTGGTTAATCCTACTCGAAGTTGGTTCCGGTTATGTCAGCACATAGAATTCTCCTCCAATCAAATAAAGCCTCAATCATCCTCTTAATTACCACTCGCCCACAACTACTTATTGAGTTGAAGGGAGCTAGATTTGCCCAACCCCAAAAACCCAGGGTCATTTGGAAGAAAGTATTGTAGTATCCTCCCCCCCTTCTCTCTCTCTCTCTATGTGCGCGCGAGAAGCATCAATGGCGACGTCGTCCAAAAGGCAAAAAGACTCCGTTCTACAATTCGCATCGGCTTTTCACATATCAATCTCATCATCTGGTCGGTTTTCCTCTAAATCGTCGTATCAGTCGCCGTCTTCTTCTTCTTCTTCTTGTTCTTCTTCATCTCCGTTTCATCGGCCTTCTTCGCCGACGCGGGTGAACCTTCATGGAATCTATCGATCGAGGTCTTCTGGCCGTTCGATGGAGGTCTCGCCTCGAGATCGTCAGGTCGTTCGGAAGCAGAACAATAGTAATCCTTTGTCGAATCTGCCGAAGAGGACGTGTTTGTGCTCTCCGACGACGCACCCAGGCTCGTTCCGTTGCAGTCTGCACAGGAACAGCAACACAGGCCACCTCCGTTTCTTACTCTCCGAACCGGTTGAACTTCCAAAGATCTGCGATGGCGAACTCGCTGGTTCGGATTGGAACCGTCGAAGGTGACTGGGTGAAGCGAGCTTTGGCGCAACTCATTCGCCCATCTTCGCATCAACTGAGACGAAGAACTGATTTTCAGCCGAAACCGAGTCGCTTCTCGATCATGTCCAAAGCCGACGACACCTGATTCTGATTGAAATGTATCGGTTGCAGGTCTGTCCCTTTGACATTTAAACTTTTGTCTTTCCTGAAGTATGATTTTGGCGAAGGCATGGTTAGATTCCGGCGTAGGTGTCGGATTTCCGGCGAGTTTGGATGCGTTTTTTTGTGTCACGGAGAGACAACAATCTGAGAATTTTGGGACACAGGAGAAGCAAAAGGACACCCGTCCATGTTATGTACATAATGTTTCAGCAAGTGAGTGCAATTGAAGGACACTTTTAACATTTCTAATCAATTCAAACCAAATCGACATTATTAAAATCAAGATTAAGATCTGATTAACATTGTGATTAAAATTCCATTTATTTTGATGTAATTTTTTTTTTTCAAAATTATTATACCCAAGTGGTTTATGAAATATGACAAGATTAATTTGTCTAAGTAACTCATTTAAAACTAATAATTTCTCAAGTCATCTGTTGACGACTTTATTCTGCCAGACTTCATTTATTCTTTAAATCCCGCTACGATTTCACTTCAGTCGTCAGGCGGCCTATTTAAAGATCTATAATCAATATTTCATTTTTTTTAAATGTTCATAGATTTCATTTTAAATTATTTTTGGCTGATTTATATTTTTTGATTAATTAATCTATATTTTTATTAATTTATCGACCTATTGAGAAAATTATTTTGTGACGGATTTATTTAAAGAATTATTAATTTTTAAAAAACTGTTTTGAAGTAGAACAGTTTTAACCCGGAACCTAAATTTACGCCCATATTTTGATTCACATTCGTTTAGGAGTTGTCATTGATTTGTAATGTTGAGAGCGGAGGTTTACAGGGGTATCAATTGCATTGGGTTGGTGTGGTATTGAGACTATATATTTGACTATTTAATGCTAATATGACATAAAATATATTATCTAATTAGACTAATATACTAAGATTGCATTTAGAGTTCTGAAAGTCGTAAAAATTTAAAAATTTTTATAATTCTGTACAATTTTTTTTTTACCTCAAATTACATAAATTTATATAAATTTTTGTAAATTTATATATTCTTACAAATCCTAATAAAATTTTTATAAATCTCAATAATATTTTTAAAAATTTTAAAAGTTTCGATGAAAAAGTCAAAAAATGTCTAATTAAATCAAAAAGTAATTTAAATCATATTTTATTTTAGTTTTTTGAACTTCAAATATCCTCTAAATATGTCAATTTAAAAGTTAATTCAAAAATTACAGTATAAATTCAAAAAATACACGAGTCTAATTAATCATAGGTATTTAATTTAATTAATTATAAGTGTTTAATCATGTTAAAACAAATGGACACAAATATTTACCATCACAAATTTATTTATGATCACTTCTAATTTACTAATTATGTATTAATTTCGTTGTTTGCTGGTTCTTGGTTCCAATGAGGGTGTATTTGATTTAAATTAAATTTCTACAATTTTTACGAAATTTAAATTTTTTATCATTGGCACAAACTACGATAGTTCAATTTTTTCAAATTTATAATAACTTTTACTGTTTCAAACACCCTCAATATTTTTACAAAAAAATTTCAAACGCTCACTTTTATTCTCATATCTTTCATTTATTTTATTTTCTTTCATAGGAAAACTCACAAACAAGTAAAAGATTTAAAATTTTATTTTCTCCTTTTTTTTTTCTTTGGCATTTTACTTCATGCAAAGAAACTATTATAATTGTATGTATATAATAGTAGTTTAGAGCTCTAATTTTTTTTAACAAATTTGTTAATTTTTAATTATTTGTAAACTTTTTTTTATAAAGAAAATTTTAACTTTTACCACTTTTAATTTTACCAAATTTTATAAATTTTTACTAAAGTATAACTTTTTTAAAAAACAACACATGACATATTAGGAGAAAATTTGTAAGAAGTTTTATTAATTAATTTAGTTATTTTTTAACTAGCGTGAATAATCGTGCGTTGCACGTTTATAATTTTTTTTATAGATGTATATTTAAAAATTAAGTGAACAATTAGAAATAGAATATTTATTTTAAAAAATAAATTTAAATTAGAATCAGTGTATATTTTATTAATCAACGGAAGCTTCAAAAGAATTACTTTCACTAAATTTTTATAATACAATTGGACCGCAACGCTAATAACAAAAATAACGTCAAGTTACAAGCAAAATCCTTACAGTACATTATTTTATATATTTAGTTATAGGAAAAAAATTATTACAATCTACAGAAAGTTGAGGGAGCAAATAAAATAATAATTTTTATAAAGGTGAAACACATTAAAAAATAACAAAGAACCTTAGCAACTTCAGTTTCAACTATTGTGATGTTTCTTTAATTTGGAAAGATTGCGGTGATTGTATCCATATTGGGTCTCTACTGATACATTGAATTTGCTAGGATTTTGTGTTGTAAGTCATCCAAGCAAATTTATTTGACTCAATTTCTAATTTGCTAATTGTGTATATTTTGACATTATGTTAATTTTAGACACACGCATTTGTTGTACTTATTTAACTGTTCAATTAGATTGAGATGTGACAGTAACAGTGATATGTGTAAAAATACACAAATGGAATGACAAATAATGTTAAAATACATAATAATTATCATTCTATCAATTCCCTAAAACGATGTGTTATTATTCTAATTTATGAAAATTATAAATTATATGTTTACAACATTTTTTCTTATACATTTATATTTATTTTTTTTTTAAAAAGTCATAAGTTAATACAGATTCAAGATGATGTAATGGTATTCATATTTCTAACTCACATATTCATTAATTTACGAATAAGACCGTTGTAAAAAAAAATGACTGTTAATAAGTACTTAGAAGACAATAACATATAAATTAGGAATTTAGGTAAGATATTTTAATTAAAAAAATGTCTAAAATAAGCTCACGAGATCAACAAATTTTGACATTGTAAATTTACTTAAAGAATTCCATTATTAAGCAACTAATACCGGCCATTAGTTGCCCAAGTCATTCAATTCATCAAAAAATTTTGACATTGCTAAATTTCTACACTGTTGAACGTCGGAAGCCCTTGTCAAGCCAAGCCTTAGCAATTGAACCAAATGTCAAACAAAATTACAAAATTATCCTCAATATGATATTTTGTGGAAGTTTCGTGCCCAAAAAACCTTACAAAATAATTATAGATAAAAGATAAAAACTAAAAAATCGAATAAGATAATAATATAACGATGGTAAACAAGCACCTTAATCAAAATCTTTTCACTTGTCTGAAACACATCAATCCAATTCCAAGCAACCATGTTTATCTGCCTTTCTATTATGTTGACAAAGAAGATTCCAATCAAGAGATTCAATTATTCCCATAGTAAGCTACCATTTTATTTCATTATTGCATTCAATAATATAAGCTAAAAAAATCATGCATCATCTTTTCTAAATGTTCGAGGATGTGGAAATAGATTATCACAATGATAAATATAATATATTAAGCTTTTGTTTTATATATGTTAACATTATATAAGTTAGATGGTTTTTTTTTTTTTTTTCAAATTCACACGATACCTAATTTGTGCAATTTTTTATGTTTTAACAATTAAAATGTATAAATATAAATTATTAGTGATATTTAAAATTAACACCATACTAAATTTGGGCAAAATTTTTTATATTTTAACAATTAAAATGTATTAATATAAATTATTAGCGATGTTTAATAGTTTTTTAATGGTGAAATGAGAGAAGAAATTAATTCCCTCACAGTTATGCATAATTAATATTATTTAATATAAGTAATGTAAATTATAAATTATATAATATATTAGTATGATAATATTATTATTTATTAATAAATTAAAATTATTATAATTTACCTTAATATAATTTTTAGTATAACTAATATTTTTGTTAATATGTAATGGTTTAATAGTGATGCTTAATTAATAATTTTTAATATAATTAATATAAGTCACATTATGTCTTAGTATAAAAATTTATATAATATTTAATTATAACTAAAAATAATTTAATATATTTATACTCAAATGTAATATATTATATTTATATATTAATATTATAGGAGATTATAAATGCACCCATTTTTAATTTCTTGTACTCTTTTCACTCTCACAATATTGATTTTTGAGTGTAAAAAGTTAAAAATAGTGTGCATATATTAGTTTTAATATTATATATCATAAATATATATATATATATATATATATATATATTTATTTATTTACTTATTATTAACTAAGTACCAACATTATAATGTAAAATTGAATATATACCAAGGAACCCACTCACACCGCAAGAATAAATTGTGGGTTTTACAGCTTATTTAGTCGTTTTCTTCAGACTTTTATTCTTTTCTCTAATTCCACAGTTGTCGCTTCTTTAGCTTTTTTCGTTAAATTTGTAATTTAAATTTTGTTTCATAATTTCTGTAACAATACTCTACGAATTAGAAAAGGAGAGTAGAAAAATTTTAGAAAAAAAGAATGACATCTGGTACTTGAAAGTTGAAATGGGAAGAAAAAACTATTTTAGGAAATGCTGATAGTTCAAAAGACACTAACAATTCAATTAATCATAACAAAAGTAGACAAAATCAAAAACAAAACTTTGAAAATTCGAGATGCCATGTGATGTGACTTACAAATAGCATGTTATCAAAATACATCTACAAAATAAAAGATAAATTCAAATAGTTAAATAAGGTATATAAATATGTATGCATATATAGAGAGAAGGAAAGGAGAGATAGAAATATATACCAATGATATGAACTTTCTTCTTCTTCTTTTTTTTTTTTTTTTTCCTTTCTTCTTCTCTTCTATGTGAAATGTAAAAAAAAAAAAAAAAAAAAAGAGGATTTAAGCTCGAGAGATTCACTCCCTAGGCCAACCCCTAGAGAGTGAATCTCTTTTGGTTTGTGCCACACATACCGGCCCCCTCAACATGTATAGCGGTCAATCGCGAACATCGCGTAGCGGCGGGGAGGTCGGACCCACACCCAAGAACTGGATACGGTTCGTCCAGCCAAGGGAGGCCCGTCCTACCAACCTTTTACTACGCTTTGCGCCCGGAGCCTGGCCCCAAGTTTGTTGCTAGAGAGGAGACTTGAACTTGAGACCTTGGGGTGGTAAGCCCCTAATCCCAGTTCAAGACCATCCCATCTAACCCCTTGGGGTATTCTATGTGAAATGTAAGGAGGGTAAAAATATAAAAAATTGAAAAGAATGCTATGGAAGTAATTAATAGAAATATTAAATACCAGTTAAATATGAAGTTTTGGAAATGAGGGATGTAAGTTAGTCAATATGGAATCTTTATATAGTAGTAAAGACGAGGGTATATAATATATGTATTGATACATTGATTAGGGAATTTAGCATTGATTATGGATTTACGAATATGAAAGGTCTTAATATGGATTAAGGAGTCTCACCGTTTATCAGGAAAGATGAAAGAGAAAATGTGAGTTTTGAAACATAAAGGATACAATTGGAGTTAATTGAAAGTAGAAGAGTATAAGTGTTTAAAGAAGGTTTTTCACCAATTCAGACTTTTATATAGTAGTAAAGATTTACCAATACTCCGTAATGACTATGATAATGGTAAAAAATAATTATTACATAAATTTAATTTGTGTGCCCCCAATAAATATATTTTTAATTTTTATTAATTGAACTCACATAAGTTGGTTTACATAATAACAAAAAATAATATTATGTCAAAAAAATTTACAAAAACTTGTGCAAAATATGAAAGTCAATCATCTAGGTGCCATAGAAAGTATCTTAAAGGTGTTTGGAGTTATGAAAAGATAGTATAAATTTGTAAAAGTTACAATTTTCGCATTTGTGTAAAGAATATAAATTTGAATTTTATATAGTTTGTAAAAATTTTTAGAGTTTTTGAGAGTTTCAAATAGTCCCCTTAATTGGTTTAAATTTTAAAGTAACACTATGTTTGGAATAGTAATTTTGATTGGAATTTATTCCATTTAGTAAAAATTTTAATCAATTCTTATATTTGAAATCAAAACCTAAATTTTATAAAATGGATTTAATTTGATTTCATAATTAATTTGAAATTTTTATACTATTTGAAGTCTAACCCAAACCAATAGATTTGATGATATTTTATTATTTTCTTAAACCATCTAAGTAAGTAAACAAATTTATCTTTATATATTATATTTATCATACTTATTTTTTCACTAAGAGGGTCAAATTAGTGTGTTTATAATCAATTCAATTTAATTATTAGTTTCATTATATTATGTTTTTCAAATATAAAATTTTATTTATCAATCAAATCAAAATCAAATTAATTTTTTCATTGATATAAAAAATTTCATTATTCAATGTATTATATTATTTCATTTATGCACATTTTAACTAAGTAAAAGCTCTATCTAAATAAACAAATACTAAGGCTCTATTTAAATATATAAAGACCGGGGGCTATTTGGTGACACACACATAAAAGAAAAAAATAAATGTAATTTTGTAATTGTACACCACGATATGATACATAATATTTAGTAATTAGTTAGAAGTTTAATAAACAATTGCAAAAGTAGAGGAAAATTAGAGAAAATTTGAAAAAGATTGGTAAAGTTGGAAAAAGTAGATTTTGTGATTGGTGGAGAAAGGTGGGAAAATTATAAAAATTTGATAAGATTAATTATTATAATGAATTAGGGTATGGGTTTTTCAGGTTGGGGGATAGTGATATTGAGTGATAGTTGAGGGGAACTCAGAGTAATTAACCCAATATTTTGAACTAGGGTTTTGGCATCCTTCGCTCTTTTAAAGCCGCAGAGAAACCCTAGCGCTCCCCCATCTCTTGCATAGCACTCGGAGGCGCGGCTCTGTGGTAAGCCCGTAAACTGATCCCTCGAAGCCTTTCAGTTTCTTTATATTCTCCTCGATCCGCATGTTTAGTCGTTTGTATCGTTCTGAATAATCTCTGCTTTCTCTGTTATCTGAGCTGAACGAATAAAGCGATATTTGCGTTCTTTATGGTGTGATGAACTCTTGACAGGTTTTGATTGATAAATAAAATGGCTTTGACGCTTGATTTGAACGTTTTGCCAGTTAGTTTGTTTCATCGACCTGTCAATAATTTGTGTGAGATGAGAAAAAAAATCTCTCAGTTGAAACAAATTTTTATTGCATTTCAATATGGTCCGTTTTGATATCTGTGGCACCTTGGGTTAAGTACAAGGTTTCTTGTATTGGACCTAATGTTCATTGTTTCTTCGCCTCTGATGTTCTAAATTTCTGTAGATATTTTGCTTCCATAGTAAAATGGTTTTGATTGTTTGTGTGGTGTCTACCATTAAAGTCTCTTAGTGGGGTTATTCTTCCGTTTCACTTTTGATGAGTTGTATGGAAAATGAGGAATCCGACTCAGCAATTGCCCCACTGAGATTATTCTTTTAATAATCTTGAGTCTTCTCTGGATGCCTCTTAGTTCTGCTTCACCACTCATTCCTTATCCAGTGTTTTGCCTGTGAATCCCATTATCTCGATTCCTTGACTATTGCTATGCATTTTTCCAGCATGTTGGCAACCCTTCTTACTCCCGTTGTATTTAACTGTTGGGCAACCCGTACCATTTAATTAATTTGGAACTCTGATTAGCCATGGCAATATTCGTTCCACAAAGCTGGAATAGCATCATTGGCATACCTAGTAATTTTCATGCCTATGTTTGGAAGATTGCTAGTAATTTGATCATTTCTTTCCTTCTAGATATGCCAAATCATGGATACAAAAAAGAATATTGCATGAGATGTTGCTATAATTCATTCTACTGTTTGGGTTTATTCAGCATAATTAAATGTACACAATCAAATTCATTATCAATATCTATGGTTCTTTGATAGTGTCTCAGTATTTGAATAGTATAGTCCAAAGAGTGGTGGAATCTTTCATGAAGCAGTAGCGTCAATAATTCTTCTGTTGCTCCTGACCTTGCTAGTTGGAAGTCTATCTTGAACACTCAACCAAAGTAACCTGTTCAACTTTTTAGGCATTTAAGGGTTCCCATAACCAGCTGTAATTGTCATCATTTATGAGGTCATATAGAGATTTGGTAGAAAGATCCCATTATTAATGAGGCCCCAGATTAAGTATCAAGGAAGTGGGTGTAAGTGGGCATTGGCTTTTAACCATCCAATTTTCACCTGAGGATTAATAGCTTGAATTACACTATTAAGCTTCCCGTTGTTACCATTTTCAATGAATTCGATGACTATGGCAAGGTTGTTAGGGTGTGGTTTTGGTATGTGTCCTGAGCTAAACCACTAATCATGCCAAAAGGAAATATTGATACCATGCCAATGAGCCATTTGGAACTCTTTCTCAAAATATCTATAGTTTGGGGAATACTTCTCAAGTGCGGGAAGCTTTTCTTTTTTTTTTTTAACTGATTATAGAAATTAGAAGAACAAAGGTATTTGTCTTTTAACAGGCACCCAAAGGGTGTCTTCTTCGTTAATGACTTTCCATCCTAATATTGATAAGAGGACAAGGTTTTAATTCAAGCTTTCATAATCCCATGCCACCTTTCTTCCTGCAACAAACTTTGTCCCAATTCAAAAAATTTATTACTTTTTGTCTCCAGCGTGTCCGAAGGGAGTTCCTACTGATTTTATGTATGCTATCACAGAGAGAGATGGTTAAAGCGATATTTTGCATATGGTAATTGGGGATAGGAGGAATGGCAGATTGGATAAGGGTGCACTAGTAGCAAAATATAGGAGTCAGTCTTCCGACCTGCAAATCTATCATGGATTTCCTCAATGATAATATTAAAATTAGTTTTAGTGGCCTTAGAATGAAGAAGAGGGATGCCAAGTTATCTTCTTAGGTCTTCAATGAGAGTTATACTACATTTGTCAAGAAGGGTGATAGCTTTTTTCCTTCAGACCGTGCTATGTAACGAATGTTAAAAAAGAAGACATTTTGGACTTTGTGCTTTAAACTTGCTGGGATGAGCGAGTGGCCACTAATTTGATCTGTTTAATCAGGGTGTGCCGCTTTCATGTAAAATTTTCTTTCAAATAATTTATAGTCCTTGGGCTCTTTATAACATACTCACCAGATTGTGTTTGGATGACTAAATGACATCAATAACAGACTTTTAAGCATATTGCTTCTCCCTCTCTCTCTCTCTCTCTCTCTCTCTCTCTCTCTCTCTCTTTTTAATTTTTTAAATATATATATATATATATATCCTGATGCTAGTTTGCCTCATAATTTTCCTCCTGATTTTCTTGTGTCATGGTTTGCCTGATCCTATTTTTATTTGATTACTTGCATGTTGCTGCAGTCTTATTAGCAAAGATGGTGAGAGTTAGTGTTTTGAATGATGCTCTTAAGAGCATATACAACGCTGAGAAGCGAGGAAAGCGACAGGTCATGATTAGACCATCTTCGAAAGTGATCATCAAATTTCTTCTTGTGATGCAGAAGCACGGTACCTCCTGTTAATCTCTCTCTCTCTGTGCGCTTTTCTGTTTCTGTTTTTTCTTTTCATTGTTTGGTTCCCCCCCCCCCCATTTTCTCTACGATTTTTATTGGGCCTTGCTAACTCATTAACTGTATAGGATATATTGGCGAGTTTGAGTACGTCGACGATCACAGGGCTGGGAAAATTGTGGTTGAACTTAATGGAAGGTTAAACAAATGTGGTGTCATCAGTCCTCGATTTGATGTGGGTGTCAAGGAGATTGAAGGATGGACTGCCAGGTTGCTTCCTTCCAGACAGGTTAGCACATGAATTAATCGCTATCCCATGTACTCAAGTTTTCAGGAAACTTATTGGCCTCCTAGTGAATCTGAGCAACTGGAAGTCTTGATAGAATTTAGCTCTTGACAAAAATGTAGTTTTAAGTGATTATGATAATCCCAGAATAGTTTAATACTTTACTGTATATGGTGGACTCATTTCATTGAGCAGCATTTAAGTGGATCATAACATAAACTTGCATAACATTTAACCATGTTACAAAAGAACATTGAAACCATGACTGTTGTTGGATGAAAATGTGCAGTTTGGCTACATTGTGCTGACTACTTCTGCCGGAATCATGGACCATGAGGAGGCAAGGAGGAAGAATGCTGGTGGTAAAGTGCTCGGGTTCTTCTACTAGGCTGGATTAATCCAAATTTGAGCCTGGAATTTTATGCTCATGAGATTTTGGCTTACTGTGGACCTTGATTACAATCGGATAGTTCAATGTTTGGTTTAATATCTATTTTCCTTCAATTGCGAGTAGCTAGTTATTTGCTTTTTTTTAATAGATTTTTATTTAATTTTGTTTGCTCTTTAAAAAGATTCAAGTTCAGAAACTGCATGTATAACAGGATCCCCCCCCCCCCCCCCCAAAAAAAAAATTGACATGTCTTGTGGAATGAATGGTCTAGTTGTCTCTTGCAGCTGCTTTCTGTTTTTGTTTTTTCAGTAATTCCGGTCTTAAATATCCAATACAATAAGGCTGTATACTTCTGATTGGATTTACCATAGGTGGTTTTCACAATTCTTTGTTTGATGACAAAAAAAAGGACTCAAAATATGGTCAAAGAAATAAATCTAATGTTGTATTTAATCATATAGATATTATCTTTTATCATTCAATTCTCCCAATCCAACATTGCCCGGGTCTTTTTTATTCTCTTCTCTGACCGAGCAAGTACATGTTGTTAAGCTAATGAAGAATTTGAATTCAAAGACTTGTTATACCTGGTGTACGTCATTAAGGTAGTAATGAATTTAAAATTGGACTCGCTATTTTGTTGGTTTAAACTTTATTCGAGTATATGTGTTTGTTTTGCTTTTACAATCTGAAGGTTTTATGGGTGCCAATGGAAACTATTGAAGCCTTACGTTTCAGATTCATGGGAGCAAATAAAAAGTGGAATTGCAATAGCAGTGTTCTAATTAAAATATACTTACATGCAGCGTAACTTCAGGATTTATATTGGTGCATGGAGGCAATTCTATTTTCTCATTAAATTGAAATTTTAATTCAATATAATATTAAATTAAAAAAAAAAAGGAGATTGGAAATGAAAGTCTCTTTCCTGCATCCATTCTCCATCACATTACCGGAGCAAAAATATCGGATGGATTTATAAAAAAATGTTTGGTACATGAAGTCACAATATGATAACATCTAAATAGATAAATCAATTTTCTATTTCATTTATTTATATAGATATAGAAAAATGATAAATAGAAATAAATATATAATACAAATCATTGATCCAGTACTAGATGTAATCTTTCTGTCAGGCAAGATGTCTAATATTTATACCACTCTAGTTAAGGGTCGATATATTGTTGGCAAACTAATTAATGCGAAGATTTAACCTAGCATGTTCTATTAGATATAGGTAGGAGAAGATCTTGACCGATATTCTTAAAAAATAGAGGAAGTAGAACCAAGTTAAGATAATACGAATCAACTCTCTCTTCTTGTGCCAAATATCTTACCATTTCTAAAGGAATCAAAGTTACATCTCTTTTCTATTTCCATTCAAGAGTTTCTATGTGTTTTCATGACCAACAAATAAAATGTGAATAACATGTCCTCCTCTGTTTCAAACAAAGGGTGCTTTCGGTGTTTAAAACAATTTTATCTTCTCTATATTATTATATCTCTAGAATCAATAATTTTATATGAAGAACTACTAAACTCAATCACTTACTATTGTTACTCTTAAATGGTAGTCCCAAAAAAAACGTACCTCAATATCAAAAAAACGTATTTGTAAAAATATTTGGAAAAGAAAAAGATATAGGACAGCCTTAAAAGTTTTTTCATTAGAGAAATCTCTTTTGACCGAAAATTCACATAAGTTTTTTATGCAACAAAAAAATAAGTAACAAAAAGTTGTAATAATCTGAATCAACTTGACTCAAAAAGTTGATTAATTTCATTCAGAATCTAAAATTAATGATTTCCATTATCTACTATTTCGGACTAATCAATATGAAAAGCGATTCTTTTCATTCTTATGATTTGTAAAGTAAGAATTCTTTTGTTTACTTAATTCTAAATTCTAAAAGAAAAAAAAAAGAAAAAGTCTTTTCCTTAAAAAAAAGAATAAACACAAGATCCAAGGTTTACCTTTCTTTTTAGTATACTTTATTATTTCTTTTTCTGGGGTGAAAATTTAGATTTTTCCCATCGACCTACTCAGAGATTCGCTAATTATTTAGTTGACAAGTCTCTTTGTATGTATTGTCTAGAAAGAGGATGACTCAATCATTATTAGTTCGCCAAAACCAGGAGTAAAAAGTATTAAAAAAAAAAAATCCTAGTTGGTGACCATTGCAATTTTGATTGATTTTTGTAAATTTATAAAAATAGCATCAAAGAGAAATAACTATAAAATATATGGAAGGTGTTATTAGAACAAGAACTTAAAGATCGTGACAATTATTATGAGAAGAGCTCAGAACATTAACGATTCCATGCTCCAAACCATTCTACCATGTGAGGATACAATGCCAAAGGAACACAGTTGCCCTTAAGGTGATTTACCATCATGACTTAGACGACTTCACAAATAAGAACTCCCAAATTTCCATCTCTGCCGCTTCCCGTGTCGCCACCTTCTTCTGCCTCCTGATCCATTGTCGAAGGCACTCGAGCGAATGAGAGGTGATGGGTTTAGTTGTGATCGAAAGAGGGAGGAAGAGATTCGGCCATTCGGGGCTGCGAGTGGCTTTTGTAGGGGATGTGATTGGATGGGTGGGTG